>VZTF01005664.1:389870-520610 GCA_013397755.1 Cnemophilus loriae
AAAAAGACACCCCCCCCAAATGACAACAACAACGAAAAGAAAACTAACTTAAATGAGGAAGTGTATCCTAGAGTTTTACATGCCCCAGTAGCCTCGTGTCTCTGACTACAGGTCTGCCTGCTGTTGGCTTCAGTGTTAAAGACTGCCATTTTAATTTTCTTTTTTTCCTGCAACCATCCAGTTGCATCAGACCTAGTGGAGCAACATGGCAAACTGAAGTATTTTCATTTGCTTTATCTTTTAATAGAGGTGTTTTTCTAAGTAGCTGTATTTAGTCCAGAGACTTGGAGCAGTTTTTTGTGTCCAGATTTTGTGCTGACAGTTACTGATGTGCACAGAGGTTAATATTAAAGCTCTGGAAGCAAGTACAGTGGAAAGAGGAGTGTGGTGTTAAGACACAGTGACCTAGAAGAAGAGACTTAAACTTTGCTGTCGAACACTGCATACGTTAGAAAATACCATTTGCATCAACCCTCCTAACCACAATTTAGACTTTACGAGAAAGTCTCTTACACAGCTTGTATTTGGAAATAAAATTTATTTGGCCTACGGCATTAAATTTTTTGTACTAAAATTGCACTGCCTTTAGGTAAAAAGGCTGTGTGTTTTTTGGGTTTTTTTCAAATAACATTATCTGACTGTAGTGTTTGGGTGTCTCAGTAAAATGAAAGCACTTGAGCTGTGTTAATAACATTCTTGCCAGAACAAACTGTAACTTGAAAGTGCTTCCTTTTAAGAGAGCTGTAAACCTTTTCTGGTGTGCAGTTCCCATACTCGTGATGACTGTGAGATTAAGTTAGGACTGGGGAAGAGAACAATTTAGTAGTATTTATAGAAATATAATCTGAAGCCAAAACGATTGGAGAAAGAAAGAAGAATGCCTCAAGCTCAGTCTTGCAAGGAGTTGGGCACATTCGCTTCTGATTCATCAAAATGCTTATCACCAATTTTGTGAATAGTTCTGTTGAAATTGGTGTTGTTTATTCATCCTGTAGTGAAGTGTAGTGAAGCACACCCACCCTCAGTGAAACATAGGGCTGCATGTTTTCATGGATTTGTGCTAAGGGGTGTAGGATATGATCAGTTTGAGCTCTTGAAAGTGCGGGTTTTCACCATGATTCTTTCCCAGAGGAATCCTCATGCATTTGTCTGTACTGTTTGAGCATCTAATGGCATAAAATCAAGAGGGTAAAAATGGGACCAAAACCCTTCAGCTGGATTTTAGGTGGTTAATGAAATACCTTATAAAATGCTTTATTTGCTTAAAATGTATTTTGCGTATCATATGGCATGAATGTATTACCTTAGGAGTTAAACCCTTAATTGTTCTACAAATTCGCAGTAAGAAATTAGTCCTTTACCATATGAGTTTGCAAACTTCATGCAAACAAAACCAGATTGCAAGGTGGGAAGAAATGGTACCCAATAACTGGAAACACACTGATTTCTTACTGTAAGAGCAGCAATTTTCTTCTAGTAATTGTTGCAGGGCTGTTATCCATCAGAGTGGTTAATGTCACTCTAAATTGCTGCATTTGTATGGTAGTCTTTTAAAACTGCCGTTGTTTTCAGAAGGTGGAAAAGAGCTCATAAAACATCTAGACTAATTTTTGGGTCGTGTTGGGACTTCTGAATAACTGCTGAGTATCCATTTCTGTAGAAGTTGAAATAGCTTGGCTGGTGTCTAAATCTGGAGCATCACTAATCTGGTTATTAAGAAATATTTTTGTTTTCTAAGGTGTGAGCCTTTTTTTGTTTGGTTGATTTGCTTTTTGTTGTAAGACTATAAACACTTAAAATTCAGCCATACCCTAATGACATTTTTGTGAATGTATCCTGTTGCAATCACTTAGAGATTAAGGTAGCATTTTCACATGATTTATTGTTAGAGAAACTAAAGAGAGAGAGTAATAATCAAGCTGTGTTTTACGTGGTTGCAAAATATGTTAAATGTCAAAGCAGTATATGAACTAATAAATATATTGGTTTATTTCACATTTCTTAATCTCTAAACCTTTTCTAAAAATCTCATCACTTTGTGCTTAAAGCAGTTAAAATGTTTCATAGTAAAAAGGGTTATAATGCATCCTTCAGCATGACATTATTCAGGACAGATTCATCCATTTCTTTTTCAGTTGCATTATTTTCTGTAGGCCCTTAATCAGAGTTACGAAACAAAGGTATCAGATATTCTTTGTGGAAATATCACAGTTCCCATCTATAAACTTTCTCTTTCTTGGAATATGTTCAGCTTTGTTTCAGTGCTTTCTTGGGTAATGGGTGAGATGAGGTTGAAAGGAGAAATACACTTTCCAGTAACTGTCTTACGCAGAACTGGCAGTCTGTCTGTCTGGATATACCTGCAATCATGGAAACATACTTTTTTGGGGGAGGAGAAAACCTAGCTGATCTCATTTTGGACCCTGTGGGAGTGCTGTCTTCTGAAGGTGATATTTTAATACCTGTGATAATTTTTATCAAGAGGTGAGAACTTATTTTTATACTCATTTGTAGTCTTCGGCTACAATCAGATCACACTAGCTTTGGAATTTAGCCTTTCTGCTGTCGAAGTCAATGAAGCATTGTTTGTCAGGGGAATGTTTTATAAAAACATAAATGGGGTGTATTTTCTGTTGGTGTAATGTGTGCATATCCCAGAGAAGGTGGGATATCAGCTGTATAAATTGATAATTATTTCCTGATTGCGGGCAGTATATGATGGTTTTTGTTTGTCTTGCATGCCAGAAGGATCTCACTCAATCTGTTTTCTTGGTCTTCAGCATCTCTTCCAATTGTTTTATTTAATTCTTCAGCCCATCAGGATCTTAAATAGCCATTTATTTAAAGGTTTAGAAATATTTATCTTTGTGGGTTCCTTCACCCCATTAAAAGTGTCAGTGGAAGCCTGTCCTGATTTTTACTATGAGTGGAGGAAAAACAATTACAAATCACATGAGGAGAGTGTTTCTGCAGCATCATTCCTCTAATTTCAGATGTACAGCATGAAAGCAGCTGCAGTCAGCTGACAGTTTGTGGTCGTGTTCGGATATATGTGAGGAAGGGGCGTGCTGTTTTAAATGCATAATAAAGCCGTTGTTTCGTCACCAGGAAGCAGGGATGGATGGTAGCAGCCCAGGGAAATGAGAGACAGTAATGTTGCTGTAGTGGAAGGGAAATCTCATTGCACAGAGCCAGAGCTCTCTGCAGGCAGCTGTAGGGATGCACCAAAGGCAAAATGGCACAAACGTGTTTTGCTTTCTATAAAGGTACAGAATAAAAGTAAGGCGCAAATACAAGCCTGAGATGGACATGCTCACAAGGAGGGTGAAGTTATTTTTTATGCTCTACTGCCCTTTATGTCTGTTGGTACCTTCCAGTGAAATCAGTGTAGCTGTATTTTTAGCTTGCTGTAGTCAACATCAATATGACAAGATAATTCTGTCTTTACATCTGTAAGCAGTTCTTACTGTGTTTTCCTGTTTTCTGCTAGCTGCAGTTTACAAAGGATGTCACGGCACTGGTAAGAAATGTACAGTAGCCATTTCTCTGATCATTTTGTAAGGCATGTTTTTCTTAATGATTTGTGAGAAGCAAGAATATGAAACAGCAAGTTTGGAAATGAGCTAGATAGTCTGAGCTGAATTTTCTTCATAATGCTGATCTCTTGATTTGTGGTTTGTGCCTGTGTTATTTGTTCGGTTTTCTCTCAGTGTGCTTTAATATTTTGCATTTCACTAATGCTCGGTGTAACATTGCAGCAGTATTGTAAATGCCTCGCCCTCCTCTGTACTTTGCTCTGTGTTAATTTTATGGCTGCACTTGGGCTTTTATAACTGTCTGCTGTTAAGACAGAGCATGTTGATATACTGGAATTGAGCATGTTATGATTTGAACAGGAAATGCTGTGATATGATAGCACGCCTAAGCGTGTAAAAGCCCTGAGAAATTATTTTAATCTTCTGTTACATTGGCAGGCTCTGCACTGGCTCTTTATTTCATTATGTTCAAACTGAACAAAGTCATGCTGAAGTTTTTCAATAATCAAATACTATTTAAATATGCTGTATGCTTCTCATTGATTTATTATTTTGAATGTTCTGTTAATTTCACAATGACAAATGCTGCTTTTCAGAAATGCTGCAGAAACGTACTAAGTGTAATATAACCATTTTTTTCTTAGGAGTCAGGTTCTTGTGCATGAAGGTGCAAAGTCCACTAAGGAAATTAGAAATTTCAGTTTGGGTTTCAATAGTGTGTGGACAGTGGTGAATATGTATGAATTTTCATATTATTTGTATGTATATAAAGTTAAAAATGATGAATATCATTAATATTTTTTGCAGTAAAATTTGCGTGCCATGTACTTGCTGTCTCCTGTAAAATACAAGATGACTTATAGGGTGTTGGCTCACAACAATATGTTACTGCTTCAATTTATTCGTTATATGTTCAGAAACAGTAGCTTTTATGTAGAAGACATCTTAGAGGAGTGTGTGTGTATGTATATTTATTTGTCTGTACTTTTCATATGTACTGCATTAAGTGAACGGAGTTGTTTTATATCCTAAGTGAATAGAGAATTTTCTAGTGCTAGTTGAATTTATTATGCAGCATTTTAACCTATCGATTGCTGTGAAATTCCAGTTTCCAGCAATGGGAGGCTTAAACGAGACGAATGTGTGAAGTATCATGTTAGAAAGCAAAATTAAGGGGGAGAAAAATAGTGTGTTGCGTGCTCATGGATTTTGAGAAACCTGCCTCAGTGCCCTGCTCGCAGTATTTCCTAGAATTGGTCATCAGTTCAGTTTTTTAATTGTTGAGGGAGGGAACGTATGTCATGATTTTGCTTGTTCTGTTTCTGCTCACTAAGGGGATGGAATGCTATTTTTATCTTTTGAACTAACATTTTGCCTAAAACTAGAGGGAGTGTGAATTTTGAACCTGTGTTCCCCTCCCTTGAAGTTTGGTCATGCAAATACTAAATGGCGAACTTTTCCATCTCCCTCACCTCTGAATGCTCACTTAATCTTCTCTCCACAGGCGTATTCCCAAGATGCCTACCTGAAAGGCAACGAAGCCTACAGTGGTAATGCCCACAACATACCTGAACCACCACCAATATGTTATCCACGCCTGACATCCACAGCCTCTGTTAAGGCACAAGCTGGAGACAAGCTACCCTCTGACTTCTCGCTGGGGAAACAGCAAGTCAGTAGACCAGTCCGGGCATTGACACAGCCAGAGAGGGCCTACAGAATGGAAATACAAGTGCCTCCATCACCAACAGACATTGCAAAATCAAATACAGCCGTCTGCGTTTGCAATGAAACTGTAAGGACTGTTATTGTGCCTTCTGAGAAGGCTGTAGATTTGCCATCTTGCAGAAATAACCATGCTGGTCCATCACACAGGACAGAGGAAGTAAGATATGGCTTAAAAGATCAAACCAGTCTAAAAGCACGGACCACATCACCACCATCTTTAGTGTCCACTGCCATTGTACTTCCCCAGACTCCGATAACAAGACCAGTTGATACAACTAGAACAATAAGTAAGGCTTCAAATTATGTAGTATGTCCAGAAGGCATCCCAAGCACTAGACCTTCTTCTCAAACCACGGACTCGCCCTCAGTCTCTGCTAATCACTACAATTCTCCAACCTCCCACCAGCATATAGACTGGAAGACCTACAAAACTTACAAGGAGTACATTGATAATAGGCGCATGCACATGTATGGCTCCCGAACAATACAGGAAAGGTTAGATAGCTTAAGGGCAGCTTCTCAGAACACAACTGAGTATAATCAGGTGGTGCCAAATCGCACTGCTTCTCAGGTACGGCGCAGGAGCACCTCTCACGACAGGGTTCCGCAGTCTGTCCAGATCCGGCAGAGAAGTGTATCCCAGGAAAGGCTTGAAGATCCTGTGTTGATGAAAGAATGGCCACGAAGTGCTTCACAAGATACTCTAACTTCGCCTTCAGTCAATGCTAGAAATCACAGGGCTCGGTCGTGGGATTATCTCAGCAAACAGGGTGAAGTGCTAGAAAATTTTCATTCTGAGAATATGATTGCAGATTCAAATGGAGATAGGAGAAAGACTTACAAATGGTCAGGGTTTACTGAACAAGATGATCGGCGAGGTATTTATGACAGATCTAGGCAACATGCATTTCATATGTCCCTTCGAGGTCAAAATTTTCCTATTGCTCCAAGTACTTATATTTCAGACAACAGGCGAACAGGTAGTAGAGCTTCTCTGCCTGGTTCTCACTTTCAGAAAGTTTCACCAGATATTAAAATGTTACAGCCTTCTCGCGATTTGCAGACTCCTGGGGGAGTTTCAAAATCTGCAGGTGTTTCACAAGAGAGGTTGTCTCTCACACCAGCCAGAAGTTCTAAAAGTAGCTCTCTGAAGAACTCAGCTCCCTATGCAGCAAAACCATCGATTCCCCTTAACCAGGGCCTGGATGCTATTGCCAGCAAAGACCAAAGAACAGTAAATCACTTGCATCAAAGCAGTCTGTTAAACCAACAGTCAAGGATCCGAGCCGAAGGTGCCCCAGATCACAAAACAGAAACTGGTAAAACCATCCAGCCCTCCTCTCTGGCTTCAGGTTCTGCCAAACTTGTTCAGCCAACAAGTGAGTGTTTAACTACCTCTGACAATGTGGATGGTTCCATCAGACAAAAGATTCATGGTTTTGAAAGGGAAGATGTTCGTGAGTCTGAAAGTCTGCAAATGGATGTTCAGGGAAATGACAAAGACACAGTGGTCATGCGAGACAAGTCACCTTCTGGCCACCAAACTCCCCAGCCTTTGAGGCATCAGTCCTACATTCTTGCTGTAAATGACCAAGAGTCAGCCTCAGACACTACCTGTTGGTTACCTAATGATGCTCGGAGAGAAGTCCACATAAAAAGAATAGAGGAAAGGAAAGCATCAAGTTCCAGCCCACCTGGTGACTCTTTGGCTTCAATTCCTTTTATTGGTGAGTTAAATTATTTCAGTGTACATCAAATGCTTTTCTCTCCTAAATGTGATAAAAAACACCATGCCAGGTAGCTAACTGCTATTCCTGTAAACCCTGAGGTTGAGAGGCATGGAAGATTTTTCTCATCTAGAATAACTTTCGGTTGGTAAGAGTAGAAATATTTTTCAGTGGAGGAAAAAAAGATGTTCTATTTTGTTTGGGGGTCCTGGAGAATAAGTGTAAAAAAGCCCATAGTGATGCAGTATTTTTCTAGAGTTTTCCTTAACCTTCTGGATAAGTCTGTTACATAACTCCATCTGGTTATCACTCCACATAATGCTGTGATGTTACGTATATGGGCAACTAACATTTGCAACACCTTTCAAATACTTCTGCGTCTCTAGTGTAAAACATATTTGGAATCCATTAAAGGGAAAATATGAATGCAAATCCATATAAGAGAGATTTGTGGGGAAAAACCAAGTTTTTCAGCTGAACAGGTATGGTGAAAGCTTTCTGAGACAGATGGGGAATAGATGAAAGCTGTTCCAGGTGAAAGGATAGCAATGAAAAGAAGTGGGTTTGCAAGTAAAGATGCTAATGTGGATATGAATGAGTTTGTGGAAGCAGAATCTGAGAAGGCGAAAAGATTTGCCTGTGTGATGTGACACAAGCAGAGTTGGAATTACAGGGAGCTTATGGGAAGGGGCCTGAAGAGGAAAAGAACTAAAGGAAGGATTGGAAATAGTGGGGAAAAAAAATTATATTTAATTTTGAATATGTGATGAATTAGTGGCTTCTGCTGAAGAGAGAGTTACAGTGGCACAGCATTTCTGTTCTACTCAAGTAGACAATGCCTCTGTTGTCTTTGTGCTGCTGTTGTTGTTGGGTTGGATTTTCTTTTGTTGTGGCTAATTTAATCCTTTGTACTCTGGATGTCTATGGATCATTTTCCACAGGAGTTGATTTATACCTGACTCTGTCTGTGGTCTTGAATTTAGTGTAAGAAGTATTTAGAAAATACTGAATACTGAATTTTGATTCTCAAACTCATCTGTATGAAAAACAACTCTTTTTAATTTTTTTTTTTTTTTTTTTATACACATTAGGTTAAGGGAATTACAGATACAATGTCTTAGCATAATTGTCTCCTGTTGTGGATCTGAAGCACTGATTTTTTTCTCCTAGCATTATCTATAATATCTGCTACTAGTTTAAAGTGAATAACCAAAAAACAGTGAAGAAGCTTTGTGTTCATCAGAAAATGGAAATCATACAAAAGATACAATAATTCTGTTCCTTTGACAGAATACTGCTAAGACATTAAAAAGCGCTTTCTTAGCTCATAGATGCTGCTTTTGTTGGGTTTTCCATTTTGAATGGGAGTTGTATAGATTTTTTTTCATTCTTGTTGTTACTGTATGCTTCAGTACCCAGTGTAATTTTAGATTCTTCTTTAGACCCAGCCAGTCTTTCTTTAAGGATTAGCAAAGTTTGTAATGCATGTAACTGATCTTTCTGCAAGATTTTTTAATCTTCTGTCTAAAATCAGTGTTGGGCTCTTGATTTAGTTATGTACTGTGTTTGCTAGGAGTATTCTAATCTTATACAGTTTAAATGTCATGTTGAAGTCAGATCAAGATTGGTAAAGTCAAACCCAACCTTTTCTGCACCATCTCTCCTATACTGGTTTTGACAAATATTTCCCATGAACTTTTATTTATGTGACTTGCTTCTGTATTTTAGAGAAATATGTTGATTAAAGTTCAAAGAAGCCTTAAACATGTCAGTTGTACTGTATTTGGTAGCAGCTGAGCCGTTCAGAAGGAACAAAATTGCAACTCTCTGTTGCAGCCTCTTGGCATAACACCACGTGGGATTGAATTCTTATAAGCCTCTTGGAATGAAACCTCCTGGATGTTCCAGAAATACTAAAAACTGGCGCTTCTAGAGCCTGGGCACTATCTGAGCAAGCATGGTCCTTGTGGCTGTCTTCCTAGCAAGAAATTCTTGTGCCTGTACAGGTGCTGTGGAAAGTTTCCACCCCAGCTCCAGCACTTTGAAGAGGAGATTAACCCTCTCTGAATAGGAAGAGCATGAAATGTTATGAAAGTGGACCATATCTTAAGTTAAAATTTCTATGCATTATTCTAACTTGGCTTGTTTTGCTATCATTATGCCTAATTACAGCTTCACTTGTTAAAAGCTGTACTTAATCAGGCGGATAAAACCCTAGATCTGCTTTGAAATTCAGTTAAAGGCTTTTTAACTCCTCAGATGGAAAATCACTGGGAGTTTTGTGTTTTGGTTTAGAGTTTTCTTTTGGGTTTGTTGGTTTTTTTTTTCTTTTTTTTTCCTTTCTCTCTGATGATTGAGAAAGATCTTACTTTGAATGAAGACATGCCTTGGAGTTGGCAATTGCTTTACTTCCCTTATGCTTATATCCATACAGTTGGGTTTTTTGCATTCTTAGGTTTTATTGGATAGAACTAATTTAATAAATATACTTACTGAAGTTACATGTACAGTAGATACTTGGAGTAGTGTAAAAATGTAAACCGGGGGAAGGGTAACAAATACCTTCCCGGGTTACATATTGGTGCCATTTCAAGTATGTGTGGTGTTTAAAATATTTGTGGTGTGTCTATTTCTATCACCACTTTCTGCTTATTAAAAGTAGTAGATATGGCCAGGACCATATTTTGGTAGAAATTCAGCCAGGAACAGTTGGCTTTTGCAGCAGTATTTTGTGACTAACCCGCTTCTGAGAATAGCAGAACATCAGGATGATTTTAGCTCTTGGTAAGTAGCACAGTGCCCTGCACCACAAACAGTAATCCAGGCAGTTTCCATCGAGCTTCCTTGCAGCAGATTCTTGCAGGGATCATGGTGGGTTACTGAAGAGAACTGCCTTTTGACACTAGTCTTTTCAAAAAGATAGTTCAGAAGCAGGGAGATTTAAATTTTGGGTTTAATTTACTAATAGCAATGAGAGATCTGTTCAGACCAAACCTAGCAGGTAGCTGTAATATCTTCTGTTGGGAGAGGAGAATATCTTTATATGGGAGAAGCGGATTTATTTGAAAAAAGTAGGCAGTCAGGTAAGCACATGTTCTTGGGGGATGATGAAGCTGCCAGCTTTACAGATAAACATACTGTGGTATTGCAGGCTTCACTGCTTTCTATGTGCTACTAAATGCAGGATATTGTGGTTCTCAGAAAGCTGCTGTTTCAATTCAGGTCCAGAGAAAAGCTGTGTTCTTAAAATGCTCTTTATTGTTTCAAACCATATAAGTTAGTCTAGTGACAGTCTACTCTTTTCACCCAGAAATGGTCTCACCTGTTCTCTAGACTAATAAAAATACCATTTTCTCTATCAGTGACTACATTAGCAATTGTGGTGTTTAATGTGCATTTTTTTGACTGGTAATTTTTGCATGATTTCTGTGCTAGAGAACAGCGAATGATAATTTTCTGACCTACTGGGTAGTTTTTGGATGAGTTCACTGGAATGGAAATTAGAGTGCTGCTAAACACCCCGATAGACACAGATGACAAGTGGTGTCTCTCAGGGGTCCTTACTGGGACCAGTGTTACAAAATATCTTCATTAATGACACAGACAGTAGGGTCGAGTGCACCTTGGCAGATTTGCAGATGACACCAAGCCTGAGAGGTGCTTTTGCCACACCTGAAGGATGAGATGTCATCCAGAGGGACCTGGACAACTTGAGAAGTAGGCACATGGGAATCTCATGTGGTTTAACAAGACCAAGTGCAAGGTGCCTGAGTCAGGGCAACCCTAGGTGTCAGCACAGGCTGGGGATGAACAGATCAAGAGCAGCTCTGCCCAGAACGGCTTGGGGGTGCTGATGGATAAGAGGCTGGACGTGACCCAGCCATGTGCACTCCCAGCCCAGAAAGCCAAATGTGTTCTGGGCTGCATCCAAAGCAGTGTGGGCAGCAGGGCGAGGGAGGAGATTCTGCCCCTGCTCTGGTGAGACTCCACCTGCAGTGCTGCATCCAGCTCTGGGGTCCCAGCAGGGAGGACGTGGACTTGCTGGAGCAAGTCCAGAGGAGGGCCACCAAGTTTATCAGAGGGATGGAGCACTTCTCCTATGAGGAAAGGCTAAGAAAATTGGAATTATTCAGCCTGGAAAACAGAAGGCTTTGGGGTGACTTAACTGTGGCCTTCCACCTGAAGGGAGCCTGCAAGAAAGATAGAGAGAGACATTTTTGCAAGAATGTGACAGGACAAGGGGCAATGGATTTAAACTGAGGTTTAGATTACATATTAGGAGGAAGTTCTTTACTGTGAGCCAGAGATGTTGTGGATACCCTATTCCTGGAAGTATTTAAGGCCAGGTTGGGTAGGTCTCTGAGCAACCTGGTCTAGTGGAAGATGTCCCTGCCCACAGCAGGGGGTTTGGGTCAAACCATTTTATGTGTTTTGTAACTGTTGAGAAAACGTTGATTCAGAATATAGTTATTTCAATACATTTCTTAGACATAAATGTCTAGTGTGCCTGTCTGAGATTTGCAGCAAGGTTGAAAATAGTTTTTGCTTGAAATGTAAAAGAGGTTAATCCAACTCCCATATTGAGTTGAATGAACTACCCACAGGAGTGAAATGGTGGCGCTGCTTCAATATTTACCCTGATTGCAGCATGTCTAGCTGTCAGGCCAGCTTAGTGCTTTGGCCATTACTACTGGGTGGATGTTCTTTCCAACTTCGCAGTGGCTTGTCACATGAAAATTAGTTTTAAACTGATATGTTTTAAAAACCTTAGCCTAAATATCATCTTGCAGTTCAAAATTCTTTTAAAATAAAATCAGGTTTATAGCCATCCTATTATAGAGTTTTTTTCTTAGGCATATAGTAGCATCACATAAGTACAAAGTTTTTTCCTCAAAGGTGCTATCCCATTTTGAAAATATTTAGTACATCCTTACCCTAAAAAAATTTTAGGTCACTTCATTCCACTATTAATTTGTGAATAACTGAGAGAAAATTAGCCAGATAAAAATATCTGACCAGACTTTGATAACACCAAAATGTTGTAAAAATTAGATGAGTGTTCTCCCTCTGACGGAAACTCATACCTTAGGAGAGGTATAAGAACAGGATGAGGATATGGGATACTTAATGTTCGTACTTTCTATTCTCCAGCTGTTTGCACTTTACAACGTCTCTGAGCCAAATGTGATTTTAAGTGAACCATAAATTTCTCTATTCTCTTTTGTAATACAGTAAAATTTTGTTATCCAATACTCTGTATTGATTTAAATAAAGATTTGCCAGGAGTTTTCACAGCTTAAACTGCATGGTGTTTATTCCCTTAGTGTATGTCTGTGTTTTTCTAAGACATGTCTCCTGCTGACTGAATTCTCAGTGTAGGTTGAAAGGGTCCCTAAAGACCATCTGGTTCCAACCCCCTGCCATCAGTGGGAACATCTTCCCCTAGGTTGCTCAGAGCCTCATTCAAACTGGCCTTGAACACTTCCAGGGATGGGGAACTGTTGCAGTACCTCACCACCCTTACAATAACTCTCTCTATTGCTACTACCCTTAGTGCAGGCAAACCACCACAGCAATTTCTGTGCTAGTAATCAGGCACACTCTACTCTTCACCTTGCTTTAAAAGCTGATCTCCATGCTAACTTTCAAAAACAAAAAGTGGGTTTTTTTGGGGTGGGGGTTGGTTTTTGTGGTTGTTTTTTTGGTTTGGTTTGGGGTTTTTTTGGTTTTGTTTTGGGTTGGGGTTTTTTTTTGTGTATGTGTTTTGTTTGGGGTTTTTTTGTTTGGTTTTTTTGGTATTTCATTACCTATTTTTCTACAAACATGTCATAAATAAAAGTACTTGGGTACTTGTTGATTAGCAGATGGGGTAAATGTACCTGGCTTCCAGTGAGTTCTGCTCAACCCTATTTTTAATTTTTATTTTTTGTTACCATATATATTTTTAAAAGTACATTAGCTAAGGAATTGGGAGTTGAAACATTCTGAACTACCTAGTATTAGTTAAGCTTTTCAGGCAACTTTATTATACATGTGATTGCATTCATCTTCTCTAGTGCTGGAAACAGGAGTGTACAGGCTTTACTTTATCAATATTTACCTTTAAGTCCTAGGTTGTGTACGTAACTCCAAGTACTTTTTGGAAGGTGTAGAGACTTTACTGTCTTGTCTTAGAGGACTGTGCCGTACTTTCCCTATCCTCCCGCTACTTCTTAATGCCTCTCTCTGTAGGCTGCTGAGGCTTGGAAGACAACAACGTGAATACACACATATTGAATGCAGTTGAAACAAGAAAATAAATTGATATGCTTGCACAACACGCTATGAAAAAGGTTATGATAGTAGGAATAGACAAAGTTAGGGGAAACAAACAGAAACATTCTCATATGCAGAAAGGAAACATTTGAAAGAATGTACTCATTCTGTTTTCTCCTTATGAGAAGAGAGAAACTCAAAACCTTGGACTTCTCCAGCATAGACTGTGGTTCGTCAGTGCAAAATGCGTGGATATCTTCTGGGCAAATGGTGGCTGAATACCAATGGTTGATACGGCGTGTTTTAAGGAAAAACTGCTAGCAGTCAAGATGAAAATGAAAATCTTCAGCTATTGTGATAATTTTCTTTTCTACAAGTTATTGCCTAGCTATTCCAAACTATGAAAATATACGTGTAATTGCAGTAGAGATTAGGGCTGACAAATGTTCATTTTTGAGGACTGTTTCTTCCATTATTATAGTGATAGCATTGGAACAGCTTTTAACGTGTCATCAGTGTTTCTAAGATAAGCATCAGTCTTCTATTTCTTTTTCCAGGGTTTTACAGTGTGGCCTGCCAAATCACTGTTGCTCCAGGCTGAACATTGCAGTGTTTCTTATCCAAAGAACAGTTTTAAAATCATTGCGGTATTCTGAAGTACAGCGGCCAAAACGCAAAATTACAAATTAGTGTTTTAAAAACCTTTTAAATGCTTCTGTAACTCAAAAATATTTTTTTAATTAAAACTTAAAATTGGGACCAATAATTCATAACATCTAGAAGAGTTTTAATTGAGTAGAAGCATGAGATTTGTTTGATAATGAGTAATGTTTTCAAAGCATAAATCATCCTTAGTGTATCATTATAACTTCAAATAATAATTGCAGGTAATAAGGGGATGCTGTCAGGGTTCTTGGCAACAAAAAATATACTGAGAATTTTACTCTTCTGTGTGATGGGGTAATATGGCAAGCAGGAACCTTTAGAATTGCTTTGTGTAGAAAGATAGTTAAACTTTTGTTTGACACTGAAATAAACAATAGCCTTTCACAGATACAGTTTTCACAATAGTCTCCCATGAAGAATAACCTTGGGAAGCCTTTTCTGTTTGTGTGGAACTCAGTCAGTATAACAAACATATTATTTACATTGGTGCATTAGCAGTGGATTGGATTTGATGATTCAGGAAGCTTGTTCCAGTCCTGTGTTTCAGGGGCTTAGAGCAATGAATGTGCTCAGCGTACAGACATGTTTCCATTCTATTCTTTTGGCAATATGAGGATAATTACAGAAAGTAGATATATGAAGAAGTTCTTTGTAAAGACAGTTAGTGCTGCCAGTGCTGGAAGTACTTAAAAACTAGCAAAAAAATAGATTTTTAAAGATTCTTTTTTGAGAAAATGAGGTAACAGGTCATGAGGAATCCAGGCGAAAGTGTTATCTTTTTTCCAAATCATGTGTTTTAGCCTTGGAAGTCTATATGTGAGGGACCTTTTACCCTTGCAGGCTGAAGTATGAGATGCAGCAGCTTGTACTGTGACGTTTAAGACAAGAAGTCACTGCTATGGGGCATTCATTAGTTCTTTTCGCTGTCTTGTATGATAGCAAGGTTAGTTCCATATAGTTTACTTTCGATTCAACAATTCATTTTTGTTTATTGGTTATTTCTGGCCTTCTCACTACTGGTGAAATCGTATACATGGTATTTTTGATTGTCTTCCTGACAGTCTTTTAAGAAAAATGGCCTACATAAGTGTGTCTGTGTTTACCTTAATGGCAGCTTCTTCTGGGGTTTCTTGGAGATAGACTTTTTTTTTTTTTTTTTAACTTCCTTGCCTGTGTGTGGGTGAGGATCCTTTTCCTAACCTCTGTTCTCTTGTCCATGCTCTCTCCTTCCTTTCTGCATTCTTCTCACTGGTGCCACTTCTCTGCAATCTCTGTCTCCCTGCTGTGCACTCCCTTGCTCCACTTGTGCCTCAGCAGCCTTTTCTCGACCCCTTGTGTCCCGCCTGCTGCTGAGTTTAAGGAAGGGACATCTGGTCCATGTGGCTGTACTGTAAAGGAAGTGCTGCCTATAGCATGCTGAAGCAAGTCTAACCTGAGAGGCACAGAGGGCGTATTAGACATAGGGCAAGATTTTAAAGCTTTTATCTCCTGTATTTCGGAAGAATACTTCAGAGCAAAGTACTGTTGTGCATCGTGGAAGTGCAGAGCCTGTCGTGGTATTGTGTACTATGGAGTACTTGGACAGGCCAAGGATGTGGAGTGCAAAACAGTTGTTGACAAACGGCTGAAATTCAGTAAGGCAGTGCCTCTAAAGCCAGTCCTGCTGCAGGGTTGCTGGCACATCCTGTCAGTCCTTCCATAAAGAGAAGATTAGGGGTGTTTTAATTCTACTAATGAGTACTCGATAGTTTGTTCCTTCTTTTCTAACATAAGCAAATTAATTTGACATGTAAGAATCATTCTTAAATTGCATCCCAAAGCCATAGCTTGTTGTTTGAGTGAGCTATTGAAGAAATAGGCAGTTGTTAAAATACTTACTGTAATGGCTGTTAGGTAGATGCCATCTGAGTCTATAAGGAACCTTGGCAGCTGTGCCTCAGTTGAATGAAAATAATGTTTTTAATGACTCTTTCAGCCTTTGCTTTGCGGACAGCAGCATGAGCTACCTCTCTGTAGCCTTCTGCAGAAGGCTAGGCTTTTTACAATTGATTGCTGTTACATCTACACAAGATCTGAGTAACTAAAATTGCATTAAATACTACAGGAGCATCTATAAACAAATACCTAATCCAAGAATTTGGTATGGTTGTCAGAAAGCTAATAATATTAAAATACACTTACCTCCTTCAATGCGTGCATTTTGGGAAATTGTATGATGGACAATTTTTTTGTTTCTGGGGGCGCCTGCTGTCTCAACACTCTTCATGTGAAATGTAAAGCGGTTTTTAAGTGTCTATTACTACACAGCTGTTACATTTTTATGATCTGAATCTTTAAATCAGATAATAGTCTTTGATGAAATACATACTTGTTGAATTAAGCTTTGTGGCCACATATTCACGTTGTTTGTTTAAATTGAGATGCCAAATTAGTGTTTTAAATGGTGATGTGGTCTGCAATACATTTACTCAATAACACAGTGCCTTCTTAAGGTCTTTTGAGGTGTTGAAATATTGCTTGCAAGACTGCCATGCCTGAAGGGGGACAAATGTGAAGGATGACTTTAGCCTTGGGAAGCTATTTTTTTTCCAGTAATTTTTTATTACCAGTGAAGAAGAGCTTTGGTGAACTGAATCTGTATGGATTGGAGGAGAAATCACCTTTCTCTGTTAATAATCCCTATTAAAGCGTCCCTGATGGAGTCTGTACTAAAGTCTGTCTGTGAATTTGTTTCCCATGGGTGTATGATTCAGTTAACTAAACAATTTCCTTAAATACCTCTCTCCCATACTTTCCCACCACCACAAAAAAAAGAAACCACAAACCAGCCAAAACTCAACAACACAAACAAAACCCACAATCATTACCAACTTGGATAAAAAGGGTACTCTTAAGACAGCTCCAATGCAGCTCAGCCCGTACCTGTCCATGCAACCCAATGAAATGCATCTGAAGGTGCTGACAGAGTTGGCTGGTGTCATTGCAGAGATACTATCTTTGAAGAATGATGAAGATTGGAAGAGTTCCCTATTAACTGGAAAAAAGCAGATGGTACACCCATCTTGAAAAATGATGAGAGGGACAATTCAGGGACGGCAGTCAGTTGACCGTATCTCAGTCCTTAGGAAAATCATGGAGTTGGTCTTCTTGGAACTAGTTTCTGGGCAAAGGAAGGAGAAGATGATTTGGAATAGCATGGATTTACCAGTGTTTGACTAATAGGATTGCCTGTTGTAATGAGATGAGTAGATCTGTGAATGAGAGGAAAACACAGAGTGGTCACTAACCTTGACTTCAGCAAGGGTTTTGAGCTCTTCAGTGACACCATCCTTGTGCCATAGGCTAGATGGCTGTACTGCTGGATACATAGAAAAACTGGATTATCAGGTCTAAAGGGTAGTGCCTCAGTGTTCATATTCTGCCTGAAGGCTGGTTACAAGTGGCGTTCTTCAGGGTCCATCTTGTTTAACATTGATGACCTAGAGGGGAGAAAGGATATGCTTATTAAGTTTGGCAACACTAGCGTTACACTCTCCTGGTCTGTATCAAGAAGAAGGAACATAGCCAGGATATTGAGGGAGATCTTCCTCTCTATTTGGCACTTGGGTAAGAGCCCTCACCAACATGGTCTGAATTCAGCGTTAACCCTGCTTTGTGGAGAATGTGAGCCTAAGAGACCTTCCAAGGTTTGCTTCCACCTGAATAATTCTGTCATTCATCTAAATTACATTTGAGATTCTCAGAATGGGCCCCCTTTCATGTTCAGGTTGTTACTTTCAAACCCTAATGTTTAAGGGACTGTTCATGAGATGGAATGAACAAGCACATGAAATGTTATATTAATCATGATAAAATTGTATTGTAGCGGCTTAATAGGTTATGGTATGGATCTGTGCATTTTTTCAGTGGTTTTGTGTCTGTTTCTTTGAATATCTGATAAATTGGTTAATACTTGTTCCTTAGTTCCTCATTCACATAGTGGGGATAATATGTCCCGTTTGTCATGCTTTCTCACCCATGAAATCCTCAGTTTTGAAATCTCTGGTTCTGCCTCTGAGCCCATTCTTTGTAAATCTGTGTCTTTGCAGAATCAGTTAGGTTTTTTTCAGCCCACTTGCACTGTGTACAGATGCTCCCTATCTTTGTAGGTCCCCAGTCTCCATCCGCATGGCAATACAGGCATACTTTGATACACGAATTTCTCTCTACTTTAGCTAGAGGATCAGTTAGTTGGGGTTGGAGCTGTGTTGCCTATTTTTTACAAGTTTTCGGTGTTTTTCCCCCATAAATGTTTTTGCCTTGAAGGGCTTATCCTGAAAATCATTAGTTGCAACTGTTGACCAGTTGCACGCTTATTTGCAAACAGAGGTGACAAGTGGCATCCCACCTTGGCCAGAGATGCTCTGATGGTTTGGTTCTGATGGCCAGTCTCTTGCGTCACTTCATAGACAGTAATGCAGAACAGATTGAGTTTGAAAAGTATAACAGTAAAGTAGTCCTGGAATCACAGAGTCATAAGGACCCATGAGGATCATTGAGTCTAACTCCTGGCCTTGTGCAGGACACCCCGAGAAGCACACCATGTGCCCAAGAGCATCGTGCAAACCCTTCCTGAATTCAGTCAGGCTTGGTTCTGTGACCGCTTCCCTGGGGAGCCCGTTCCAGGGCCCAGCCACCCACTGGGTGAAAAACCTTTTCCAGATATCCTACCTAAACCTCTCCTGACGCAGCTTTTTGCCATTTCCTTGAGTCCTGTCACTGGTCATGAGGGTGAAGAGATCAGTGTCTGCTGCTCCTCTTCTCCTTGTGAGGATGTTGAAGGTTCACAATGAGGTCTTGCTTCAGCCTTCTCTTCTCCAGGCTGAACAGACCAAGCGACTTCATATGGCTCCCCTCCAGACCCTTCCCTTGTGGCCCTCCTTTGGATGCTCTCTAATAGCTTAATCTCTTTCTTTTATTATGGCACCTAGAACTGCCCCCAGCACTTGAGGGGAGGCCGCCCCAGTGCAGAGCAGAGCAGGACAATCCCCTCCCTTGCCCGGCTGGCCATGCTGTGCCTGATGCCCCCCAGGACACAGTTGGCCCTCCTGGCTGCCAGGGCACTGCTGGCTCATATTTAACTTGCCATGGACCAGGACCCCCAGGTCCCTTTCTGTGGCACTGCTCTCCAGCCTCTCATTCCCCAGTCTCTACACACAACCAGGTTTGCCCCATCCCAGGTGCAGAATTTGGCACTTGCCCTTGTCAAACTTCATGTGGTTGCACAACCCTCTTAACTTGTCAAGGGCCTCTCCTCCCTTGAAGGAGTTGACAGCTCCTTCCAATTTAATATTGTCAGGAAACTTATTTGGTATTCCTTTGGGTCCTATGTCCAGGTCATTAAAATGAAGATGTGGATGAGAACTGGGCCAAGGATGGAGCCTTGTGGCACTCCACTAGTGACAGGTCACCAGCCTGATGTCCCTCCATTCACTGTAACTCTTTGTGCCCAACCTGGATCCAGTTGCTCACTCATCGTGTGACAGGGTTATCCAGCTGTGAGCGGGACGCTTTGTCCAGAAGGACACAGTGAGACAGTATCAAAAGCTTTGCTGAAGTCCAGAAAGGTTACATCTACTGGCTTTCCTGGATCAGCTCTGTGGGTTACCCTGTTGTAGAAGGAAATCAGGTTTGACAAGCAGGGCTTTCCCTCATGAAACCGTGCTGGCTCTGACCAATGACTGCATTGTCCTCCGGGTGTTTTTCAGTACCTCCCAGAATAATCTTTTCCATGGAGTCTTTGACCTTTTTGTTGCAAATATTTAAAGAGACACCAGTAATCTGAGGTAGCAAACAGAAAGAGAATTATTTTGTGTGGTTTCTTTTCTGGCTTGCTTGTTCTGTGCACTTCATTGCATTTTGGACACAGTCATTTTCATTGATTGGTGAGCTGAACACATCCATTCACATGCTGTGCGAGGAGTTTTGGGGTGCAAATGTGTCAGTCAAGAAAACTGAAAAGGTAAACAAATACTGCAAGCACTTGAAAGAAAGATCAAAATGCAAGGAATATATGTAGTTGTTTGGGTTTTGTTTCTTATTGGACAGCAGCAGTGGCATTTCCTAGTGCATTAAATTGATAGGCAGAAACTCCTATGGTGTATGTCGTGATTTGCTCTGTAATCACTTTATATTACATAAAAGCTTGCTGTTAGCTGACCTTCAACCTCTTCAAGGATTGAGTAGTTATGCCCCTCCTGTACCAATGTCATTTGCAGTTCCTCTAAAGTTTGCATATTTCTAAAACAACTTAAATTTCGATTCATCTGGGAATTAGATCCACTGTGAAGTAATAATGATTTGAATAATTATTGTTGCTTTCAGGGACTTAAAAACTGTTCTTCCTCATCCGAATTCTTGGATTTAAGTGTTGTGGGAAATGCTGTAGTGTTGCCAAACATGTTTGTGTTTACAGCTCGCACAGATCTATTTCAAGTGTTTTTATAACTTTTGGAAGTAGAGACTATGACATTTGAGATATGTCTGTTAACATAAATAACTTAAACCTGAGCACTTTCAGTCTGTGTGCTATAAATCAATCAATTGCGCAGTGAGTTATTATATTCCTTAGTCAATGTTAGTTTCAGGGAAGCTCAGCAGATTAAAAAAAATAGGAAATTGAGCTGTTGCAGGTTTGAAATGGAAGTGTAGCTGAGCATCTTCTTGTGTCCTAGTTGCTGTAGTGCAGTCATCTGTAAATGCTTCTAATTTCCACTTTGGATGCAAGTAAAACATGGAAATTTTTTAATTGTAGTGTCATGGTTTGATGTGAATTCTTTTGCTTTTCCTTTGTATTAATGTTTCTAGTTTGCAGCTGGGTTTTTTGGGATATGCTTTTTTAACTTCACGAGTTACTATATTTTTCACCCCAGACACTTTAGAAGCATGTTATTGCTAAACCGTCCTGTACGTTGTTTATTGCCTTGTTCTAAATGTACATGGCCAAATTTTGATGGTACAAGTGCTGCCTTAACAGAACTGTTAGTGACTGTTGGAACAGCACAATGCAGCACACGCAGTTGTGTTCGCACAAAGCAAAGAATAAACCTCTGTCTGTGAGTGTTCATTGATTTCAATAGGCTTTTCAGTAGCTCTGCATATTACAATTCTTAGCACCTAGAGTACATTCATATTCATTACGGCAGTACAGTTCAACCCCTGCTCGTGACTTGATTTTTTTTCTTTTCCATCCCCTCCTCTACCAGAGCATGAAGTAGAATGATTTTTCTAGTCCTAGTAATGTGCTCTAGAAGATGTTATGGCTCTTTTCTCAAAGTGCTGGAAAATGCATCTTTTGCCTTCTTCCATCTTGTAAGAAGCATGTTAAATACTAGAATATTTAAAGCTTTTTGGAATCTTTCATGATGACCCTTGTGGCTATTGAGACTGAGAGGTGCTGGGCATGTATGGCATGCAATCGTTTCTATGAACAATTAGTGGAAGAACTGATTGGTATGTAGTAGTCCCATCTTTTAAAAGTCTGAATACTTGCTTCTTAATTTGAATGTACGGAGGATGGGGGGATTGGTTCTTTGAATGCTAGATAGCTGTTTAAATTGCTTTTTTTGTTTGCTTGTAACTTGGCTGTTTTATTTGAACACTCGTTTAAACCAAATGGCTTTCAATAGTCTGCCTCTATTTCATTGTAGATAACTGTCTCTTGAGTTCAGATTTAATGATATAATATGTGTGGATTTTGCTTATGCATAGAAAAAAAATTCTCTACTTGCAAATAATATAGAGAGATTAGCAAATAATTCCTGTTTCTTCTGCACACAGCAAAATTGATGATGCTTTTTGGCTTTATCTCTAATGTACAATTAACATCCCTATGAAACGAAACAGGCTTCACTACATGAAAAAAAGAGTACATTCGACAGTGTGAATTAATTGGACCCTTTTGTTTGTTAGAATGACTTCATGTTTAACATATCTGATACCCAGTAATGAGAAGTTCAGACAGCTGTTTGGTTTGAGCATTTGAGCATTTGAATGCATTTAATATGTTAATATATGACCTATTACCTTTGTAGATGAACCGACTAGTCCTAGTATTGACCATGATATTGCACACATTCCTGCTTCTGCTGTTATTTCTGCATCTGCTTCTCAAGCACCAGCTATAACAACTGTTCCTCCCAGTCCTACATCTCCAATCCCTTTAATTCGGCGACAGCTTTCACATGATCATGGTGAGCGTTGATTTCATTCTTTTTCTCTTGCAACTTTTTTCCTTTCACACTCTGGAAATCAGGAGGGAAAATTGTAAACGCTTTATTGCTTGAAATAAATCGCAAAAATGTGATTCAAGTTCCCACATACTCAAAAATTTCTGTTTGTTTGTAGAATCCATCCGGCCTAGTGTCCTGGATAGCCAGCCTGCCACAAAAACTGAGAGATCAAAGTCATATGATGAAGGACTGGACGACTACAGAGAAGAGGGAAAATCGTGAGTTCATGAAAAAATTATTTAATTTGCACATCTGTTTTGTAAAGTGTCTAAAATCTCATTTTAACATTTGTTTTTCTTCCAACAGATCCATTAAGCATGTATCTAGTTTAAAGGGGATTAAGGTAGGTAAATATATATATAGCAACTCCTAAATGTTACCCATACTGCTGTGACAAATTGTTTGAATTATACAAGTCTGTTACACAGAGTGATGTGCTAAACAGACAGGAGGTTTATTGAAATTGCTACTGATCAAATTGCTGATGTATGCATCATATAAGTAAATGTAGTCTCTTTTTTCCTGGACTCATCACGTGGTCCTTGATTTTCATTTTCCTCAGTCTTTGTAAACAAAGCGTATTAAATATGGTGGCTTTTTGTGAAAACTCACTAATGAGAGTCTAAGATTCGTGAAGTTTCTCAAAGTATTCTTGGCGTGTGTAAGGTCACTCTTGTTGCGTGTAAATTTTAGAAATTATGTTTTCCCAGGACCATATTCCTAGGGACATTTTTAAAGTGCAAAACATCTTGAACATAGAAACTGTAGACAAATGTGTATAGAATTACACTGTGGAGTTCTTTCTGTGATGTTTTTTCTAGGTCCCAGACAGCCAGAAATCTTCAGAAGACTCTGGTTCCCGAAAAGATTCTTCTTCAGAGGTGTTTGGTGATGCCTCCAAAGAAGGATGGCTCCATTTTCGTCAGCTTTTTACAGACAAAGGAAAGGTACCTATCATGTTTGGGTTTTTAGCTTAGGACAAATAGATAAGAAACTTGAAGCCTTCTTGTTTAGTTTTTTTAAATTTTTTTTGAGGAGATAAGATCGTAATAAGACTGACAAAATTTTACACCCATTAGAAATTGACTTCAGTCAATTCCTCAGCTTCTTTTACGGACTGCTTTCCAAACTGTTCTAATTTTACATTTCAAAGCATCTCTTGAAGTAAACTAGTTTCTAATGTCTAATTAAATAATAAGAATCCATCCCTTGGTAAGTGTAGTTGTATCTTTTTCCTCTTTCCTAGTAATGAAAAAAGTTGTAATTGTTGTGAATGTTGCGGAGTTCAGTTCAAATTAACCTTCTATGCAAATATAAACTAATGCTGAAGGAAAATTGGGAGTCTGGAATTGCAGTGGTGTGAAAATGCCGTTCTGACTTGAAGGCAGTTTAAAAGGCATGGGCAAGAGTTCCCTAAGTACCAGACCAGAAATTATCTCGTTCAGTTTCTTACTACTGTCACGTGTGAACTCACACTCAGTGGGTGGTCTGGGAGGGCAGGTAACCGAGCAATTCACTCCTCTAATGGAGAACAGTTAGTGAATCCCACTTTGTGTAGTCTTTCTGCCAGCCAGGTGGGTCTTTGTAAAACTTCTGGAGGTAGTTACATAATCCAGAAATGTGCACTGTAACAAGTAAGCAAACTGACGCACTGGTTGCTGTTTTTCAGCGAGTTGGTGGGAGCATTCGGCCATGGAAGCAACTGTATGTTGTTCTTCGAGGTCATTCACTTTATTTGTACAAGGATAAAAAGGAACAAGTGACCCTCTCTGAGGAAGAACAACCTATAAGCATCAATGCTTGCTTGATAGACATCTCGTACTGTGAAACCAAGAGGAAAAATGTATTTAGACTCACCACATCAGACCGGGAGTATCTGTTTCAAGCTGAGGACAGAGATAATATGTTAGCATGGATTAAAGCAATACAAGACAACAGCAACTTAAATGATGAGGTAATTGTATACTATATAAAGCAAAAATCATAGTTCTTGCATTTTAATTAAAAATGTGTTGTGTTTTCTTGTAATTAATACTTGAACAGAAGAATTAATTTTTAATTAACCAGTTGACCAAAATGCATACAGGAACATAAAGGAAAATGAGGTGAAAGGAAAGGTAACTGAGTAAATTAATAGAGTTTGAAAAAAGGTTGACGTAGTCATAATCAGAAAATAGACCTTTGGAATAAATTAGTTAATGCTGTTGCTGATTTGACTAAAGATACACTTTATAGTAAACTGATCTGCCAAAAATACCTAACCTTTTTTTAAAAGATAATTGCAGATTTAGGACCAGTGTGGTCTCTCTTCAGACTTGCACTGCAGAGTGGTGGTGAGTGCAGTAGTACAGTGTGAAGAGTTTCTCAGTAGTTAAAAAGTGAAACTTTGAAGATGCCTGTTTCTCTGATTAAATGCTGATGTTTCTATAAATTAAGTTAATGCTTATTGCCAAAAGCAAACATCTGCTGTTGTACGTGAGATATCAGTATCTGTCCCAATATTGTCCATTGTGCATTTTCAATGCAGTGATGAGCAACAGAGGAATATTTTCATGTCTGTGGTCATGCACATCTGCTCAGATTCAAAATAATTATCCAAATTATTACACAGATAGATAAAAAAGCAGATTTGAATTCATGTCTTTTTCAGTTGTATTTGTAGCAGCAATTAGTTTTTTAAGTACTGTGTGCACATAAGATTGGAGTTTTTGGAGTAGTAATATGTGTTTACTTGCATTTTTTCTGTTTAAACTTACTTTCAGTTTAAGAGGGTTTAATCAGATTACACTGCTTTGAAAAAAAACGTGTAAATAGCAGAACTTGATTTGTAATTACTTTTATTTTCCTTGTGGTTTATAACTGTTTTGTCTTTACTGTTCTCAAGAACTGCCTGTTAGGATGTTTGGTTTGGTTGAGGGTTTGGGTTTTTTTTTAAAGTGGGCTGAATTGTTGAATTCTATACTTATTTGGTGACCAGAAGAGTTAATCATATTCTGAAAGGAATTTTTTTTTTCTATTTTATGAGATTATGAAGTATCTCTCAATTTATTTTGTAGGATACTGGTGTGACTAGTAGAGATCTAATTAGTCGAAGGATTAAAGAGTACAGTACAATGATGAGGTGAGTGAATTATATGTTGCCAGTAGTTTTTGTAGAGTTCTTATTTAGCTTCTTTTAACTGAAGTAGTCTCTCTTGTTCAGTTCTTCAAGCAGCAAAACAGAGCCATCTCCTAAAACACCTCGCCAGAGTCTAAGTATCAGACAGACTCTACTTGGAACTAAAGCAGAACAGAGGACTCAGAGTCCACATTCTCCTAAGGATGAGACAGAAAGGAAGCTTCTCACTAAAGGTCTGTATGTTTTGTGTATTTCCTTAGTTCCCTTCTGCCCCAGCGTAAGGCCATCGAGGTGCCCTTCTCAGGTATTTTTGAATTCATAAATATACAGATGCAAACCAAGTGTTAGCCAGGGCTTTTTAAGCTGCAGCTCTAGTCACTCATTTCTAGGAACTACTTCATCTGAGATCCTGAAGCTTCTTATTTTAGTCCCCTCTCAAGAGGTTTTTGTGGTTTTTTTCCCTACAGCTCCATGTAGGGCTGACAGTCGTAAAATACAGGTGTTAGGCTTCTTGTGAGCAAAATTTTGCCAAGCTTTAGAAATAATTTTGTGTATAATTCGTACTTTTGTCTCCAGCTGACTTGGAAGTGACAAGGTAAATTTTTCCACTAAAGTGCTCCCAAAGTATAGCACAGACTTTTTTTGTCTTAATTTTTAAAACACAGGAGTGAACCTGTATTATTTCTTCCAGAACAAAATTAATGCCTCCTGAATTCTAAAAAAGTCTGATGAGCTGGCACTGCAAACTTGAATCAATATCTGAACTCCATTAAATAATGTCATAAGCTGCTCTTTTTTATTCTCTTTTTTTTTTTCCCCACATAGTATGTAAACATATGGTACTTCAGATCAGACTGTTGTTTAAAGAATGTTGTATACAAATTCAGGCAACTGGATAAACAGCCACTTTTGAATGATTCAGTCTTGAATTTAAGCTGTCAGTGAATTCTGGTTTTTGTTGCCAACAAATGTCCCTTTGCTCCTGGAGTGCTGCACATGTAACTAAATTGCATGTCTTGGGTAAATGTCAAATCTACTGAAAGAATATCTCCAGAAATAAGAAGGAAGTACGTACAGTGTTAGGTGACTTGCAGTGCAGGATAGATGGGAATCACAACTTGCTACAAGAATTCTATAGGAGAGGTAGACAGAGCAACTGAACTTCTAATCTGATTTTTCATAGAGAATACTTCAAGTGAGTGATGTTTGGAATGATTTAGGAATGACTAAAATCTGATAATTTCTGAAAGAGTGAGTAAGTCTGCATAAGTGTGAGCATGGCTGTAGAGTTTGATGAGTATTTCCTGCAGCAGTGTGATTCCATACTTAGTGTTGTGCTACTAAATGTAGATTTTAATTTTTTTAAATTTTAGTAGTTTATATAAATTTTAAGTTTAAATTTAGTAGTTTTTATACCTTTAGTCTTAGAATGATGAAATGCCACAGTACCATCCAGCTACTTGCTTTTCTAAGTCTGGAGTGTGAGTATGTTCAGATAAATCTTTTGAACCACTGAAGAGTGATGGAAGTTGTGTTTAACACAGACTAATGTTTAGTGAGTTGTTCCATAAAGCCAGGCTGGTAAAAGCTGGAAATGCAGCAGGTGTCACTTGCTCTTTGCACATCTGTTACCTGTATTTACAGTCAGTTTTGTGGCATAAATGTTCTTATTTTTCTTCTTTCTTTTCTTTTTTTCCACTGTCCTAACAACAAAAAGATGAGACAAGCCCACCAAAAGACAAAGGGACGTGGAGAAAAGGCATTCCAAGCATTATGAGGAAGACATTTGAAAAGAAGCCCTCTGCTGTTGGAACATTTGGTGTTAGACTAGATGACTGCCCCCCAGCTCATACCAACAAAGTATGGAAGTAGAGTTTTTCTTTCATTGTGAATTTAAAATACTTTTTTAATCAATTACTTATCTATACAACTCTTTTTTTTTCAGTATATTCCGCTGATTGTTGATATATGCTGCAAACTGGTTGAAGAAAGAGGTCTTGAGTACACTGGTATTTACAGAGTGCCTGGAAATAATGCTGCCATCTCAAGTATGCAAGAAGAGCTCAACAAAGGAATGACTGACATTGATGTTCATGATGATGTAAGTCTTTGATCACACTATTTTCATACTAAAATCCCCAAAGCTTCTGGTTGTGTTGTGATCATAGAAATACAAAGCATGTCTGACCTTTTTCTTTTAAACACACAGAAATGGCGTGACTTGAACGTGATAAGCAGTTTGCTGAAATCCTTCTTCCGAAAGCTCCCAGAACCCCTCTTTACCAATGGTAGGTTGTCTTCATTACAGTTTTGTCTTTAGCAATTGCTATTTGACAGTTGTCTTACAACATTCAGATTATTTGAGAGAAAATCCAGTGAAATCATCCCCACTCTGCAATAAATGTTGTCTTTCCTAAAGAGTGGGGGAGTCATGGTGATCATCTTAAGAATGAGAGGTGTAAATAGAGTTTCTCTGATGTGACAGGATTATGAATATGCAACTAAAAGAGTAAAATTTTCAATTCTACTGTTGCAGTATTCAGTGAAAGCTGGGGTTTTTTTTTCCCATACTGTCATACAGTACCTACACATACAATATAATGGGCTAATTTATGACTTCCCGAGGTCATTCTTCTATGTATGTTACTAGTGTTCAGGGGGGAGTGGGGCTGGCAGATGGCTGGCTGGCTGGCAGATATATATACATACATATATAGATATAAAAACTCATCTATATAAACAATTTCTGCTTTTTTAACAGACAAATATGCCGATTTCATAGATGCCAATAGAAAAGAAGATCCTGTTGAGCGTCTGAAAACACTGAAGAGACTGGTAAACTAAAATCAGTTGTGTTGTATGTGCACTACAAAATTAGCATTAAATGTTTGATGTTCTGAATAGTGATTGTTTGTTTCAGATTCATGATTTACCTGAACACCATTATGAGACTCTCAAGTTTCTTTCTGCACATCTGAAGACAGTAGCAGAGAACTCAGAAAAGAACAAGGTATTAGCAAGAAAGAAACATATAATGTATTTTGGTTTGTTTCATTAAGTATTATTTTTGTGCAGGATTATTTCTAATTAAGGTGAAAATTTATTGTTGTCGATTAAATGAGGGAGTGTTGCTATGTGGAGAAGATTTTTATATTCGGCTAAGTACTCCTGCAAAATACGCACGTGTTTAGTGTGAATTAAGTTTATTCAAACTGGTAGTCAGTCTTTTGGGAATACCTCCTTGTATCCTAAATTTATCCCAAGTCTGTAAATTTCCAGTAATCCATTCTAGACACCAGTAAGACTGTGCCTGGGCAGGGCACAGGTGAATAAACCTGCTGACAGAGGTTGTCACATCAGCTTTCTTTGAAGCCTGGCTTCTGCATGCTTGAGAAATTTTTAAGACTAGGACTTGCTGTAGTTACTTGAATATTTGATTACCCTATAGATGCTGTTTGGCTGGCTTTAAGAAAGAAAATTCATACTGTAAATGGGGGTAGTTCATCACTACTAGGTCTTTTTTCACCACTAAGTATAATTTTTTGTCACGTCCATAGGATGGGAAAGATGTCGTTTGTGTTAAGTGCATCTGTGCATGCTATAATCCTTCAGTAAATGCAAATAATAGTGTCCACTTTTTCAGCTCTCAGGGAGGGGTAGGTGAGTGCAAAACCATCCATAATATGGATGTATTTATGGATGTTTACCTCAGGGCAGGGAACATGGTGGCTTGGCTACCTATGTGCAGGGTACAGGAAAAAATTTGATATAATTGACGGTATATAGAAGAGCCTGTGGCCAAATCATTTCAATCATTTAAAGGATCAGTTGAGGTGAATATGGTAGGTTCTGTAAATAATACCTTCCAATTAAATATGAAAGAAAAATATTTGTGTGTTTATTAAAAAAAATTCAACAGATAATAAACTTCAGTGAAATTACAGCCAATATTATAAAGAAATTATAGTAAATGTCATTTTTAAGTGCAGTGCCTAAAGGAAGCTTTTTTATCATTTTACGGTTTTGGTGGGCTGTATGAATGTTGTTAAATACTGTTAATATTATTGAATATCTAAGGCTAGATGAATGAGGTGTTGTTACAATTGTGTGACTTGTCAAAAGACACAGTTGAAGTCAAAGAGAGCATTAGGCACTTGTGTCATGTTTGCAACTTACTTCTGGTAACTACAAAGTCTTTGCCTCCTGTATATTATTGGTCTATTCTATACCAGAACAGTAACCTCTAAGTTAAAGAAGTAAGCAAAAATAGAAGGTAAGTTCTGCTGCTGCTTCTTGGAATTATTTGTCAAGAGATGTAACATTAGTCATATACTTAATTCACTTCTAAAGTAGTGACCTGATCGCATAACTCTGAGCCTGTCTCACAAACAGATGGTTGGGTCTGTGATGTTTGTTCTGCCACCTCCATTGAAGTTGGTGCAAATTGAATGAGGTCTTTGTCAGTAGATATAATACAGTATTTGATTACCATCTTAATTTTATGTGTGTGTTGTATAAACATTTTCAGGAAAAAAAACCAGGGAGCTATCAATGCCTTTTTACAGAACAAAAAATTCTTAAAACATCAATGTTTCCAAGCATCAGTGTTTCATTAAGGAAAGAAGAAAAGATCCCCCTGAAAGTGTAAAGAATATATCCGAGTTCTTGAGTTTTCTGTGCTTGTGGAGCCATTTGCTTGCAGTAGGTTAAGGAAGGTTGGAATTCTGAATTGCAGAAGTGTTGGGTGTATTTATTGCAGCTGCATATAGGAGAGTTTTGGTGCAGTGTAACATCCCTACGTGAGTCAGTAAGGTATTTTTAAAAAACTCTTCTATGTCCTTATTTTAAATGGTTCTCATATATACTAATAGTGTTACATTAATGTACTTAGCCCATATTACTGTATTTTCTCATTATAAGTGTATGATGTGGAAATATTTCATTTCTTAGATGGAACCAAGAAACCTGGCAATAGTATTTGGTCCAACACTTGTGAGGACATCTGATGATAACATGACACACATGGTTACGCACATGCCAGACCAATATAAAATTGTAGAAACACTCATCCAAAAAGTAAGTGGATGCATTTCATTATTTAAAAAATAAGATTGTTCACAGATCAGCCAGCTTTTTTCTCATTGGGCCAGTTTGGGTCTGGTATTTATCCATCAAACTCTCACTTTTAGTAATATCGATGTTTGATTGTGCCACATTAGGGTTTTGTATTTCCTGTGGGGTTTTCACCTTTTTTATTTTAACTTTTAGCATGACTGGTTTTTCACAGAAGATGATGCTGAAGAACCTCTTGTAAGTATTATGGCATAAATACTTGTGTTCTAACTGCCTTAGTTTAGAATCTGCTTCTGCTGCCTCTAGAACGCCTGTATATATTTTACTATGCCACTGTATGGTTTGCTCTTCAGAAGCACTTTTTTAGTTTTCCAGTCTTTGTAGTAATGAATTCTATTTTTTTTTTAAAAAGCAAGCCATGCATTTGTTTTAAAAGCGTAAAGGAAAATAGGACACGCTTTCCTCGTGTTCTTCAGGTGAATAATGCAGTTTTCTAAATGCTGTTGAATCGTAATGAACTATTTGTGAAACGATGATGAAGAGATCTTTGTTTATTAACTGTAGACAGCAGTTCAGGAGGAAAACACTGTAGAATCTCAGCCAGTGCCAAACATAGATCATTTACTCACCAACATTGGAAGAACGGGAGTATCTCCTGGAGACGTATCAGGTAACTCTTGCCTGGACAGTGTTAGTCCATAGGCTAGAATAACCTACTCTGTTAACTCACTGTAACTCTCTCTTCCTATTTTCTTTTACTAATAAAATGTTTTCCTCTTTTCCAAAAGATCATTTAACACTTCTTAAAGACTCGAATTGTTGATAATCATGCATGATATAATTTGGAAGACTTTTTTGTCTAACAGGAATTTAATCATTAAAAGATGAGATTTGCACATAGTATTTTATTTATTCACAGTAACCCATGCAATCATCATCGTGAGGTCAAGCAGATACGCTGCTATAAAGTGGTTTGTTGTGATGGCAGAAAGACTGATCTTCAGTGGTGTTCTAATATTGCTCCTTCCCAACATTAGGAATGCAAAAAATTGAGTTGTGTTTTCTTGTCGAGTGATGGACACTTTAAGTATGTTGCAGTATGTTTATACTAAAGCTGGTTTCCTTCTGTTTATAAATGCCATCCTCTTTTGTGGCTAAGGATAAGCATTACAGGCTCTTTTTTGGTGACTTTTTCCTCTCCTCCCTTCACTCTACTATTGCACTAACCCAGCATGTTGTATCCCACGAATGTTATCCCTTCGTCTCTAGCTTTTGTTTCAGTTTTCAAAGGGTTGTTCAGCACTTACTGAAACAGTCACTTTGTCCTGATGTTGTAACAGGCGAAGTGGGAGGAGTCTATCACACGGTGATGTCATTAGTGGATTCTGTGATGTCACTGATGGACAGCTGGAACTGTAGGAAGAAGGAGGACTGTTGCCCACACTGTAGCTGCCTTGTCTGCAGAAACCCCCGTTTCTTGTAAATGGAAAAAAAACCCAAGTTGATCTGTGCTGTAAATTTTCTTTTAAGAGTATTTTAAACAGATCAATGCTACTTTTTAAAAGTTTTTCTGCTGTTTCTTGTTATCTCTGAAGCAGACCCTGAGGAGAAATAGCATGGTATGGTCTACCAGTCTTTCTAGTCATAAAGCATTAGCCATGTGTCAAAAAGGGGTGTGGCAGGGGGCTCAGCTCTTTCTTCCCAGGGAGAAAGTCCCAAGTTCATGTTTTTTAGTCATTGTGCTAGCCCCTTCCTACCCCCTTTATAATTGTATAATCTTGGGTTTTGCGAGACAGTAAAACTATGGTGTCCATTTTTCATTTCATAAAAGCGCTTGTTCTGGGAAAGTACAAAACTGGTAGCTGCTGACATCTAGACAATTTAAAAATAAAATTTTACCTGTATGTAGTAAGAGGTGGAGGGAGATGTATAATTGGGGTTTTACACACAAAATATGACTTAATTCCTTTAAAAACTCCCAAAAAGAGTATGACTACAAGAACTATGATTTGTACCTAGGGAGCCAACTGTACAAAGACACCCAATTTTGCTTTGTGTATCCTGAATCTCAGGAGAGTACACAGTGCCATCCTGAAAAGGTCTCTCAGCTGCGGTTTTGCAGGGGCTGTATACTTAAAGCATCGAATAAACATTAGTATTTCTGTTTTTTATTTTGAAGAACAGGGCTCCTTTGCCATTCCTATCATTGAGCTGATTCTGCCTACAATTCACAGCATCCTTTCATGGCGGTGGCTTTCTGTGGTGCAGCTTGCATCTTTGTGAGCTCTGACTATTCACTCTGTTCTGGTTTTAATTTGCTTCACATCTTGTTCTGTGCTTGTCTTTTTCATAAGTCCAGCATTGTCTGTAGCAACAATAAAAAAGTAGCACAGAACTGAGCAGAATTTTTTTTTTAATTTTTTCCACAGATTCAGCTACTAGTGACTCAGCAAAATCTAAGGTAATCATTTTCTGATATCATATAGTTAAAAGCCTCTGAAATCTGTTAGGTGCTTGCTTTATTGAATCACTGATATGCAGATGTACTATAGAGCTTATGTAGAATTTCTTGAGTAAGTGGTAGTACTGTTTTCTCATAACCTATTTTTGAAGTGTTACATTGGAAAAGTACTTGTGTGCAGTTAGCTGCATTTATCAAAGCAGTCAGCTGCACAGAGCAACAGCTTTGTTCCAAGCTCTCACAATTGTGAGCACTTACCTCCTTTTTGCATTTTACTTAGTAGAGGTAAATATATATATAGTATGTTCCTTGTTGTTGTTGGCATAGTACTAACTCACAGAGAGTATTTATGTTTCTCTATTTCACTGAGAAAAGTGTACTTAGAATTCAGCCTGTTCTTCAGAAGGTAATAGGTCCTCCTCTTAGAGGAAGGCAGCGGCTGTGGTTAAAGGTTGCTCTGCAAATCTCCCTCAGAAGTATTGCTGTGCTTGGGGGGAAAGCCTGATTGAAGCAAGGGAGCAAAACTGGAACATGGGCGTTCATTCAGGCCTCAGTTTAAGGACAAAGCTCTCATCTGACACGTGCACAAATCTTTGTCTCCTGTGCTGTTGTTCAGTAGTTCTAACACTGGGTGTCTGTGGCACAGGGGGACAGGGCAGCACACAGCTGACCTCGGTGAGCTCATGGCACAGCTTTCTGCTGGCCTGCATTCCAGGTGTGGCACTGATGCTCCCCTTGGAGCTGGGAACAGGACTCAGAGCATCCTTCTGATTCATTGTGGAGATGCCAACACAGCTGCTCTGTGAGGATGTTTGGTGGCTCAGCTGTTTCCTCAAAATAGCCCAGTTTCCAGGACACCAGGTCACACTGCCTGTAGCAGTGGGGCACTAAGTAGGAAACGTGCATAGCTTTGAAGGGGCCAGGTGGTTATGTTGTCGGAGTAGTGAAAATAGTTTTTAATTCATAAAATGGAATAATTTGGCATGTACTTTTATTGTTTCTGTGCCATTTTAAAAGTAAATTCCTCTAAAATAAAGAAGTTCATTTGTTAGTTTTCTACACTTAAACTAGTTACGAGTAACATTCATTTTATTGGCAGTAATTAATTGATACCATTTATAAACTCAGTCTGAAAGGTGAACTGAAAAATGGAGCAATTAGCCTTTTTGAATAGGTAAGACCTTGAAAGGATGGATTGTGAAGCATCTGTGAAGCAGTTGCAAACCAGTCTTGAAAAGGTTTTCTTACTGTAATGGGGCCTGCTTTATTAATCAGTGAAAAACTAAATAGAAGTATACACAAACTAGTCTTTGTTAAGTTGAAGGGACTCAGATAAAAAGTGGAATGCTCAGGATGGAGATTGACTTCTTAGGCAGTGTCATTTAAACTCCAGAAAGAGCATGTAAATGTTTCCTGAATGAAGATGCACATTCTACTGTGAAGCTCAGGATGTGTTTTTAAACTGCGTCAGGCTAATGAAGATTTCTTTTTGACTTTAATCATGCCCTCTCCCTTTTTTTTAACAGGGTTCTTGGGGTTCTGGAAAGGATCAGTATAGCAAGGAACTGCTTGTGTCCTCCATTTTTGCAGCAGCCAGTCGCAAGCGGAAAAAAACTAAAGAGAAACCGCAACCAAGTAGCTCAGAGGATGAGTTGGATAATGTGTTTTTCAAGAAGGAGCTTGCAGAACAATCTCGTGGTGACACAGCAAAAGAGGACACAGCTAAAGGGGAATATGAAAGAGAGAGAGAGATAGGGAGAAAACAAAGGATGTTTGTCCTGAAGGAAAAAGAGAACAGCAGTAAAAAAGATGTGAATGTTGTAAAGGATGAAAAGAAGTCATTAAAGAAAGAAAATATCCTGACAGAGGAACCTTCACTGCCTTACCATGAAAAATGTACAAAATCATCAAATATCAACTGTCTGCAAACCATACAGAAGAATAACCCAAAAATGCCTATTTCACAATCTTCTTCCCAGATTGAGGAGACAGTGTCTGACTCTGGCACTATGCTAAGCACTTCCTCCCAGGCTTCCCAGCACAGATACTCATGCAAAAAAGTAGCCAGCCCTGAAATTAAACATAATGAGTTTTTAGCAGCTGATGTCAGCTCCATCACCTCAGATTACTCAACTACTTCATCTACTATGTATCTGACTGGTTTAGATGCCAGTATGCTGAGCCCTGAGGTGCAGTCAGTGACAGAAAGCAAGGGAGAAGATGCTGATGATGAAAGAAGTGAATTGATCAGCGAAGGGCGTCCTATGGAGACAGACAGTGAAAGCGACTTCCCTGTCTTTGCTACCAGCGCTGCTGCCGAAAGGCTGTCCAAAGGGAAGGTTTCAGAAGTGGTAAAGACCAGTCGGAGGAACTCTGAAGAAAGTGAAGTAAGTTGTACTGAGGGAAGTTCCACGCCAAAGTTAGAGAGTCGCAGACTTTTTAGCTCACACAAACTTATTGAATGTGATACACTCTCCAGGAGAAAGTCTGCACGGCACAAAACAGACAGTGAGGGGTCGGGGGATGCGAAGAGTGAGAAGGACTTGCCTACTGTGACCAAAATGTTTGACATCATGAAAAAAGGAAGATCTACAAGCAGTTTAGCTACATCGGCCAAAAGTGAGGCTGACAAACAAGAACCTACATGGAGACTTAAGATTACAGACAGGTTAAAGCTGCGACTCAAATCATCTGCTGATGACATGTTTGGAGTTGGGAATCAAAAAGCTAACTCTGCAGAGACTGCAAAGAGAAAGAATATCAGGCGAAGGCACACACTTGGAGGGCAGAGGGATTTTGCTGAAATAAGTGTCTTGAATGCTTGGAAAGCTCAAGAACCAAGTCAAAGTAGAGAGAGAGAATCTGAGCTTTCAGCTGTGACTCGGTTGAAGCCAAAATGTCCAGCCCAGGACCTCTCGATCTCGGACTGGCTTGCACGAGAACGTTTACGCACTAGCACAACTGACCTTAATACGGGTGAAACTGGAAAGCCCAGACTTGAGAACACTAACTTAGCAGAGGTATCAAAGGTAGAATTGCCCTCATCTGCAGAGATGCAGGCAGATGAAGGCAGCTCCTCCAGCAGCTTGACTTTAATTAATAGAACACCACCTTCGGGACCATTTCAGCCACCAGACCAGGTAAATGGTGAAAATTATCAGAACATGAACAAAAACAACTTCAGCCCAGCGGTTGATGCCCATCCTCATAAACTGTCTGGGACCCAAGTGGTTAGATCTCGATTCTACCAGTATCTTTGAAATGGGGAGAAATGTCCACTGCAGCAATTCATTAACTTACTGTTACACTTCCCAGTAACTCTGTGTGTGCGTGTGTGTGTGTGCGTGTGTGTGTGTACATATATAAATATTTTTTTCCTGTACTGTTGTTGTTCTGCAGCCTTCATTTGGGCTGGTTTCATCAATGTGCTCTGTGGAACGTCTTCACAGTGCATTACCACAGCCAGAAGAACACTAAAGTTAAAGTATATATATATATTTTAAGAAAAAGTATATTTGATGGCTGCATACAAATGTTGAACAAAGCATCTGATGCAACATGCTGTGTAGTGTATACATGGTTTTCTGACTGAGAGTTGGCCTGGCATTAGTATGCAGGAAAATTGTTCTTTTGGTTTAGTCACTAACAAGTGCCTCATTATAAATTCATTTGGTTTGTTAGGGTGCCATATTGCTAAATTAGAGAAACTTATTACAAACAAATGAATGCATTTTACTGTTAACGAGTTTCATTACATTTTACAAATGTTAACACAGGTGGCTCCAGAGCTTCCATTCCTTAGGCATTCCAGTAAATATTGGAGTTTTATATTTCCAATTTTAATACAGATTTTGAGTTTTATGTGACTTGAATTTCTAATCTTTCTGTAAAATAAGTAACTTAACTGTACATATTACATGTGTATCTTTTCTTCAGATACCAGATTTGATATAAATGTTGTAACATAGGCGTGTAGATAGTGGATACTGGATGGAACTGGTTTCTTTTATTGAGAATATAATTCTGCATGAAGACCTAATGAATCCAAACCTGTATCATGCCTGTGTGCATACCCACTTAAACACTGGAAATAAAATTGTTTTGGTGACTCTTTGTGTGATTCGAATTCTTTCTGATGAATGGTTCTGAAATGTCACATTTGTAAGCTGCGGTCAGCAACTGCTCTTGGGATCACCAAACCTGCAGCTCCTCCTGGATGAAGGACACTTCCTATTAATCTTTTGTTTGTGGGGCCACACTGTGCAGGTCAGCAGGTGAGAGAGATTCAGTTGGCTAAATATTTTCATCTTGATACATAATTTGATTCTAAGGTATGTAGCAAGTGGGTTTATGTTTAATGCGCAGGTTTTGTGAAATCAAAATGAACATCAGTATCTGCCAATCAGAACAATACTGTAGTTTGGTATCTTGGACTTTTTATAATTTTAACTAAAAAAAGAATGTGTTTCTACCCTAAAAACTCATCTGTGTGTGAACTCTATCAGTTCTATTTTTTTATTGTATGTTCTTGCACACCTACTTGAAAACAAAGCGGCTGTTCATCACTTTGGGTGTCCCCGTGCCTTACACTGTTTCTTGCTTGGCAGAGGATTAAATTTCTGTAAACATGTCCAGTCACTGCGAGGAGATGGAATTGTGGTACTGGGATGTGTTGGCTGACGTGCTTTTAGGCAGACCTCACTTCTTCCCGAGTGGCTGTAACAGTCCCATGCTTTGATTTGCTGTGGTTTTGATCCTTGTGAGAAATCATTACAAAAATCGGCTGTGAAGAAAAGTCCCAGATATGACAGCTGACCTCTGTGAAAGTTCTCACCACATAATTGAGTGCATCTAATACCAGGTCCCATAAAAATGAGCCATGTTTGTGGCCTCTGTGCAAACTAAAATGTCTTTTCCTCCCAGAGCAGACAGGAGGTGGGTTCATTAGCAGTGTTCCTGTGTGCAGTGTCAGGAAGAACGTGTGTCTTGTGTGAAGGGCAGAGTAACCGAGGATGGTTTTTGTTTCTGTTGTAATAGTAAAGTGTATTTGAACAGGGGCTTTCAGAATACAGTGTTGTGATGCCTCTAATGCTGTTCGTCAGTGAGTACCCATTGTCTTTTACTGGAGCTGTATTCTGTCCCATCTTCAGTCTCAGAAGCTCATCAGTGTGTGCTGAGCATCCACAGGAAGTCACAGAGGTCTTCTCAGTGAAGCAGTGTACTTAGGGAGGTGCACGGGGCGGGGGGGCTGGGGGTCTGCAGCTTACTCTGACAGACATTTTGATGGGTTAATTTCCATTTTGTTGTGTTTATAGATAACTGATGGGTTTACTCCTGAACCCAGATTTATGGCTGTCAACTTTTGTGTTTGAGACCATAGAATTTTTACTGTATTAAATGAAGAAGAACACAAGATCTTAAAAAGTAGGAACTTAGAAGACAAACACACATAACATGACTCGTATTGGCTGACAGTGCTGCAGGTACAAATCTATTTAACTGCATCAGCCTCCATGGTATTCTCTGCTGCTGCACTGATAGCGTGGAACATGTAGGGGAAACCCATGACTTGAGGGGTAGAGATGCAGGGAGCATCTGCCAGGGGCATCAGGGAGAGGAGGTTATTGAGCTCCCCCTGAAGAAACTATTGAGTGGCTGCATATCTGAGGCTGGAAAAATGCTGATGCTTTTTCTGCTTCTTCAAGACTGCCAAGATTTGGGGTCACCTTAAATTTCAGCCAGTCTGGCAGCTGAGAAGATAGACATTTTTAGGAGTCATTGCTATGCCCTGATCTTAACAGCAGCTACCTCAGACCTTTATCTGTAGTGCTTTTTTACTGCATTGGGGCTTCTTTTTTTTTTTCTTGCTGTTTTTCCCCCTCCTGTGGAAGAGAAGGGTGACAGGCTGATTGACTGACTCAAGAAGGGAAGTGCGTGCATACAATAGACTGTCCTGAGGTGGATATTGTCAGTGTTCCCTGTAGAAGCTGGATTCAGTGGGATGGGCGGCTCCTCAGGGTTGCAGAGCCCGTGAGGTGGGCAGGGAGCACTGAGCCCACCCCCTGCTCAGCCATGTGCAGCCAGGGCAGGTTGCTCTGGGCTGGGGCTATGGCTGGGTTTTGAGTATTTCTACAGTTGAAGGCTCCACAACCTCCCTGGGCAACCTGTGCCAGTGTTTGGTCATAGAGCAAAAAGGGGTGGTTTTTTATGTTTAAACAATTTCTTAACATTGCTATTTGTGTCCTTTTTTTGTTTCTATATTTCATTAGAAGGATTCAGACTGGCTTGGAAAACATTTCTGGTCTGAGGACTGTTTGGAGCTCTGAAGCTGCAAGTTGTTAGGGACAGAATAAGCTGAGATCTGATGGAGAAATAATAAAATGTGTTGGTAGCAATGGTAGTGTTTGCATTTTTTAAATGGTTCCTAACAGCAATTCCTGCTTCAGTGGTGACGAGTGGTTTAGTTTGAACTGCCTTTTCTGGAGTGTGGTAGCTGGAAGGTGCTGTGTGACTGCTTTTTAAGACTTTAAAGGGCTTGTTATGGTCCCCATTAGTATCGCTCACAGCACTGTTGATGTGGAATTAAGACATGGCCACAGTCCAGACAGTTTCATAACTTCTTTTGTGCTGCTGCAGAGCTGAAGGAAAATTCTTTGCCGAGCTGCACATTAAGGGCCTTGGGTTCCTGTGCAGCCTCTGAGAACCTCTCCACTTTGTTCAGGCAGGATGAAAAAGTTTGAAATGTGGCCTCATTTATTACAAAAAGCTGTGGTTTTGTTTCCAAAGCCAGGTCATAACACTGTTCACATTTAGATAGCAATCAACCAGTTAATTGTGCCAGCCTTTGGAAAGGGGTGTGGGCTGATGCATGGCCTGCAGGGGGAATGGCTTAAAGCAGGTCTGCAATCCTTGAAGTGGTGCATGTTATCTGTAGCTCCCAGTCACGAGACTGTAAAAATCTGCCTTAACCATCTGCTATTGAATCCATGAGTTTTTAAGCCTGATGGATTTTGGCCCTGTACATTTCAGATGTCCTGCACATCCCTCCCCTTTCCTGCTATATGCAGCCTCTTTGGTTGGCTCTGCCTTCCCACCCCCGTGTCCTGCCCAGCGCAGGGGCTCTGTGCTGTGTCATTTTGGTTTTGCTGCAGGCCCTCCCTGTAGGAGGAACTGGCTGACACAGGGATGGTGCTTACTCTGCTATGAAGTCCTTGGCTGGCTCTGGCTACAACAGGCAGCAGGAAGGTCCTGCTCCCCTTCCAGCTCCTTCAGTGAGCTGCTTCACTGCTGGATTTCGGAGCACTGAGGCTGGGGGCTGCTTTGCCAGTGCAGAGCCACTTTACAGTGGTACCTGTGCCGTGGCTTGTCCCAAACGTCAGTGGCAGCCAGCTCCACCAAAACTGCTCTTCATAACCGGTTTGCAGTGGGAAACCTGTCTTCCATTACTGTCCAGTTTTGATTTCTTCTGTGTGCAAGGAATTTATTTACAGACTTGCTTGTTTTGCTGAGCGACAACATGTACAGCTTGTGAAAGCCTGGTAAGTTCATTGCTGGACAAGCAGGATGGAGAGGGAATAAACATCATCTGCCTCATGACAGTCCTGGCAGTGCTGCCTGTGCAGTGGGTTATGAGCTGGCTGAGCCTGTTGTTTCCTGGCAGGTGCTGCACCCCAGCACTGAGCAGGTGCACCAAAAGTGCAGGTCACAATGGAGCTGAGGCCTCAGGTGGGTGTAGTGTTCACTGCCTGATGGCCGTTGTCACATTCACCACCAGAAGCACTGAGCACAGCACTACCTCACTGCCTGTGCACACCAGTGCCTGTGCAGGGTCATTGGTTAATTACACAACCGCTGTCCATGTCTTACTCAGCCAGATACAGAGAATGTGCAACTGTAGCCCCTCACCTGAAGGGGCTTTGAGAAGCAGCTGTGGGAGCAGTGCCACAGCCACTGGGGACCCTGCCCGCCTGTGCCGTGGCTCATGGGGGACACCTCACATGCCATTACAGAGGATCAGTTATTAGTAAGTCACTGTTTTCCAGTAAGTGTCCAGTCCTTGGGAGATGTCAGACAAACAGTTTAGGAACAAATCCTGCTATGCCCACCATTCAGCTTGAGGTTACATTTTGGCTGTGCGAAGGATGAGCAGGGTAGGCAGGCTGCAGGTGCCCTGTGTGTGCTGCCTGTTGCATGGGGAGTTGGTAACAAGCTACGGCATTGGATCAGGCAGGTTCCCTTAGGAGCCAGGGAATCACGTACTCCACGCGTGAGAAAGCAGAGAACAGACCAGGCACTGGAGCCACCAGTCCCCGCTGTTCCACCCTGGCTGGAAGGGAACTGGCTTCACTCCAGTGGTTCCGTGTGGGCCCTCTGACCATGCCTCACACTCTGCTTCGGCTTGGAGTGCCCCAGCCTGTGCTGGCTTGGCTCAGCCTGGCACTGCAGCTCGTGTGCTCCACAGGCACCTTTGCTGCCGTGCCAGCAGAGGGGATGGCTCTCGGCCTGACCCCGCTGGAGGCACACTGGGTGCTGTGTTCCTGAGGGATGGCTCAATGTTTACATTCTCCAGCTGCATGGGATGCACCATCTGAGGGCACCGCCTTGGAATGATGCTTCTAGGAAACTTCCCCTTTCACAAGGGGAAATAAAACAAGGAATACCTCAAGGTAGAAGGGATGATACCTCATGCAATCACTCAAAGGTTTTCGTTTGCTTGCTGGTTTTCTAACTTGGAGTTCCAGCAATAAGCTTTTATGGACATAAATTTGAAAGACCCCATTTTGAAATTAATAACTGTGTATGGCCTTAATCTGGGGAAAATAAAGTCAGGTTTTCTCCTAATGGCTTAACACCCTCAGGCAAACACCTGAACAGCCAATTGAGACCATCCAAAAAGTTACTAGTGACAAAATACAAATATCTAAGCATGCAGCCCTTTATTTTTGTAAAGATCTTTGCTTATCATAGTTCTGTATATTACATTATGGTGTTATACAAATAAATTTATTTACAAAACCATTAGCTATGCAAGTTACTTGCTCTTCTCCTGTTTAACTGATATCCCTCTTTTTCAGCCCTTCCCCACATATATTTTTAAGCATGCATAAAAATTAACTTTGGTGTGGTAAAACTACTCTATGTGCCCAGCCACATACAGTATTTATTTATTTATAGATATTTATAGATATGTACAAAAGTTTGCCAGTTTACAGAACAGTACTGAAGTGTACAATTTAAAATCCACAATGCAATACATTATTGGGCTACCAGGTCTCAGTAAAATAAAACTGAAGGGAAAAGGGTGGATTTAGCTAAGAAAAAAAGTAATCAGCAACTATCTATATGTGTAAAACAATTTATTTTTTTCTTGGCTGGCAAATTCTTAAATATAATCTGAATGGCAGTGCAATAAGTTGAGTTGCCTCATACACACATAAGACCAGTCTTGTTCTGTTTCTTGTGCAGAGGTTTACTGTCCAGCATACTACTTTCAAATGTACATTACAATAGTATCAAAATGTTTTGGCAAAAAGATCTCGAAAGGAACCATGACATTTGTTGACAAAAATAGAAATCTGTAACAAAGCTAAATAACACCAAAATAAAAGAAAAATATTTTAGTTTCAGTTTTACAGTTGAATATAATCACACTTTAGTATATCTCTGTTCACTTCTAGACCTCATAATGAAAAATATCTTTATACAAAACAACTTAGTAAATTTTTAACCATACATTTCCCCATGCTCAGTACACCGCTGTGCACACGCAGTCAAGTTCACTCACACACCTTCACACTTTTTGTAAGAGGTGCTGCCTATAGAAAGAAAATGCTCTTTTATCATGACAACAGCAACAGTTTTCCAAAAAGCTTCACTCTAATCTAGTGTAGTAATTCAGTATTTAGCACGTGATTAGTATTAAGCCTCCAGCAATACAGCAAAATGGTTACATTCCCTGGTTAAAATATTGGCTGCGGATTCTTTGAAAGTGAACAAAAAGCCTTGGTGACCTGGCAGGTGTGCTGTGCTTAGCCTTTAGGATGGCTCCTTGACCGTGGATGGGGCGGACTTGCTGGCATTCCCGTTCTGTGCCTTGTAGCTGTTGAAACTAGGGGTGTGGATTGTCCTGATGCTCTTCATACCTTGGCTCAGGGAAGGGGGGGAGATAGAGGAGGGAGGGGAGGTAGAGGAGGAAGGAGGGGGCGGTCGGCCGTTCTGAGTTTGTAGCGAGAACGAGAGGTGGTGACCTTTCCCTGGGTAAGTGGGGCTCTGAAACTTGGAGGAGCCGTTAGAGACAGAGGGGATGAGGGAGGTAGAGTAAGTTATGCGACCTGTCTGAGGACCGAGAAGGGAGGAGGAAGGAATGGAGGTTTTAGTAGGTGGATTAAGAGGGTTAGAGCTGTCACCGCTAGAAGCAGGTGCTGAGCTGCTTTTCCCAGAAGTGGGAGAAAAGGCTGGGATCTTAGAAGCAGGTAGGGTAGGAGAAGTAGCCTTATAGTCCCCACCAGCTTTCTTAGCACTTCCATTAGCCTGCAAATAAAGACGTCAGGAGACAGTTTGTCAGAAAGCCAGTAATATGATAAACCAACAGGACCTGGGAAAACAGCCCTACAGAGAATCAGAACTAACAGTTCGAGGCCTGAGCCAAGTCCTGCAGCCATGGACTGGACCTGGTAGAAAACCCAAAGTGCCCAACGGAGAGTGCGTAGAGAAAGAGCCAGGAGAGCTTTGTGAGAAGGCGCGACCTACGTGTTACAGACCAGGCACTACGTCGGCCATGCTGCGCGTTATTAACGTGTGAGAGACGTCCCGCCGCAGGTTAATGTGCACCCGCTGCCACCTACACCAACAGGTTAGTGTCCAGGGCTTCCTGTAAAGACTCTGAACAGAAGCATTCCCAGTTCTCCTAAGGAACCACCATATTTACCAAATGGAAAGTAAACAGGTAGGAGACATCGTAAAATTACGGCCGAATACCACAGTTTAAAAAAGAAGAAAAAAAAAAAAAAGGAAGGCCAAACCCAATAAACAAACAAACAAACAACCCAAAAACCAACCAAACAAAAAAAGCAGCAGGTGTTTTATTGCAGACATGCATGCGCAAGCATGGTGAAAAGATCAGTACTGTCATGCCCCCAGGATCCAGGACGTCCAGTTAGACCTCAGGCATCCGATATTTGGTATAATCTCAGTCAGTTACTGGAGTTTTTAAATAAACAAACAACATGAAATGTCCATCCAAACACTGGGTTTAGGGTAAAACTACCTGTCTGTATTGGCGTGGATCCTGCAGCTTGTGCTGTTTGCCTGACTTCTCCATGCTTCCTTGTCTAGTTTTTGAAGCCATGGGGACTGGCATCCTGCTTGTCTGGGAGGCAGCGCTGGAGCCCTGCGGAAACGAGTGGAGGGGCAGGGAGGGGAGACAAGAAGGCGTGGTCAGTGCCAGAGTGCTCGAAGAGAGGACTGCACACCATGCGCCGAAAAAAAAGCCACAGTACTACATGCAGGGAAAGTTCAGGAGCTTCACACCGCAGGTGTTAATTTCCAGAATCAAATGGAGAAAACTGCTCAGCTACTGATCAGCCTGGATTTCATGTCAGTGACACTTGTCATTTCACACAGCGGATTATTCGACCCAGCTCCCCTGCATTTGCCCATCACCAATCAGCAGCAAAGATTAAAAAAATCCCCAAAACCAATCGTCTATTAGCTGTTAGACACCTCATGGGGAGCCCAAACAAGCCACCTGAAAGGAAGCAAACAAATCACAAGACCCTCTTGTTTAATGGTGATTATGGCAGATTTTAGAAAGCAGCTGGAGGTTTGATTTCTCGGACTAAGGTACCTTACGTGAAGTGGCTGGGAGTGATGCAGGGGGCTCTACACCAGCAAGGCTCTCATCCAGCACTACATGCTCTCGGGATGGGGTCTCTGGTACTATCTGGGCAGAGAAGGGGACAGTGCTTCCCTCAGAGGTGTATGTGTTTTCAGGGATAGGTTTTGGACTCATTTCACTGATGGTATTTTCCAGCTGCTTTATAGTCTGCTCAAGGCTGTCTAGCGTTCTGTATGTACTCTGTCGAATTTCATCAGTCCTAGACAGGGACACTGCAGCTCCGGAGGGTTCCTCTTGCTTCTCAGAAGGACTTTTATCACTCTCCTCAGGCTGAGACCTAGTGATTTCAAATCTCTTTGCTTCCTTGTGCTGCTTCAGGGTCCCATCTTCCTCCTCTTCTTCATAGACGACAACCTGCAAGGTCTTCTTGCCAGTCTTGGTTCCTGTCCGTATTGCCTGCGTCAGAGCGGCCAGCTGCTTTTTAGGGAATTTAAACTTAAATTTTTTCTTAGAATCCTGCCTGCTTCCCAACTGATCGGCAGAGTCTGAGTTTGCTTCTGTGTTTAGCCCATAGATCTGACGGTATTTGTTAAAATTTGTCTTTGTGCTTTCCTCCTCTGCAGGAGGTCTGCTTTCTGCAGAGTCAGACTGAAGGTCAAATAGGTACGGCCCCTGAGGACCGGTTGCTTTTCTGTCATTAGCTACTGGGGACTCTTCCTTCTGCCTCTCGGAGACTTCACGTGCTTCATTTTCTTCCTCCTCCTCCTCTTCTTCTTCTATCTTTTCATCTGTCATCATTTTTTCCAAGTCCTCATCACATTCCTCAAAAATTGTAGAAAGCCGTTTGTACGCTGACCTAATATCCATCGGTTCATCAAAAATAATGATGACAGGCTTTTTGTCCAGACACACCACTGGCTCTTCGCTGTCTGTGTTCTCAGGGATGCCCTTCTCTGATGCCACATCCTTCCTCGCGTCGATGTTGACTGTTTGCACGTCTCCTCCTTTCTGGCTGACTATGTCGTGAACTTCCCCACTCGAGAGCACCTGGACAGCTGTTTTAGTGATCATGAAGGCAATGTTTTCTGTGGGTGGGTTGTCTTCACTTGGAGAGCTGGCTGGAGAGTCAGTCTCTTCAATGCTGCTCATACTGTTTGCTCTGGACACTTTGGGTCTCAGCATAACCTGATTGTAGTTGACTGCAGAAACTTCTTGCTCCTGCGAGGAAGGTTGAGGCCCCGCAGCCTCCTGCGTGTGCCTCAGGACAGGGGCAATGCTGCTGATGGGGATGTGCTTGCCCATGCTCTGCAGGGCTTCACCCTGCAGCACGCCCTGGTGAGCATCTCTTGACAGTCTGTAGTTTGGCTTTTGTTTTCCAGTCTCAACAGGTGGAAAATGTGATCCTAAGATATCTTGAGCCCCGCTTCGTTTGTCCTCCTCTGGCAAACTGACACCAGACAGGTTTGTGCTCATATTCTGAAAGTTTTTTTTAGAATAGTCTGTACTGTCTACAAACAAACCCTTGCTAAATGTAGGACTGTCATTCATTGAAAAGCCAATTTTACTGTCAGCTGTACTGGATGAATCAGAACCCAATTCTTCTTCAGTTCTCCCTTCCCTCTTCTCTTTAGGATGGTCACTATCTGTGGGAGATCCTGTTGTAGCCCCATACACCTAAGGGGGAAAGTTGGATTACTTAGTTATTCAGGGCTTTTATCTTTACAGGACTTTTTTTCTTCCCCCAAGATTAATCTCAGGGGAAGCGCAGACCTCGTGAACTCACCACTCCATTTACTGCTGCAGAGACATGTCTCAAGCTGTCATCTGATTCCTGTCTTTCTTCAGGGCAAAATTCCACATTCTGGCAGAACAGTGCATGACGTTACTGCTTTGTGCTATGCATTAGGTCAGGATGGGACGTTACCTTGTTTTAACAAGGCCTCCAGAATATGCAAAAGCACATTAATTACCTTATATCCAACACAGTGCTCCATGACCTGTTCACCTTCCAGCTAAAACCGCCCCCCCATGTTTTTGTAAGATTGAAGTTGAAAGTCTCACAGTATCTGGTCACATTCTGCGGGGATACATCAAAGGGAGGCTGATATGGAAAGGCTGACAGCAGGGCACTACAGCTTGCTGGCTCTCCAGAGAGCCAAACGCGAGAGTTTGGCTTGCCTTGAAAGGAAGTTTTATACCAGTAAAAGCTGATTTTCAAGTTACATTTTGCTTCTTCTAATGCTGCTCACACCTGAGCAGTGCTGCTCCATCACAATTAGTATCATTACAGTCTGAGCACTTCTAAATCCTTGCTGCAGCTTAGAAGTATTCCATCAGAATTACCAGTGGCACCCTGCGGTGCCTGTGGAAGTGCAGAATGAAACACTGAGCTACATTCACTTATAGCAGAAATGCCAAACACCAAACAGAGAGGTCATCCACTGGCTCAAAAAAAGTATGTTATTCCCAGCAATGAAACTTCAGGGGGACTTTTTTCTTTACTTGCAAGTGAGGACCCCTGGAAACGCTGTTTCATAACACTAGGCTTTTCTCTGGGGCTTGGTTTGAGTGCTAGTGACAACTTAGGAGAAACACCAACCATCAGGCTGAAGGACTGACCTGAGGAGACACCGTGACTAGGAATGAGTAAGAGAGAAATCTACAGTCAAAAGATAGCTCACCAAGAAGTAAAGTAATTTGGCCTTGAGTGCCTGAAGGCAGTGAACCAAAGGTAATAATGTTGACATTGCTTGTCTGAGACTAGAAGCTGACTCCTAACACACCAGAAGGACAGATTATACTTATGTGAGCATCGAGATGCGCAGAACAGTCAGGAGCATTGCTCTCCCAACTGAGATGGATGAGTGACGCTGCAGAAATCCCCAGGCTGGCTGTGATGCACACCCCGTGCATACAGAGGTTCACCAGGTATAGTTTCTACACCTTATGTTTTCTTATCTACTATTGGAGGATTTCACACAGAAAATCTTTACTCACAATCAAAACACAGAAGGCAAGAAAGTCACTCATACACCAGAGTCACAGTTCACCTCCACAAAGGCTTGTTCAGCAGTAACAAGGCTGAACAGCTGCTCCGTGGATACCTTGACATCCCTCATATTTCTAAATGAGGAGGAGCTGTCATGCAAACCAGCACAGCAGCAAGGTCTCAGTGGGCAGGCTGACACTGTCTGCATTTCGTGCTGAGAGGCACTATGGGAACCAAACACCAGGGCTTGTGATCCCCTCAGCCCTGACTTGCTCAGTGCTCATTGCTTCCCAGTCCCACGACATGTCAGACCCCCCAGAATTAGGCCAAGTCACTTAGTGGCACTTGTTGCCTCTGGATATGCTGACTGCGTATCTTTTTTTAGCAAGTTCCACTCCTAGTTCCAAGCACCAGTGAAACACCTCATGGTGTCCTTGTACAATAGATCTCATTTTAGGAACTGCTGCTTTTCTACTAAAAAAATAATACCACAACAAAACTCATTTCCTCAATGATTTTATCGTGACCATAATGTTCCATATTTAAAGCCAATAAACACTCTGTCACGTCAGATTACAAAAACAGATCTCATTAACCTTAATTTCCTGGACTCTGTGTTATTCAAATAAATATCAGTTTACGGTAATTACCTGGCAGCACCTTTCAAAGAAATGTTCGTGCTACAGGATGTGCGGTATCCTGAGTGATGACCCAGGATTTCATGTAACAATATGATCTTCTCATTCTGACAACAGCAGTAATGAGGATGAATTCACACTTTTTTTTCCTCTGTAACACTGTCATACACACAAAACAACTTTTCCTTTTTCCCTCATACCCATGGGCCTGTACCCTCACCCAACCAGCTGTTTGCAGCTTTAGACCAGAACTACAAGTCCTTGAGTGCAATGCCGTGACCTGGCAGCATCTGCATACACACACAGAATGTATGAGAAGGTTGAAATGCCGTGCTGAAGAGCTGTGTTTCCTTCCCCACCATACCCACCTTCATTGCAAACTGGCATTTGGCCAAGTTGTCACAGCTGCACAACCCCCTATCCCAGCAGTGACGCAATTCATTATTCTTAAATGTAAAAAAGAGGTCTGCAAGGGTAGAAATACTTGTCCTTTTCTTGTCCTGCACGCTGGCTGCCTGCTAAGTCAAATCAACTCAACTGGCAACTCCAGTCCATGTACAGCTGTGAAATTTACCCCACCTGGCCACAGCCCCAGACACACGGCTCCTCTTCTCAGGCCCATGACTGAATTTTGGGCATTAACTTTCAGCATAAGGGCAAATTCCTCCCATCCACTTTGATTCTGTCATCCAACAAACTGAATGCGATTTCTGACTACATAATAACTGTTTCTGGGACAAACAAATGAAACAAAATAAAGCACAGATTCTCTAAACTGGCTCTAGAGACTGAGAGGAACCATTAACTCCCCTCAAGCTTAGGAGAGATGCTTCACCATCCATTGCCAGAACAGTAGGGGAAGGATGTTCTAAGTAGTATGAGCATCTCTGACAGAAACAGATGAATCCTGTTTTGATTTCACAGAATCATAAAACTTCATGCAACCATGGTACAATTGCTACTGAGACACATAATATAGTTTAATATAGAGTTCCATATGAGCGTTTCTGAGCCATACGGAGACAAAGGGAAGGAAACCGCTGGGCAGTGGTGGGTGGGGGTTAAAGAGAACAGGACGCAAGATATAAGATTAGTTTTGAAGGAAAGAAGGTTATGCCAAGACCGGGTGGCATGTCTACAATTGCCACTTGTTACCTTCTTTTCCTTGTGATGCATTAAAGTCCCAGGCCTTATGTCTTTAACATGTGTATCATTTCTGGACTGTTCAGCATGACTGTTTGAGTTTACATCCATAAAAGAGCACTTCTGGAAAGCCTAGGAAATAAATACTGCAGGTTATCAGGAGACCAAGAACTTTTACACAGAAGTATCTGGAGATGACCAACTACAAAGAGAGCACTTGTGTTTTACAGTCACAGCTCAACAATGTTATCTACAAGATCATGAGATAATGAAAGAGATTTCAGACTATCAGATTAAGAGAACCAGAGCATCCCCTCCAGCCTGTCAAGACTCTAACATCATGCTGACCTCAGTGCTCCCTGTAAGGAGAACAAGCTTGATTTCTGAATTTGCAGACGATGGGAGACACACAGAGGTGCTACAGACTATCCGAACTCAACTAGAAAGCCCATGGCAAACTTAGGCCTTGTCACAGCACATATTTCCTTGTGGCTGATAATCATGCAAGAGTTACATAACTCCACTTCTCCCACACAAACTGTTCTTAAAACTTTAAACACGGAAATGTGCCTTTGTCACAGTCTTTGATAACGAGCCGTAAATTGACTGTCCCAACATATGGGTTTGGGGACACTGGCCTCCCACCATGCATCCCCCAGGGCATGGCCCACACTTCTCAGCCATTTATTTTGCTATCCTCCTTTCATTTCCAGCTGGCTCCCAGCTCTGGAGGAGCAAAACTATCACTGCCATTATCACTGTGCAGCGCAGGCAGCAAATGTGCCTCACCAGAATTTCTGCAGGCCTCTACTGGCACATGGCCTGCCTTCAGTGGGATGAACAGGGAGGACACAGCAAAGAGGGGGAGTGCTCACAGGAGTCAGACACACTGTGACATGCAGTAGGATTATATTTTTATACCATATGTTAGGGAAATTATTTGATTCCTGGCAACTCATGAAATTAATAGCTCTGATTACAGATTAGAATCAGGCCTGTTCTTTAAGTACTGTATTCTTCATATGTATTGCATGTTTATGCAAAATCAGAAAAGTAAGGATAACAAAAAAAATCCAATGCAAAAAATCAGGATGTAGACTTTCTTCTGGTTTTCCATTACATCCTATTTCTATGCGTTAATAGACCAGAGTACCTAAGATGACATGAAACTAATAGAAAAAATAGTCTTGCTCCTCACAGTACAGGATATGGACTTCTCCCCAGCTCACCCATTTGTGAGACCAGTGATGTGGGTTTGAGGTAAGCATCCTCAAAGTCCTTCAGGCTTTAAGTGTCAAAAAAGCTATTTCCCTTTGGTATATTTTTATTACCTTTGCTCTGAAATATCTATAACAGTCTCCAAATAGTTTGTGCTACAACCACTGATTATTATGATGCCTTTTTCTGCTACATTAAAAATCTTCTCATTGCACTCAAGTTTCTTCTGAACCTTCATATTCTTAACAGCCTTTTCAAATGGGAGACACATGGATACTTAGTGATGGATGCAGCAGCACAGTGTGGATCTCACTGATCCTGTACACAGACATAAAAACATGCCACGTTCTCACACCTACAACCAAAGCAGACACAATTTTATGGCAACAGCTCTGACCGGGGAGCTCCTGTCAACTTATTACTGCAACTCCTGTTTCTTTCCAAGACATGCAGTTGAGGTCTGGCCTATATGTTGTTCTTCATGAGGACTTTCTAGTTCAGCAAAGCATTATGACCATTAAGAGATTGCTATCATGTCTCTGCTCTCATACTTCACTGATCTGAATTAAGATGATTTACACAGCAAGGATTTTAAACCTATTTCCAGGCTCTTCATGAAAATACAGAGAGACATTGGTCCTGTTGCTGCTCCCTATGAGACCTGTCCACAAACACCTGCATCAAGGTCAGTGATTTCAAAACCAGACAGCTCTCAATTATGCTGTGATAGGGGATTTTCTGGTATACTCTGAGGTGCCAGATTTTTACGAGAAAGTTGTGTGATGTTTGATCAAATGCCTTACTAAAATGTTTATAGGTATACAATTCAGTTTAAGCAGTCAAACGTGTTACTTAATCAAAGAGTGTTGCTTCCTTTGACAGTTCTCTGTTCCATTACATTGTGCTCACTGGCCCAACTGTTTATGTCTGTCCTTTAGTTCTTCAATGATTGAATTCCATATCTCATTTTCCATCTTTCTGCCTATGACTGGCATCAAACTAATGAGCCTGTAGCTCTTAGATCAGGCAATTTGCCGTATCTAAAACATGGTACTCTGTTAAACTTCTAAAATACACCTGGTATTTGGTATTGGTTTAAAATGAGTATTGCTAGCCCCCAAAACTAGCATTTACACCCATTCCCTGTTGAGTAACCATGCCTATTTCTCCTCCTTAGCTTCCCTCAGCCCCCCTTTCCAGACCTTAACCTCCACTTCACTGTCCCCAGTTGCAAGGCAGAGGTTGCTTTCCTGGAGACAGAGATGCTGTGACAGCTTCTGTGTCCCAGCTCTCCTGTCTCACTGGTCATCGGCACACGGAGCGGGGATAAGGGTAAACTGCTGCTCTCACTCCTGCAAACCAGCACTGGTGGGTGAGAGCTGAGGGGAGGAGCAGGGTGCACCCATCAGACGTAACAGTTACTGCTCAGTGCCCACGTCTCCTGTGCTCCGAATGCTCCCTGGGCAGCACCAAGCCCACCTGTTGCCAGGTGAACAGCAGGGATCATCTCATGTTGCGACAGTGCTCTAAAACACCAGAACTTATAGCCAGTTAAGCTGATCCACATCTCCTTTGCTCATGTGGGCATGGAAGAGGACAGAGGGTGCCCCTGGGCAGCTGGAGCTCACTGATGGCAGCTGGAATAGCTGGCTTTTACAGCAGCATTGCCATCGCTAAAGTGAACTGTCCTACGTGACGTCAAGTGAAGGACCAGCAAGAGAGCACTCTTCTACGCCACTCTCAGAGTGACGTACCAGTTACACCACGGGGATCGGGCAATGTCGCGGTGTTCAAACACTCTGGGACACTTTGGACCACAGCACAGCCCACCAGGAGCAGACCCTGTTATGCTCTGCTCCCACCAAAGTCAGCACAGATGACGGGCTGTCAGCACCTTGCCAGTCGGGTACTAAGTGAGCAACACTAGGCCATGGACGACCACACTGAATGCACACCAGTATTTTACTTGTCCCATCTGCATGTGCAGGCTTCTCCAGTGGCAGCTACTGCATTCTTGACCACTCTTTCAGCTCCAGACCTCTTGAACAAAATTTGGTAGTACTTCCAAAAAGTGTACCACTCAGTGCAACAAAGTGGTACCAGGTGAGGCCAGCAGACCTACTTTCCTTCATGTTCTGAGCTAGAAACTGCACTGAGGCCCTAGAAGTGATCTTGGGCATAGGTGTCCTCATGTGCAACCCAAAAGGCATACCTGTAATTCTGCCATTATTTTATCTCCTTCCTCTTCCTCTTCATCTTTTGCAGCTGGTGCTACAGCATGCCCTGTGCTCCGAGACAGTGCCTGATCCTCTCTAGGGGCTTTGGAGCAGGATTGTGCTATTTGCCCCGCATCTTCACTGCATTCCTACAAGGGGATGAGAAAGCACAGACAGATAACACAGTTGAGCCCTTCTGATGCAAAGTAAATACCAAAAATTCAACACTACTGCAACTCCCCTCTTGCAAGGTCCCTCTTCCTGCTACTTCATCAGTTCAAAATCAACCAATATTGCTGATGTGATTATATGCTCATAGATTAAAAAGCTTCCTAAATTGGACTTCCCTCCACTTCCTTCCCCAGAACAGATGGGGAAAACAAACCCAAAGAAACTAATTTGCAACATTTCTGTAAAAACACTCACAAATCTGAACTGATCGTCTCCATCTGTTTAAGGCATGCTTTTTTTTAAAAATTTTTAATCTTCTTACCACTCTAAATCAAAGCAGCCTGTGACTTGCCTGCTGCATTGCTAGGAGATAAGAGCAGCAAGACTCCTGTAAACAGAACTGATCAAATCTTACTTGTTCATTTGGCCTAACAGAAGTGCATCCAGGTAAGCAGTTTCAGCAGCTCTCCAGGACACAGCTCTGCCTCAACTTATTTTGTGGTTTATAGGCCCAAGCCTGTGTCTTGTCTCTTTGCCAACCTCTCATCAGGAGTCTGACTGCCTAGAGTATGAATCATCAAACCTTTACAGCAGCAGCCTCTTTTCTGGCTGTATAGATGACGTCTCCTGATCTCGTTGTGGTCAGTCCTGACCCTGGCAGGTAACTGCGCCGTGGAGGTGGAGGAGGCGGAGACTTGGTCAGCTTGTCATTATCCTGTTCTCCATCAGGAGCTTCTTCTGCAGGTAAACAGAGCAGCACAAAGTAAGCATAGGCGAAGGAGAGGAAAATAGTATTTGCATACCTGCCTCAAATGGAAAGGAAAACAATGTCTTAAAAGGTCCTGTTGCTGAATATATGAACAGAAACATGTTTGGTATTCAAGTGTAACTGTCTCGAATGAAAGTAAACAGTGCTGTACTTGCACAGAGAAACTGGGTCACCTCACCCAGAAATTTTCAGCAAAACTCCTGTCCTCAGGGCCACTGTAGCTGGGTGTCAGCCATCAGTGTACAAGTGGGATGGCAGCGCACACACACGTAAAGAAGCATGTAAGGCACAGGTTCTGGGTACCTGGTTGCAGACAGCACCACTCAGTCTCCTTTGAGAGCAAGGCCACTGACATGGATACAAGTGATACACCAGCCTGGAGGCTTCTCATTGTTCTCAGCAATTCTGAAGCAACCAGCACACATTTCTGCTCTGCCTGGGAGGTGCTGCTGGCAAGGTGCAAGGAGTTCACAAGTTCTGGTTATCTCATAGCTGGACACAACTAGCTAATTTCACACAAAGGCTAAGTGAAAATGTAAGCAGTACTCTAGAGATGCCACCTTTGCATTTCAGTGAGTCCTCTCGCCTCTGAGCAGGGCAGGGCATCACCAGAGGCAACTGCATTTGCTCCTCTTCTTAGGTAGCATTTATTTTCACTTAACTTGCTATAATTCCAGGAATGTACAGTTTTGCCTTTGAATTATCATATAAGAGCCCTATATATATTTTGCTAACGCAAGAAGATTCAAGTACCAAATGCAAAGGCCAAGCAGAGCCAGCCCTTGTTTTCTGAGGAGAGTCTTCCTAGAGAAGACCAGTTTCTCAAACTGGCATTGCCCCCGAGGATGCTTCTGCACCAGCTGCCACTTCCTCCTCCCCACTGTCCCTGGACAGCATTATTTCCAGAAGCAGCATTACCCTGCTCATGACCTGTCCCTGTGTGTTTCTGGTTACAAGCTAAGCATCATAAATATGGCAACAGCCACTATTTTCACACTGCTGTTTACAGTGTTTGTTTTCAAGAGCAAAAGAACGACCTTTCTGCAGCTCCTCAGTGTTATATAAACAGCTGGAATAAATATAATCCAGAAAGATAAAACATCCTGCTTTTGGGATTACCCAGCTGTTTAGGGCTAAGTGTTCCCTCTGGGAAAATTATTGCGTAACTGCCCACTCCTGGGGCTCTGTCAGGCTCCTCCAACACTCCAGCTGGCCCTGAGGACTGGATAGAGCCCTTGTCTGACCTGGCCTCATCTTTGTTTCCTTCTTAGCTCAAATGTTCTTTGAAGCTGCTTAAGCTTAAAGAAATGTTCAGTTGTATTATCTCCCTCCCTGGTTATTTGGCACTCGCAGGATTGCAAGAAGAGTGAATTTCCAGATGCACTTTACATTAGACCACTTCTTTGGTCAATACACACCACTCAGTTTTTAATTACATCAGATGTAATGTACATCTGCGTTTCCGTAAAACCAGAGTAATTCTCTAAGATGGTGTTTAGCAGACTACAATGTAGGGCCTTTGCAAATCCCTACTCCTTTGAATTGGCACAACCATTACCCTCAAACTGGTAGTGACTCTGCAAGAATTCCAAGTTTTTCTCCCACTTAATGAGAAAAGGCTAGATGAGACACATGGAAGGCACAAAGAAAATGTGATTCTTACTATCTCATTCACATCTCTGAGACATTCATCCATCTCCAACTTCAAAATGGGAGATAAAAAGGAGGAACACAGGCAAGAAATGTTGTCACTGAGTGTGGCAGGTGCACTGGTTATCGAAGGCTAATCCCTCTCACATCCCTTAGCTGGAGTCATTAAGAAGAGGTTGTGATGGGGTTTGCTCATGGTCAGTGCAGTGACTCTAGGCTAGACATAAAACCTCAAAGCTGGATTTCTATTTTATTTACTAAACAATTATATTTTCCCAATAGAAATGGGAAGAAAAAAATAAACTTCAGAGGAAAAAAATTGCAGGGAAAATCTTATTCTGTTATTTTTTTTTCTGGCATATTTAAAGAGGGAGGAGTAAATGAACAAATTTAACTCACTAAGCCTGAGACTGCCCATGAACAAAACCTACACATTATGGAACCTTTGGTGCCAAAGGGCTCAGCACTTCTGTGAACAAAATGGGAGTTTTTTATTGCCAGCTGTTTCACTAAATTGCAGCATTTTTCAACAAGCACAGATAGACTGGAATTAATTGCTCTCACCATACAGACTTCCACTTGTACCAAAATAAATCCAAAAGGTTTCAAAATAATAATTCCTTGAGGCAGTCTCTGCAGTCAGATAAAACTCTTTAATGGAAGCTACTGATCACTCACCACTTACAAAAACAGGGCATTCCCACATATGAAGGCACAAAGAGAGATGAAGGAGACCAATTTCTAATGTACACGCTGGAAAAAATCTCCACATTTTTCACTGAACAATCTTGATACAAAGACAAGTTAGAATCAAGACATTAAAGAAATATTTACCAAGTCATGTGAAAAATTGTGTAAAGTGTGTAATTTTATTTTACTTTCTGCTTTGCAGAGAAAAAAAAGTTTCTTCACTGGGAGAGGTTGTGTGGAGAATGGATGAGACAACACAATCTGGCAACATGATCTATCTGGGTTCTGCAGCTGAACCAACAGAGGGCTCTGCTTATTTATGGCCAAATTTTTTTATGTATTGTATTGGTAGATAGGTGGTCTGTCTTTTCCTACGTTGCTCAGTTTTCAAGTCTACAGCAGACTGGTACTGAACTTTGCATCCTCAGTCACAGAAGAGTTGAGTGGTATGTGAGATTTTTAATCAGATATTAAAGAAAAGTTTTGCTATTCCTGTACTTATGTTACTGCTGCAGGATTCATTATGCATAACAGAAGGCAAATGTCTCAATCTCATCAAACTTGTTCTAAAATCTGCTGGCTGCACACTGTGCAAAATTGTATTCTAGAAGTGGATTAGTTAACTATGCAACTTACAAAACTTCTCAGTTTCTGTGCTCTGCACTTTTTAAGATGTCACAGCTCACTGCACCCATATGCTACTTATTTTCACTGACTTCTTCTATTTATGTCACACATTATACAAGCTAATTGTGTTGATAGCCAGTAATCTCACTGAACAGTGCCAGAATTCTAAAATTATTTTATGAGGTTCAACAGAATTTATTTTAAACATGTATGTTGCAAAACATCCAAGAAGCCAAAACTTGGCAATGTCAAAGGTACTCCCAGAACAAAACGCTGGATCTGAAAACACTCTTCCCAAATTCTATATGAATTTGTCTACACAATCCCTAGGGCATTGTTTTTCAGCTTTTCACTACGTTGGCATGCCAACACCTTGAGTGCAGCATGTAGCTCTGACCTCCACAGCTCCAGAAGGACACAGCAGAGTTAAACAAGAGTAACTGAATCTAGCCTGGGGAGGGAGCAGCTGGCCTGGATGGATGGACCAGAGAGGCTGAAAGTTCACAGTTTGAACTCTATGGGGCAGGCTGAGAGCTCCAGGACCTGATAAAGGTTTATCCACTGCCTTAATGAATTTATGAAGGAAATGAAAAGCTGGCATTTGCCAAACTGCAGAATACTAGAACTATGGGAAACTCAGTGAAGCTGGTATGATATCAGTTTAAAAGAGATGAAGGAAAGCTCTTTCACAAGACGTGAGCTTGATGCCACATCAAGGGGATGCAAATTGTATAAGCAAGTATTCAGGAATAAAAGTTCCATAACGGATATGAAAAGGAGGAGATTTGGATATTCCCTTTAAAATTATGTGAGGGTGCTGGAAGACTACTAGCAGACTGCAGAAGGCAGCCAGGTTCTGTGCTCCCCACACACAGTGTCTCCACAGACCGAGCTGGATGGACTTGCATATGTAGCTGGGTAAGAATTTTACAGCTGATTCGTGTTTGGCTAATGGAATAAATCCAAGGTTTGGCTGAGGCATCTTCTTCGCTCCTTGCATTCTGAATAAATTAAGATATGGATTTGTATGTTAAATTGTGAAAGAAATAGGACTGGAAGGACATCTCGCCATCGTGCTATCAATAAATAGCTCTACCTATATAATTCTGGTTCAGTGCTAGTCTAAACCATTCTGTCCAGTAATGGAGATCTTGCATCCTCCTCATTGCCTCATGTAGCTTCAGTGCCTCACTCTCCTTATCTTTATGAGGTTTTTTCCTAATGCCAAACCTGGATCTTCCTGCTTGCAATTGCCAACTTTTACCGCTGTTCTATCCACACACAGCAAGTTATTCTTGCTTTTCAAAGCAGATTTTTGTGTATTCAGAGATTGTTTTGTCCTTCCTCAAGATCATAGCAATCTATAAACTGAAAACATTCTAGAAAGTCAGAAAAATAACCTCTCCTTTCCAGATATACAATTCTTTAGCCCCATCTATTCTAGCAAACCTTACCTGAGACTTCCAGCTTTTCTGCTGCATCCCCTTTAGGCAGGGCTGCTGGCTGGGGAGGCATCTCCAGGTTAGGAATTGACTTCATTATATTGGCCTGGGCCTCTTCCAAGAGCTTTTCAAATTCCTTTCCATTATAGTGATCAAGGTTTTGTCGTTTCTCTTCCCACTTCTTTTCAGCTTTCTAGACAAAACCAGTAAAACATCTATTTATTTTTCTGATTTCCATTGTGACCACTTACTTAAAAATAAAATCCATATGTAAACATCATATATGTCAGTATGGATAGATTCTTTCAGTTCTAGTTGGCAACAAAAGGAAATACATGAACAGTAATTGCACACTGTTCTGACTTGTATTGTGCTAGATTTGGCACAAACACATGACAGACTGACAGTGGCTACTGCTCACTGGAGGAACAAAGGCAAAATTTAAATCTGGGTCTCTGCATTACTGTATCACACTGGTGATTAAAGTGCCTGTCTGTAATAAGACATAGCAGTTCACCTGTGGGTTTTCTCAATATCTCTGTGTGAAACCACTGGAGCTTCACACTCTTTCACTTTTACTTCTCCATAATAAGAGATATGGAGATTTAAAGAGTGAATGAAATCCACATATGCAAGTGTTGCCAGAGAATTTTATGCTATTGGTCAAAAATAAGGTATTCTAAAATTTCTAAAATAGAATTCTAATTTTTTTTTTCAAAGACGATAATTTTAAAAACACAGTTACCTAATTTTGGTTACATGTAATTTTTCTGTTGCATTTAAAATCATAGAATAGTTTGGGTTGTAAGGGACCTTTACAGGTCATCTAGTCCAACCCTTCTGCACTGAGCAGGGACAAAATCAGAGAGTATCATCAGAAGTACAGTGTAATTAGGGGTTAAGCACATAAATCCCCAAAATGCATTTGAAAAGTCCCACCTGCAGCCTCAAGAGTGAGACTGGGAGCTCAGACCCAAAGAGAGGACAGCTGGTTGAGCAGAATACAGCATACCTCAATTGATACAGCTCGATTTCTGGTACTTGCACTGTGAATTTCCTCAATGAAAAGGCTTTGCATGGTGGTGCCATTGACAGAGACCTGTGGTGCTGGTGTGGCTTGCGTGGGCTGGGATCCTGCTGCGGGCTCTTGCAGGGGGGCTGGTGGGGCGGCTGAGGGGTGACCACCTGCCAGCACACCTTCGCTGTGACTGCCTGCAGTGGGTGAGCCCTGGCCGTGGTTGACCAGGGCTGCGGAGTGCTGAGACTGATGGATGACAACAGGCGAGCTCTGCACGTGATGGACAGTCATTGCTGAGAAGGGGATGACTTCTGACTTGACTGATGACACCTGGGACTCGGATGGGATTGCTGTGAGGTTTTGCTGTGCATGTCCCTGGGCGGGCTTGTGCTCCTCTTGGTTTTTCAAAGTGTCAGCTGCAGTGGACTTTTCCATAGCAGAGTATTGCACGGCTTGGGATGGATCCACGCCCCTCAGCAGCCCTTCTGTAACATGTCTGCCCAGCCAAATTGAACACAACAGCACACGGTTAGCACACAGGCCAGTCGTGAGCAACACGTAACAATAAACTCTTGCAAAGAAAAAGCACCTACATCAAAACAGTCAAAATGGTGGGTTCTTATTTTCCTGATGCTCTCAGCTGTATGATTTTATAACTTTCTCTCAGAGTCAGGGGTTCAGAATTTTAAAGAGGCTACTCTAATTCAGATGGTTCTGTCTTCTAAAGTGTTTACAAACCTTCAGTGATGTACTGGCAGTTTCTGACCAAACCATGAGTTACAGTGGGTTGATTTTAGGGCGAGAATGGAAATCAGCTGATTAAACTGTATACAATGTATCTAGCTAAACAAGACGTTCCTGGACTAGAAGCACAGAAAAGTGAAGCTACACATAATGAGGTAGCAGTCTGGCACATTGTCAAAACAGAGCCTTCAAATGAAGGTTCTGTCTCAAATGATACTTCACAAAAGTTTTTCCTGTCAAGAGTGTGGGGTAGGATGAGCTGAGGATGTAAAGAAGCAACTATTTCTGGCAGCTAGCTGTGAAATGTCTGAGCTTCTGAGTGTTGCAAGCCATCAAATGCCATGAGTTTTCCCATTATTGAAACAGACTTTATGAGGCTTAATATGCATTTTTGCTGCAAAAAATGACTTTTGGTAAAACTTTGGTATGCATAGCTTATTGTTCTATTTTTCTTTGCAAGACAGGAAATAACTGTAGTAATTTTTTGGAAAAGAAATGAATATGAAAGGATATAGATGTTTGTCTGCATGGAAAAATAAGTGATGGCTCTTAGAAAACCTGTTACATAAACCATTTTATCCATCTGCCAGTACTGCCAAATCCATTCTACATATGCTCCAGGGTACATGGAAACACTGGCAACTCTACATTCCTTAGAATAATGGTAGTGACAACAGGCTCATGACTTACATTTTCTTGTAATTGAATTAAAATTGAGACCACCACCACTGACAGTTTTGAGCAGGAATTAAATCCAATGCCCACTGAGTTATATAAATCAGCAATCATTTGCTGCTCATATATTCTGACAAACATAGCTAAACACTGGCACTTAGTGGACATAAGTTTTATCTAATATTTCAACTTTCTCTAATGCATCTTCCTTGCAAAGAAGAGAAAAAGAATTTGCATTAATTCAGAAGCGTATTCTTTCAGAAGGTTTAGGATGCCTTTATCCACTTAGACTATTTTCTTATTTTATTTCTTACTGTTACATCTTAGGGGATGAACCTTTTAGTGTCACAGAATGTTTCTGTTAGCTTAAATTGCTGTAAATACCTAAAGTTAATTAGCTCAGATACGGGACTGTTGCCACTGTAAGTTTTCTCATCCAGGTACTTCCCAAATGTGGAAGTGCTGACTCGAGAGGCCTCTAGTCTCAACTGTAAGATCTCAGTGAGAGAGGCTGTTGGTCAGAATAGACTCACTGCACAGAACACAGGAAAGGCTAATTTGATTTCCCTTGACAGGGCTCTAGGAATAATTTATAAATACTGCAAGCAAGCTGAATTTCTCAGACTTCACACAGGCAAGGGGGAGAACACAAACCCAAAAGCTGTTCCTGCCCTGCTTGAGGAAATTCTTCAAGCTTGAAAAAACAAAGAAATCACCTCCTGAGCATGGTAAGGACATCGGTCATGCTGCGCACACGTTTCAGCAGGCTGTCCAGCTTGTGTGGCTCTTCCTTTAGGAACCTCACAGCTTCTACCTCAATCCGCAGGATCGCACGCATTTTATTTTGCAATGTCGGGAACTCTCCTGCAAAGAAAACAATTGTGAAGCTGAAGAGGAAATGATAAAAGCCCTGGGCAGTAACAGACGGTCGGGTGAACGTCAATTACTTGAATGTCTATCCCTCTCCAGGGGCCATGCAGCAAGCTCCCTAATCCCAGCTTTAAATCTTTTTGGAAGTGAAAGTTAATGCCTCCAGATCAAAGGCAAAACTCTCCTCTGTGGTTAAAAGAAAAGAAACAAAAGTAAAAAGGAAAAGTACATACCTTTCAGGGTAGCAACAGCTTCTCCCACTTGACGCAAAAGAAAGGCTCCATCTTCAACATCTTTCAGTGTAACTGTCTTGCTCGAAGCAGCAGAGTCCTTCTTTAGGTCTTCAACAAACGTCTCCAGCTCACTGGCAAAAGAAATAACATGGACAGAAAACTTAAGCAGGACTTTTGCATTACAAGCAAGTATATGTAAATGACTGGAGTAAACTAAACTGGAAACCTCAACTATGGCACCTTTAAACCTGACACCACAGGCTGAACATTGATAGGATACCATGAGGGGAGGTGAGAATGCTGGACGGTCATAGCACAGGAACAGGCTTGTGACTAGCCCAAGTCATTGATTTCTGTGACAGGCTGCAGAGGTGCAGAGCATCTTGACCTCAGGGCAGCTGTGTTACAAAGGTCAGGTGGGCTGGTAAAACACATGCAACAGCCAGCAGCCCTCTGGGGATGCAAGTGCTCACAGGGTATAGACACACTGCGCCACTACATCCAGTACTAGTTTGCACCTTGCATTTTCTCATTGCTGATGACATGCAGAAGAATGCCCAACAGTTAAGAAACAACCCAAAAACTGGCACCAAAGGCCTCTTGATGCAACCTTGTTTATCTGCCAGGTACTGCTAGACAGGACACAGGATCCTGTTTCCAGGAATGGCCAGACAGAAACAGCAAGTGTGCACTGTGTGCAGCTCTCGCTCAGCACTTGGACTGAAGAGCGAACCACTTCAGATGTTTTTTCCAACCACTGCCATCCTGTGCTTCCTCCAGCTCCATCTGGTGCTTCCTTCTCACCTTTCCCAACATTTTTTTCCAGTCTTTCCATACTCCACGTAAAATTTGGCAATGCTCCAGACACATAAACTCTGCTTTTGTCTGGGGAGGAGCCACTTCTTTCCATTTAAGGCAACTTTGCTTTAGCTGAAGTTTCCACACAGATACATAAAATTTTCTCAAAAAATCCCCAACCCTGAGATGCTTTGTGTGCAACTATACAAACACCCACGCAAACACCTTAAAAAGATAATCTCTTGAATATCTAAGAGAAATTCACTTCTATTAGGATACCAAATTTACTCACAGGAATATTCTAGGAAGCAGTTTAATTGCACATAGAAAACAATGCAATGGAAACTCTGAACTGACAAATCAGCTACTCGTTTGAACCTAATCTTGGGCCTCATTTCTTGCATCCATCAGGGATTAGTTTTGCAATAATTGTAAGAGAATCAAGGTATGAGATGATTGCCAGGAAAGGGATGGGAGAAGCCTGCCCTCTGCACCATCTGCAAGTCTTGCAATTCCACATATTTCCCTTGCACTGCCACAGAAAGCCAGCCATTTCCCAGATCCATCTCAGTGACATGGGAAAGAAAAGTAGGTGGCCAGTAATGGGACAAAAATAAAGAAAATTCCTGACAGCACTACTGTACATGTTGGTCAGTTTAAATCAGAAGCACAGCCCCACAGAACAATCCATGGCAATGCAATAGTATTTCACATACATGGAGAAACAGAAATAGGATCAGCATCTGAACATTAAGCATGCACAGCAAAGAGCTCATTTCAATCCAAAGACTAAGAAATTTAGAAACTAAGAAATCATTTTGAGTTGAGAATCGTAAGCTGTGTCTGAACAGACCACAAACAAGTGGAAGTAAATGATCCTGTTCCCACTTTAAGACCACTCCTCCCAAAGACTGCCTTCAGAAAGCTGGGGGAGTCCCAGTTCCCACTAGCACAAGCAGACTTTTGTAGGAAACAATCCATTGGACCACACGATGGCAGCAAGGGAACACTTCTAAGGGTATTTTTCCAGCGGAAGAGGCTCCTAAAATGCAGATATCTGCTATCTCTGTCTGCCTTTGCAATAAAGGGCACAGACACACTCTAGCAAGGAGCTGGAAAAAGAATCTGGCCCTCTGTCACTCACTATAATGCAAAGGCTCCTGCCCTACAGGACTGTACTCTGTAGTCCTGCATCCTCCCTAGTCTTTATGCCCTGGTATTGGCACTGAGGCTAAGGCAGTGCTGCTTTGGGAATCATGGGGTATCCCTCCTCCCTTTTGTAGATCAGCCCTGGAAAAGCAGCTTCTCAGATATTTGCATCTACCAGGCAACAAAAAAGATAAAGAAAGACGCTTAAATGTGTTCATGTGTGGAACGAAGAGAAAGGAAAATACAGAACAATATTACAATGTTTTCATAGGTTTATGCTTGTTTGAAATGAAGGGATAAAAGAAAGACTTCCAGGTAGCTGACAGTGGCTCACTTTCCCCTTTGTTCTTTGAGCAGAAATGGAAGAGTCATCACAAACCCCTTTGATTCCATATACTATCAAACAAGACAACTAACCCTGAAATTACCCAGGGGATACCATGTTACACTGCTGCATGTTGCTAACTGCAAGGGAAAAGAAACTTCATCCCTTAGGACCCAAAGTCTGAAACAGATTCAGCGGTCTCCAGAACTTCTTTTCTCTCACTGGGAAAAACACCTGGCTTTACAGACTGGCCTGAGCAAATTAGCAAGACATGGACATTAATGCAGTTTCAGAAGGCTAATATAAGAGAAACGATTTTTCTGCATCTATATTCTACATAGGCAAGCTGAGGCAGCTCCTATGCTGAGATCTTTAGGCAAGAAACCCTCAGAGGATCTGCCTCAGACTGCAGTATCAGTAGAACAGGATACAAAACAAACTGACAAAATTAACAGTAACAAATCACCCAGACCAGATGGTATTTGCCCTGGAGTTCTATAGCAACTCGAGGTTGAAACAGTTGAACTATTAATGCTAAGCACCTAACTTCTTGATTAAAATTGCTTTGGCTCCAGATTAGTGGAAAGTCTCGTAAATGACACAAATTAATTTTTTTTTAATGGTATGGGGATATCCAGGGAACTGTGCTCTGGTGATACTGACACTTAGACCGGTGTAATGGATAGGTATCAAAATAAAGAATAAACAATAAAGAATCAATGAACAATGGATAAATATTCTCTGTTACGTAGGAATTAACATGGTTTGGGTAAAATGAAGGTAAGTCTCACAAATCCACAAACAACAGAAGCTTGGGGACAAAGCATAGCGCAAAAGGCTTTCAGCAAGGTGTTTGAGGAAAAGCTTTCAAGAATGCAAAGTTGCCATGGGACAAGAGAGGAAATTCTTTCATGGATAAAACACTGAAGTAAAAATACAGGATCAATGAACAGCTAACTCAATGAAGGTACTTTGCTGGTGGGTTCCACAGGGATCACTGCTAGGGCTTTTCAACATACTATAAATAATTTAGAAAAGAGGATGAATAATATAACAAAAAAAAAATCTCAAAAGGATATTATATTATTCAGGGAAATGCAAATGAAAGGTGGCTGCAGAGGACTGCAGATGGACCACCTAATACTAACTGACCAGGAAAACACTGAAGATTAAACTAACTCCTAATACATGTAAAGTGTGCTCATGAGAAGAGGAGAAATAAAACCAAAATCAACCCCACCTGAAACCAATAACCTCCCAAAACCCTAAGGTTTTATAAACAGTAATGAACTTAGAACTGATTATCACCCATTGTGAGCGAGATGTTGGATTTTTAATGTAAAGCTCATACGGAACATGAGGACAGGGAGGTCACACCATGCATGAGGTCACGGTGTGCCTGCATCTGACGAAGCTGTTGCAGGGCTCTCCTGTCTCCCCATCCCCCTCTCACACTTGTACCCCAGAGTTAGAAAGAGCATAGAGAAAGGCAACAGGATGATGAAATGTATAGAAAGCTTCTAGAAGAAGGTTAACTAAGCAGACTAACACTCCCTAAGGCTGGAAAGGGCATGGGTGGGGGAGTGTCTATAATATAGCAACGAGCATGGCAAGGGTGAATATTCTGCTGTGCATTATTTAAGAGTTTGGGGATTGACTGACAGATGAAAGATCCAAAAACAAACGAAAGAAATTCTTCTGATATCCTTTCCCAAGTATCTGCTACTAGCATCTCTCCAGGATTGCTGAGTGAAGTTTTGTTTTCATGGAGCATGGTTATTATTATAAAAAAATCTGATACTTTTCCTAACAAAGTATAAATTGTAACTTACTATGGATCATATCCAATTGAACACACTGGATGTGGCTATAATTTAAATACTGTGCTTTTAAACCACTTCCATTAAAGTGCTTAAAATCTACAACATAGAGTGGTCACACCTCTAACATGCTTGTTATGACATAAATACTTCATTAGTCAATGTGTCATAGCATTATAATTTGTCCTTGGTCTGGGAAAGTATTAATCTTTTATCTGCAAGTGTTAGAATTAACATCTCCAATGTTGAATCAAAAGACTAGATAGAAATAACCTACACATTTAATTCTGAGTGTGTATTTCACTGTTACAAGTGTACATAAACACTGTGTTTAACAGATTTCATTAAGTATCTCTGAACTGTAATCCTGCTACAGCTGTGACACACACGGCCACACTTCTGCAGGCACCATCATGAACCTGTTGAGCAAACTTTCTGCTTAACAGAAAGCTTGTTCTGAAATGTCCACCAACATTTCTGTTGTTTACAACATGAAACTGCCAATAGGTTTATTTCTTTATTTCACAGAGCCACAGAATGGGTAAGGTTGGAAGGCACCACAGTAGGACATCTGGTCCAACCTCCCTGCTCAAGCATTAATCTCCAGTTGCAGAAAGGAGGAGTTTTTAAGCTAAGATTTACCACCTCAGAGTAGTAAATACACTTTTGTAAGTTTTGCAGTAATCCTTAGGCTCCAGTGTCTCACATGAAGACAGTCTACTGATTTAGTCCTATGATTTAGGACAGATCAAGAGGGCGACAGTTGAAATCCTAAAACATGGCTATTTTTGTGCCCTGTTGCTTTGCATTTGTTTGTACATCTGCAGTGGGATCAGTTTAGTTGTAAATGCCTATACAGATCAGATTAGTTGTAAATGCCTATACAGAATATTAACCTTTTTCTCAATACTGTCAGCGACATTTGATGTGTAATTTTGTTCTGTATGCTCTTCACTGTTAACAGCCATCAGCTGCTGAAATTATTGTTGTCAGACGCGCTTTTCTTTCAGGCTCTGACCCCGCAAATGAGCAAATACATGACAAATGAATCTCACTGGACACAACTGATGAAAAATAAATGTTTGTTTCTAGCATGTCTCTAAAAGGGGTGAACTAACGTTTGAATGATTTGCAACATTTTCCTGTAACTTTAACAACTGAAGTAGCACATTCAGTTCACTGGAACTCCGTGAACAGGAAAAGTTCCAAAACCTGATAAAACAGAACCATATTGCAATCCGAGTCATATCCTTAACGAGCAGCTGTAACAGTGAATGCCATTGGCACTTGACCTCACTCTGTATCCATTTTATGAGGCAATGCCATAAAAAGCCATCACACAAATTGTTCTTTCCACAGAGAACAGACAATCTAGGAACTTGGCAATGAGGGACACAGGACTGAATTGAGGAACAGGAAGGTCATCACTAAGACTACAAACCAGCTGAGAGGAATAATTACACTAGCATGGACCTTTACTGCACATTCAACCCTTCTTCACAGGACTCTCCCTTAGTAACATCCAACCTTCTCTTTACAGATGCACCTTTTTTATTACAAAAAGTTTTAATCTCACAACACCTTGATCAACAGGAAGGATTTACTCTCTTCAGCTGCCAATAACTGTACTCTATGGCTCTTCAATCATAATTTCCAATGACAAGCTGACTAGAAATTTTTTCTCTATTATGGAGCTATTCTTCAGGTGTGAAATAAATGCAGTGATGAGAAATAATTAATTATATAACATCTTGCAAATATGAGTGTTAGAATTAGTTAAATTGCTTATTAATTTCATCTTTATCTTGCCTCCTGCTGACTCTGAACATGGACTAAACCAAACAACTCGATCCCACCAGTCTTGGCGGGCCAAAGTTCCGGGGAAAAAACCCAGAATCTTCCAAAGGGCCTTTGCATAACAATAAAAAAAGTACGCAGTTAAGTAGATGGAAATCTCAGTGAGTACATTTTAGTCAAGGACTGGCATTGCTGACTGCAATTAAACTTCAGTCCTCTATTTGAGCTTCCCCTACATCTCCCATGCAGTAGCCAAAGCACTTACTACTGAAATCTGATTTTCATACTTAAAGCCAAACTCATTACTTTCCTTTGCATCCCTTTGTTCTTGAGGAAATGCTTTCCTCCTTCTCTAAAGCATAATATATAACTGAAAGGGAGAACTAGTGTAGGGGGAGGCTTTCAGAATACAGGGGTGGGCACGGTCCTTACAGTCATCTGTCCCTTTACAGGGGACTTCTGAAGAGGTTGAAACTCTTGGTACTGGTGGGAGTTACCCAGTGGGCTGTGCAGAGAAGGACTCCCAGTCAGGACCAGTCAGCTGAACAACACTGACACAGTTTTACAGCCAATGTGATACACAGCAAGGAAACATAGCCAAAACAGCGTATACAGATGCAGTTTACCTGAAGACAGTGTTAGAAGTTTCTACTTTATGGAAGAAAAAGACAAGCAAAAGTAATAAATTCGAAGAGGTTTCTCAACCCACCATAACTTCTTTACAATTTTTTCTTCCTCGTTGAGGTATTTCTGCCTTTCTTGTTCCACCAGGTTGCGCTGTCGCTGCACAGGATCTTCAAGCCTCTTCACTGTTTCAATCACTTTGCCATTGATTTCTAGCTCTGCTTTCTTCACCATTGCCCTCAGCATCTCCTGGTTCTGCAGCTGTTGCACAAAAGAAATCAACTTCAATTTTTCCTGCTTGAATGACATCCCTGGCAACAGAATACATTGCAGAGCTCAGAAGGTTAGGATAAACACCACCCTACAGTGAGTGAGTGTTTTTACCTTCCTCTTTCCCTTTTTAGCTGTACCCATAAACATTACTCCATGTATATATATAACTTCCAGTTTCAAACTGATAAACAAAAGATGTTGGGATCAGTATATCACCTTCAATGCATAACTTCTGCAAGGATTGTGGCCCCTTTATTCTGCTTGGTTCAACACGAATCAAGAATTAATTACGCCTCATGAGAATGCCGGATGCTTGACTTCCACTTTCCGTGTATCTTGCAAGCTTATGCATCTCACTGCCCATACGTGCCTAGTGGATAATCCCACACATTAATGTCATGGCTGGAGTCCACTGCTGTTTTCAGAATAGAAATTTTCAGTCTTTCAAGTGGCAGAGGAAGGACTGTAACACGTGGTGTAATTTGGTAGAGGCATACAGCTCATCTGCAATACAGAAAACCTCCTTCACCCACCAGAAACCACCCCCCTCTACAATATGGTAATTTTCTGAGAACTGCAAGTCACACCTTCTTTCCTGTCTCAGCCTGACGTTAAGTAACTCAAGCATTAATGGTCTTGCTGATAGTAAGCTCATAGAGCAAAACACAGGTAAGAAGGCAAACTAGGCTGCACTTTTCTGTGGGTAGCCCTGGAGCAGCTACGAGCCACGCTCACACAAACCAGACCTGTTCAAGTCTGTTATGCAAATCACAAGATTCAAAGTGATAAGCAGGACTCCACCTAGTCACAGTTTTAGGATATAGGCAACAAGAACACAACTCTGTTAGCTCAGGAGCCATCCCATACTGTAAGATTTCAAAATGTGTTAACTGGGGACAAAATTCCCATTTTAAAACTAGCACTTGAACTGTCAGCTGTCTTCTAAACATCCAGGCTTAACAGCCAAACCACATTTAACACACAAAATAAACCCACGACCTAATAGGAGGAATCACAAAAATGGGTTACCTACAAGACAGTATGATGTAGCAAGACTTCTTTAAAATTGATTTAAGAAAATTCACGAGAATCAAAGAAAAAAAAAAAGCCTTTGCTGAGACAATTCTTTCCAACCAGTATGGACATGAGAGAAACAAACTCAGCTCCCCACTCCTGACTCCTCAGTCCCTGTGCCTGACTCTCTTCTCCAGCTACAACTGCGATGAGAGAGAGGGTAACACCTCACTGCAAGTGTGTATGTGTGTGTGTGTGTGTGTGTGAAATCTGAGCTGTGACAAGCAGGAGGAGTTAGCATAAAATTCAGCTGAAGAGAAGTGTTAGCAGTTAGTGAAAAAATGAACCTGAAAAACATTTCAACAACACAGAAATATATAAATAATATATTTTTATTAGATTATTTTGAAGACAGTGCATATGTGTATTTTTTCCCATTATGGGATTAATGTTTGGATTTGATAAATTAAAATCTCTTACTGCAAGGCCAGCACAACTATCTGAGATACACATCTCTTTCATCGTGTCACATTTTCAAGTAGGAAAACCTAAATGAATGAATAAATGAGTGAATGAGCATGTAACACTTCAGTCATACAATTTATTCACAGCTCTTTAAAAAGTAGAGAAATTTGACACATGGAAGTGAGTTAGGATCTGTGAAACAACTGATCCGAGGTCAGTGAGAAGGTCAGTAACAGAGTTAGACTTAAGTCTCAGGTGTCCAGAATTTAAGTCCTTGATGTTCCTCAGCTGGTAACAGGGACTTCCACTAATAGCAAAACTGAGTATGTGTGAGCGTGTGAGGTTGTGAAATGGCAAGCATGTGTTTTTTCCTGTTATGGGGGTATGTAGGGGATCTATACTTATGGTGGTGACGTGTACAGCTAAGGTGTTTGTCACCTCCATTTATGAAGTGCTTGAACAATATCAGGAAGTTTCAGTCATAAAAGTTCATCTATTTCTGATAATGAGAATATGGAATAAAAATGTAACACAGCAAGATTTTGAAAAGCTTGCATGTTGAGTACTCCCAAACCTCGGTGTTTGGAGTGAGCTCTTGAAGTCTGTGAAATGACTCATCTTGTATCAAAGAAATGTTTTTGCTATTTCTATGAAAATTCATGCAACACTCGGCTAGTTACGGAAAACCTGGGTTTGTTCATGCTTGGGGAACAGGGAAGGAAGATGAGAAGGGAGACGTACATATGGGTTCAGAGAGACAAAAGAAAGAACTGTGGGAGGGGAGCAATTGTGGCAGTCAGCAGCCAAAGGACAGCATGAGGCAGGGAGAGCAGCAGCACAGGGAAAGAGCTGCGCCTGAGAAGGAGAAGGCAGTCTCTGGCCATCACATTCACCTCCGTGTTCTGGAACTGAACTTGATTCTTACCTTCCTTCTGCCAGCAGCACGAGACGTCAGACTCCCTGGCTAAGTGCATACCCCGCTTGCCCCTCTGACCATCTCTGTTAGTTAGTCCACCACCTCAAGCAAAAGATATTTTATAGATCTGCCACAGTTACTCTGGTTCCACACAGTAGAACCTTTTGTACTATAAGCTTGCTTGAAAACAAGCCAAATAAACAATCTTAGACATTCACACTTGAAAAGAAACTTTCTCAAAACAGTACTGAAGTTCTAAAGGCAAGTGCCCAAAAGTACGTAAAAGCAACACAGGCTTTCCTGTCACCATCAAATGGCAATTTCTTGCTAATTAGAGTTAACTCATAACTGCAAGCAGCAATTAAACAGAAACAAATTTAACATGCCTTTTTAGAATTCTAGCATCCTCTCATACATTCTTTACCCTTGGCTCTCACTTTCAGCCTCACTAATCTCTCCAGATACCTTCCTTGTCCCTCTTCTTCCTCTAGTGCTCCAGCCATTATTTATCACTGCTCTCACACAAGTACCCCAGCTCTGCCTCTGGCACCCACTTCAGGAATAATCTGATAACTAGTTCAGTTCACTTTGAACCAGTTATTATCTATGAGACAGGTAACTAGAAAATCAACTATTAGTTCACAGCCCTGCTCCCTCACAAGGATACAAGCATGACCTGCCCAGTGGGAGCCTCCCAGGCCCTCCTGGGGGAGGCTTCTGGGCCACCCTGGGCCACCCACCTCCCCATGGACTACAGTGCACAGCCACAAACAGGAACTGGCTGCCTGCAGCTCAGGACCTCTGTAGAATCTAAGTATCTAGTTCCTGAAGTTTGTTACCATATATTGATTAAAGGTAGTGTCTTCAGTTCTATAACGCAGCTCAAAATATATTTGAATTTCTAAGTCAGAGTTACACTTGTGAGACTGAGTATCATATACCATTTACAACAGTGTTGTTATTACATTTTCTGTCCTTCCTGCAGCACTCATTTCCCTGCAAACAGGGCACTGAGTGAAGGAAAAGCACGCACGCATACACGTTCCTAGTGGGGAACATTAATCACATCTAACTGTGTTCCCTTAAAATGAGTTCAATCAAAGAAAACAAGGAGTAGACAAAAAAATCCAATGAACATATAAGCTAATGATATCCACCATGTACATGTACTCTAAGGCTTGGTTCAAACCTGCTACTAAGAGTTCTCATTATCTGGGAGCCCAGAATGAACAATCCCACTAAACTCATCGTGGGCTCAACTCTTATCAGTAACAAATCCACGCAGGACAAAGGCTGGGTTACAACCTATCTCTGGCAACTAGGAAAACTCCACAGCACCATGAAACTAGTCTGTCTTTAATGTCTCTGAAAATCAGAGCACTTAGAACATGCAAGTGTAGTAGCAAGAAGTGTATACAGCCTCCAGCAACAGCCATGAGGCAAACGTCTGCTAAGAATCTCTGTTCAAAATCCAGACTGAGTCTTAACTTTTTGGTGGCATCTTGTAACATGTGTTTATCTGGTGTGTGAATCAATACATCTGGATTCATTGCTGCTGGATATGGTGCAAAAAGATTCTGCCAACACAAACAAAGGATACATGAATGAATAGGTCTTTTCTATCATGTATTTCTCTGATTCTATTAAGAAAATTAGTATGAACTTATGGTGGTAACATCAATTGAAAATTAAACAATAGACATTATTAAACATAGTTTTATGTCCTGTTCCTGTTTCTTAGTTATCCTGCCAAATTTTGTGCCTGTGCAATCATCTTTTTCATTTTTTTGAAGTGTTTCTTCCAGTCTGTCACTGTATAAAAAATTCACACAAACAGTAACAAACTGACTGCCAGCCCAGGAGAAACAGTGAAATTGAAAAATATGAAGCACTGTCAAACACAAAATGAAAACAATCTGGGAATCCAGAAAAATACTTTTTCTCTTTCACTTATAATTATTTTTGAAAAAACATAGCACTAAATATTTCATTAAAAATGTGATACTGCAACACTCTTCACTTTAAAACACTGCCTGTTTCACTCGCTGCCCTACAAACTCTGAGCTCTTTTTTGAAATAATTCAGGAATGCCATGACAGAAACTCTCATGAATGGAATTTATGTGTAACATAGCAAAGTTTCTCTTGAGCTACAGGTTCTCCCAACTATCAAAATTTCCAAACTTCCTACTAGCCCAATGCACCAAGTTTGCTATAATTTCTGAATTAAGGGAAGCCAGCCAGAGTTAACGAGCACACTCGGGATATGCCCTTTTTCCCTTCTCAAGACTTCCTTGGCAGCATTGATTCGCGCAGATGGTAGAAATTTCTCCACTTTGGTGTGCCACAATGTTATGTCTGATCAAAAGCAAGGCTTCTTCCCCGGGCAGGGCCATGGAGACAAAGCGCAGCTGGGGAAATGCCACCTCCTTGGTGAGCAGCCCCGTGAGAAGGACGTACTCCCTGCCTCCAAGCGGCAGTGCAGCCTCCAGCCGCTTTCCGAGGCCACATGCTGAGCACAGCTGCGGGCCAGACCGCAGGCATCTGCCAAGAGCTGCATTTGGCACATGGTGTTGAGAAGGACAGAGCGGCTGCAGTGGTTTGTGGCACAAACGTGGAAGAATATGCACTTATACATAATGTGCCAGGGCAGAGATCCCATGCCAGTGTCTTCAAATTAGATGGGGAACACAATGGCTGGCACGTAGGCAGCACTGCTGAGAATAGCTTTTGAAAGGGACATTTGCTATTGGAGCATACTCATCCTAAACTGAAAATTTAAATACATGTGAGCTGTATCACAGGCAGAAGTCACATGACCCAACTCTTTGCTCCAAACACCTTCTGCCATCTCTTCATTCCCAGCAAACAGAGCATAGGACGTTGTCACAGGACCTTCAGTCAGACACATTTTCCAATACTGATGTTTACCTCACCCTTCTGCTCCTTTGCTCTATGACTGGTTCATAATTCAATTTCCTTTAGATAAGGAGGTGAAGGTAAAACATGCTCTGAATTCTGATTTGTATTATCATAATTTTGTTCTAATATTAAGGAGCAAATCAAACGTGACTGACTTAGTACCATTCAAAATCACCCTGGTTATAAAACCAGTAGCTGCAGCCCTACGATAGCAAACATGTGATGCCACTTTCTGGGCAAGGAGGACTGGCAGAGTGTTGAAGCTTCCCCTGCTGTCCACTTTGTCTTACAAGAAAGTGCTCTGCCTTCTTTTCCACCTTCTGAGACAATACACAGTGCTCTTCAGTTTCCAATTAAGTGAAGCGCTGAAGACCTGTACAGCTGCATATGCTTATTTTCAGTGTCTGAGATGAACAGCATATATTTATATTTGCAGCTTGACTGTATGTGCCAACATACTATTTTTGTTAACTCTTCCTTGGTTGTATTCTTTCTTGCAGGTTTTGAGGTGTTGACATGTATTAGGAAGGTATTGCTAAAACCTGAATGTAAGTAGGGCACAACAAACCTTTGCAGTAACATTTGAAATACCTGTTCTTCTTACTGTTGAAGTCAGTTTCAGTTTTCTGGATTCTGTAAATACAGGACTCAGACTTTGGCTTAATGCATGTCTACTGATCCTCAGCTACATTTGGGTTTCCTGACATCAAAGTTGTTTATTGAGGGACTTAAAATCTGTCTCAACTGTAAACAGTATGGAGCAGGAACATGGTTCTTCTGACATGTTTATACAGCACATAGCACAGCAGGGTCCAAACTGTAATCACAGACGTGATATTATTGTAATATAAATAGTGCTTTAATGTCTAGAGTCATTCAACAACGCTAGAAATTAATTTTTTTCTCAATATCTGAGCAGCAGTAGTTTAACTGAGCTAATTCTCACACCTCGAGGACTATGCAAGCTTTTGTGCCTATAGTACTTGGGCCTGCCCTTTGCTAGAACTCTGCTACTGAAACTCACTTGTACAAAAGCTAAAACAGAGAAAATGAGAGAGAGGGAGGGAGGAAAAAGGCATTTGCTGATAACCCACCTTTTTTCCCAGCATCATCCAGATAACCATACCTGTAGCAGCTTCATCTGATGCAGCTGCAGCCGCAGCTCCGACACGTTGCGTTTCACACCATGCAGGCTGACTTGCATTGCTGGGGCTCCAGCAGGGTGATGGATGACAGCTGACTCCACAGTTGCCAGTGCATTCTTCCCCCCAGATACGCTGGCAGCACCTGCAATAAGCAGCAGTACACGTTGAGCTCGCAGCAGAGAAGGTGCAAACATGATCCTTCCTCTGCCCGCTGAATCCACACGTATTTCACACAGATGGACGAGAAAAGAAAATGACGGATGCCAATGCTCAGTATTAACAGGGGACTGGCACCTCCCTGTCCAATACATTTTGAGGGAAGCCTGCACAGTATCACAGTGTATCTGTGCTGGAACTTCAGTTCTACCAGAGCACTGCATTACCCCACAACTGCTTTCTAACACATGTAGTGCAGATGCGATAATAAGTTATAACTGCAGATTACACAAAACAGCAGCAAATCAAATTGGTTCTGAAAGTAACTTCAGGACTGCCCTCTCAGGAGATGTCTGAGACCAAGTTGATGCAAATTCATTCATAGGACTCCTGAACTGCATATTTGTTGATTAAACACTGCAGGAGAGGGATTTAGTCAAGCTGCCAAATATGGGAAAAAGATTTATATAGAGACTCTTGCTTCACTGCTTAAAGGACAACTGCATTATTTCTAGCAGGTATGTCCAGCAGCAACCATATAAAACCAGAGAAATGAAATGATGGTGTGGGCAGAGGCTCTCCAGCCATGTTGCAACCACCCACTCACTTTTAGTCTGTCAGAAAGGAATACAGCATAACACAAGGAAATGAGCAGAGCCATATCTGAAAAAAATTATCATTGTCCTCACAAAACTTTCTTTGTTAAAGAATGCTGTTCTCTACACAGCAACAATGCCAAGCTTGTTCTTTTCAGTCTCAAGTACCTGGGAAGAAGCTCTATTTAGAGAGAACAAGCAAATTCCAGCTCATCAGCTAATAGAAATGACAGCTCCTTATCGCAATTTGCTCTTACACACCCATATACTTCAAATTTTTTTTCTAATGTGTCCCTTCCCCTCTCACTCCCCAGCTGACAAAATGACAGGCTGTCAGTACAACAGACTTCATTTTTTAAGTCCAGCACTATGTAGTCCTGCAAACTCTTCTCATCACACTGCCAAATCCACCGTATTCCTTGCTCTCAAATGGCTCAGATGGCGGCTGCTCCCTGAACTATTAAGTTAACAGCCCCTCACTACAAGAAAGACATTGAGTTGCTGGAGCATGTCCAGAGAAGGTCAACACAGCTGGTGCAGGGTCTGGAGCACAAGTCTGATGAGGAGCAGCTAAGGGAGCTGGGGGTGTTCAGTCTGGAAAAAAGGAGTCTCAAGGTCCTTATTGCTCTCTACAGCTGCCTGAAAGGGGGTTGGAAGGAGGTGGGAGTTAGTCTCTTCTCCCAGGTAACAAATGCTAGGACAAAAGAAAACAGCTCAAAGTTACACCCAGGGAGATTTAATATTAGGAGAAAATTCTTCACCAAAAGGGTCATCAAGCATTGGAAGAAGTTGCCCAGGGAAGTGGTTGCGTCACCATCCCTGAAGGTACTTAAAGTATGTGTAGATGTGGTGATTAGGAACCTGGCTTGGTGTGCTAGGATTTGGCAGTGTTGGGTTAATGGTTTGACTGGATGATCTGGAAGGTCTTTTCCAACCTAAATAATTCCATGATTCTATTCTATGATTAGGTCATTCCCTACTTCAATTTCTTCCTTCTCTATGATCAAAAAAAGAAATCTGAGGAAATAGAAAATAGCTCATCAGTGGATCTGCACAGGGATTTTGGTCATCATTTGTTCCCACAAGCACGCATTCTATCAAGTTTAATGAAATCAAACAAAAACCAGCGTTGTGAGCTTTGCCTGCTGAAGGCAGATTTTCAGTGCACTACAGTGTATGACACATCTTTTGACTGGAATGAGTATGAATCCAAGAGTGGGAAGTTCTCTCCCCAAACTCTCACCCCTCATAGTCTTTTCAACCATTCCTCCAAACGTGCCTGAGTAAGTACAGCTCAGAATAACAACATACTGTTATTCCTTTTCCAACAGGTGTGGATACCTCAAATACAACCTTTGCAAAATTCATCTGGGGGAAGCATTCTTAAAGGATGGAAATTACATCAGCCTATTTTTATTAAAAAAAAAAGTTTTTTAAGAATCATGTTCGTTACTTTACCTTCATTTGCAATTCTGCTCAGTAGAAGCACAGGCCCCTCTGGCTGGATCCATGCTACATACAGTGTGCCATGCCATGGGCTTCTGGAGACATGGTCAGACAAAATGCTGTTCTAGCTTGGTTGCAGGCTGTTGCAATGCTATACCTTCCCTGAACGTGCCCCAGCTAGATCTGCTTGGTGCTTCAACAACAGCTCTCGTCATTACACTGCTGAGCAAGCTGCTGCACATTTTTGCTATACTCCAGTATGATTCAATGCTCTCTTGACTTTCAAAGAGCTCCTTAACAGAAAGCAACACTCAAGAAATAAACAATCCTTGTTCACTGCCATTATGTACCCACTCCATGCCTCAGTCTAATATATGCTAATACTTATCTGTCTACACGTACACCGCAGTTTCTCCTACAGTCAAGCATCTATTTCCTGCCCACATGCACTATTTTTTGCCTTTTTTTTTCTTAAGAAAATGGTATTTAGTTCATAAACCTTACAGACAGAAACCACCAGAGAGTCTGAAAAATGTGGATAAGCCTCCAAGAGTTCTGATCCCTAGCCACAAATCTGGACTATTTTTGAAAGCACATCTACCTTTCTGCTGTTCTTTGCCTCAAGCAAAAGCTCCAAAACCTCAGCCCCTGACCCTGTGATGAGGCAGCCAAGGCATGAATCAGACCCCACCAGTCCCTCCCCCACTGCTGGACCCCAGTCAATTCACATATTTTCTCAGGAAGGGGTGCCTGCTTTCCTTTTAGTGTAGATGGGCTGTGATCTGCTTCTGTAAGCAATAAATGTCTCCAACTCCCTACAAAGCAGCTCTCCTCCGGTGCTGCCTCAGCCACCTCCTTTCGCCATTAGGTGCTCTTGGCTGCCACGGTGTCCCTGCTGCAGCGTGCTCAGAGCCTGTGAAACAGGCAGTGGCCCTGCTGACCCCAGCGGGTGTGAAACACAAGACACCCAGTGAGCAATAATGATCAGCAGCTGATTTCTCAGGTATACATATTTTCATCAAAAAAGAATAAAAGGGCAGCTGATTGAGGGGCTGCTTCATCTAGGAAGTGTAGCTCACTTTTGGAAATAGTCCCAGGCTGTAGATTTGCAATTAGATGTGAGGCCACATGGACTGAAGAGAAAGAAAGAGCATTGGCTCTTGGGTTTTTAAATAAACCCCTTCTTGAGCTAGGTAAGGGAAATTCAACCTCCCACCACAATTTCCTAATACTCTGGACAAACAAAAAGTTAACTTTTTTTACAAAGGCTAATGAACTAAGCTGCCATTTTAGAGTACAAAGAGAACTGATGTGCAGAAAGAGGAAAGGTTTGCTGTGAGCTCAGGGGGTAAGGAACACGACTTCTACTCCCTGACACTTGACCTTTGCTATGCTTGCAAAGACACTGCTCTTCTTCCATCTTTCAGATTTAATTTTTTTTCCTAAAATGCTAAGATTTTCTTTTGAAGCAGGTTGGGACAAAAGGCCATCAGAAGACACCCAGCAATGCTTTTTCACAAATTACTAATCTTATTAAAGAGCCACAATATTTTCAAGCATTATTTGGGGAGACGTGACAGTAAATGGATGGCACTAAATCACCCTTAAAAGAATAAAATATTCTATATATACATTAGTGAGCAATTTCACCTCATTGATCCAGAATGAATTCAGGATCGTATTTTATCTGCAAATGCTGAGAGAGTTCTAAGATTAGCACGATCTATCTTTGAATCTGAGATAAGCAAGCAGATATGGACAATGATTTAAATCACAGGTCATCACAGCAAGAGTCATGCACATCAGAAAGGCACACAGATATGCACAGGTGACAGGACAGTTCACAAAGAATGAGGAATCAAATCTGAGCCCTACATTTGTAATACTTCTCCCTGCTGCCATCTTCCTCTTGTTTTGTATGGGTAGTTTTAGTGTAGAAAGTTGTACTTCCTGATCCCCTTCTCAGGCAATACTGAAATGTCTTCCTTCCTCTTCTAACAAGGCAGCAACTAGAAAAAGGCTATTGGTTTTTCTGGTAATCCACGAAACAACTGATCTCAATTTAATAAATGAATCCAGGATCTAGTCTATCAATCAATCTCCAGTTGATGAACAAAAATACGACAGAAAAGAGAGTATGTGAGTATTTCTCAGGATATTTCTTAGTAATCTTATCGTGACTCTTACTAGTATGGTTTGGTTTTAGAATCACATGTTCTTTCTAAGTGAAGAGTTCCTTGATGCCATTCGTGTTTCAGGAACTGAAGATCTTTATAAGGATTCAGTCATGGGATTTCTCCTAACATTAGCAGAAGAGATATAGCCAGTCTGTTGAGAGTTACTGCTCTTTGAACCCATCCCCCATGAAAGAACTGAGCCTAAAGCAATAAAAGAAAAGAAATGCAGACAAGCATTGTCATTACAGACTCATCTTCCTCTGTGAAAAAGCTGGGTTTCTTCAGAGTCCTTAATATTTGGGGCTAAAGAAGGCACTGGCTTCTACAGACTGGCAAAGCAAAAGCATGTTAAATGCAACAATTTGGTTCATATGACATACCAAACAGAGTATTCACAATCTAGCTATATAGAGTTATCTAGCATTTAGAAATTTTAGTATCTTTCCCATCCCAAAGGATGTAGTTCTCTATTTTTTGCATGAAAGTCTCCTATCATTGGAACACAAACTATAAAATACAACGTTGGTTCAACATTGATAAGGCAATGTTATCTTGCACAGATGTTTTATTTTTTAGAATGGGAAGCAATTCACATTTTTGCTTATCAGAGCTCTAGAAAGGATTGTTCAATCAACGTTTTATACCACTTTGTCTTTCAAATAGTCTTCGAAATTGCTAAAACTGGTATCTCAGTGCACAGTTGTCTAGTGGAATTGTAAAGAGAGTCGACTGCCTAAATGGCTATACTTAAGAAAGATTGGGGTGAATCGAAGAACAAAACAGCGGTCAGCAGAAGTGTTCCTAGCTCCTGCTGGCATGTTTGAACCCAAGCGTATTTAGAAAAAGGAGAAACATTCTGTAGCATATTCTGGCAGATTGCTTGATTTTCAAGTAAGCCAGACTGCGTTGACTTATCAGACCACGTCCTGAGCAATTCCAGGTGCAAAGGCAAAATATTCCATTATACAAGACTATTCTTTTATACAGCAGTCTTCAGGAATAGCTGTTGTGGGTTACAATACTGTAGTATACTGGGGTCATCATCACACCTTGTTTCCCTTACCTGCTACAATTTAATTTTGTGGCTGAGTCATGTAGGAAGGACAGGACATAGGGATGCAGGTGCTGGAGTTACACCTATACTTTATAGCACTGATAGGGATCCTTGCAGACTGCTGGCTGCATGGCTGTTCCCGCTGTTCTATCCCCTTCTCCCAAGTGATGAGAAAGGCATCTACAGCACAAGCTGAATGCTGAAATCCTTACTCATATGCTGGACAGGTGCATGGCCATGTGACAAAGCCAATGTCTCTGTCAGTAAGTGACAGATGATGATCTGGCCTTTGACAGTAAATTACACTCCCCACCCTCCACCTCCCCCACCATGCTTGCACATGCAGCTGTTAGATGTAACGTTGTCATTTCGGGGACCTGTCAGTCATACGATAAGGTAGTCAGCGAGGAGCATTTGGCAACAACAGTGTCGGGAAATGGCTTCTGGTCAGATGAACTGCGCTGCTCTGGCAGGCTGGGCATGACTTGCCAGGGAATCCCCGCCCTTGCTTTATGTAAGGTTGCTTTCCCAATGAATATTACTCCATTTCTCATTTAAGTGAGTGCACATTTACACATGCACACACAAATCACTAAATAATTCAGGTTTAAAGGGACCTCTGGAGGTCCAAACTCCCACTCAAAGCAGGGCCCACTTAGATCAGGTCCTCCAACTCAGTGCCCCGCCAAGTACTTGTCTGAACTGGTGCCACCACAGGGAAAACAGAGAGGCTGCTGTTTGCAATGCACTACAAAGAGGAACACAAGGCACTGGATGTGCTGGTTGTGAGGGTTTCATAAGTGCTTTATATAAGGTGAGGCCTGTGCAAGTGGGAAATGCCATAAATTCTCAGTCTGTAATGACAGTGCAATAGGGAAAGTCTTAAGACCATTTTGCATCTGTTTTGGATAATGACAGACTTTTCATCATATTGTCTGAAACTGAAAAATTACAACTTATTTCTTCAAAGCTTTAAGTATTCCTCTCCCCATCCAGAGGCCAGCAGGAAGGGAAGAGTTGGAACAGCACCAGAGAGTGGCTTGGGAGCAAAGCTTCAGTACCAGGACTTTAGCTCTTTCTCTCTTCTATGTGATTGATAGTTTCCAGGTCTAGTTTGGTTTCTGTCGATTAGGAGGACATACTGCAATTCCAGACAAACAGGAATCCTGAACGTGAGCTAACAGCTCCAACAGAAAGGCTAGTTAGGAGCATAATAGGTTTGCTAGTAAACGTGTGTGGTTTACTACCTGCCGGAGCACAGACCTCCCTGTGGGAACGGCACTACCAGGAAGTAGGGAAGTGCCTTTATTTGCATTCGGTGCATGACAAAGGTGAAGAGGAGGCATAAAAGCACAAAAATACCCTGCGGACTTCTCCAGCAGCAGCCCGCAGCAGCCCATACACAAAGAGCTTCAACCGCATGGAGATCTTCTTTCACAACAGCCTTAACTCAATCTTTTACACACTTAACAGCTCTCCAAGTGGAATGCTGAAACAAGACCAGCTCTTACTGGCTTCATAATTGGTGCTCGCTCAGTACAGTTTAGGTGCACTCTAATAATTAGTATCAGATCAATGTGGCTTAATTAGGGAAAGTGCTGTTTTGCTGACTGCTAAATTTCTTGGTGTCATTACATCCATAGTATCCTAGCGACAGACAGACCTTAGAAGAAGTTCAGGTGACAAGAAAAGGAATTAAATATTTAGTCTTCTACAGCAATCTGGACACATCTAGGTTAATGACAGATATATATAGAGAGATATATATATATATATACACACATATATACACACCCTATAGACAGGATGAGTCACTGGAAAATTCACCAGATACAGAGGCTCTGCATCTCATTTAAACCATTCAGCACAGGTGTGAAATTCATTCCAAATACCATCTTAACCTGTCGGAAATTCCTCTCTTAAAGATGTGATCTACTCCTATATCCTGCACTTAAACTTCAGTTCTGACAGTACAGCTACGGAAATTTGAGTAAATTTGACATTTCCATAAGCTGGGATGTTTGTAATGTTAGAGCTATTCATATACCTGAATAAGTTGTAAGTTAAAAGTGAATTATCTTACCTGTAGTGTCAACGCTGCTCTTGCTGGACACAATTTTCAACATCATCTTCTCACTAAGTAACAACAAGAAAAATTGTAATTTTAATTTAATAACTACTAAAACTGTAGTGAAATTTATATTCAACAAATTAAATGACCTTGTCTAACATATATATTTTTCATTTAAATCACCAGTAATTTGTCAGTTGTTTTTTTTTAATCACCTTTTAGTACAAGTTAAGAAAGCAATGGAGTATAAGCAGTAGAAAGCACAGAGATGTAGCTACATTAATTCTTTTTATCACAAAGAAGAGTAATGCAGTTAATCTCCATCTATCACTTGGCATATTCTTCCTCTCTGCCTAGCATTCTCATGGAGATGATAAAGAAACTTAAAAATGATTGAGCATTCAGGATTTTTTTTACTATTACATTCAAATATATTTTTGTTGATTGATTACTAAAATCATTACAGATGAATTCTGTTTTTACCTAGAAGCATCTTTGCTATTACTTGTATTTGGCCCTTTAAAAAGCGCAGACTGAACAAGACCAGTTAAACTGGCAATCTGTTTCTCCATGGCTTGTATCCTCTCTCTGTAAGACAAGAGAACCGTTTGTTAAAGCCAGATATATTTGCTTTCAGACTTGTTTTTCTAGGTGAATGATTACCACAGGATTGGAAAGACACTATAGAGTTTGTGCAAAGGTCCTTGGGTACCAGTTTGCATACACCTTATTGCAGCAGCTTACCACATCTCGGTTTGGACAGCTTTTGCATGGTAATAGACAATTTAAAAAAATCTGCTTAGTTAAAAAGAACAAAACAAACAAACAAATAATAAACTTCTAATGATCTCACAAGACAGGCACCTAAAACAATTTGTTAATGCCTCTTGGAACTAGTGAAAAAAATTTTTTCAGCATTACATACATTTTCTCTTTTACCTACACTGGGCCAATCGTTTGGTCTGTACTTAAGGTTTCAGGATTAAAGACTTTACACTTCTTCTTGTTACTATTTTTACTTTCCCCAAACCCAGGATTTTTGTCTGGGAAGCATTTAATCTGCCCAAGCTGACTACTTTCCAGTCCAAATCCTTTGCACCTGACATCACAACTGTCTGCTTTGAAAAGGACAGAAATGTCACGGGGAGGCACAGGACACCAAATGCAGACTGTACGGCAACATTATAATAAAACAGATTTTCTTTCGTGCACATAGTCCAAGAAATTCCCAAAAAACAGGAGAAAAGAGAAGAACTACAATAAGTATAACCAATGTTTTCCATAGGAACCAAAGGTCACTAAATAAGAACAATAACTTTTTTTTGGATGTGAAGGCTAACATCAGTTTGCGTAAATGCATATATTAGCCAGGTACCAGAGGACTTCCTCAGTCGGCTCCAAAGCAACCTTTTGCTCACACAGGTGCCTACTTACACATGCCAGCATGTCAATGACACAGCACGACATAGACACACATCAGTACGGGACCTTCTGAAAAGGCATCCCTCTATTACAGCACTAAAGTGTGTGGGGAGACACGCAGAAGGAAATTCTAACAGCAGGCTGTGGTTTTGGAAGATGACTGGGAACAAGTCTTCTCAAAAAGCAAGTGGTTAAGACCAGCAGCAGTGACCGATGAGAGAAGATGGGACAGACACACTCAGACACAGACTCAGCATGCTGCACGGCCCATCCATCACCACTGCAGCATCCTGTGCACATGGGAGCAGCCAAACTCTGGCCATCCCAGCTGCAGTTGCTGTTTGGTGGCCAAAGCAATAGAATCAATCAGTAAGAGTCATATAAACTCAAAGGTAGGTACCAACGGCAGCCAAAAGCAAGCTGACATGATAAAAAGCAAGCAACCAGCCCTGCTTGCAGTCAGATGGATTATCCAGGCTAATTATTTCATTCACATTCAGGGAATGAATGAGGTTTCCTGCGATAGCACGCAGATACCATAGCCAGGAGAGACTCAGAGACACCCAGAGGTTGAGAAAACAGGGCAGCAAAACAAGTAATGAGATGCTAACAGACACAAGCAGGGAAGAAGAGAGTGCTCAGTCAGTCCCCAGCCGGCAGACGTGTTCTTACTGCGACTTAATGCAGTGCACGCATCTTACTTTTCTGTCTTCATGTTGAAAGGTATTTTGAAGGGTGATGAGAAGATGAGTGAATCTTACTTAATTCATTTCAAACCAAGAAATACATTACGGAATTTCCACTATTACAAGTTTTAAAATAAGAAACGGGTGCAGGCTACAGTAACCTTTGGAACAAAAACAAGTACTAAAACCCCAGGATAAATATACTCTAACAAACTTTAATGCAGCATTTTTGACACTTAATAATGAAAACTTTTTTTTTCCCCAGATAATCATCACAAAACCTTCCTTGAACTAAACTCAACTGGAAGTCTATCTGTTTTAGCAATCCATAAATATGATGTTTTTTTCATCCCACATTAGATAATCTGGAAACAATTTTCTGCTTCAAAAGATATTATGGCAACACAGAGCTGATCTTGTCCTTTGCCATGAAATCTAGGAAAGTATGTTGTTAAGAGGGAGAGAGATGTTCCAAGATAGGAGATGATGAAAAACGAATGAAATACTGGAATCAATTGCACAGAACACATTCTTTTTCATATGGTAAAAGCATTAAGAATGTGAAGAATCTACATGTGCTCTGGAGTTACTCTGTTAGAAACAAGGCAGATTTTTCCTGTAATCACTTCACTGTAATACCCAGACTTGTTATGGCCATTAGCACCAAGCATTTCAAAAACAGGTGTCTGAAAGGAGGTGCCTTTTAGGCATTAAATAAAACAACTTGATTTTCAGAGGTGGTTGGACTGAAGGTGGTGGGAGGCAGCGCATTCCAGCATGGGCAGAGAGGGATGCGGATGGCCTGGTGCTGGGGCCGTAACCTGGGCTGATGTGGCTGGAGGGCTGGTTGCCCAGTTCCGTCGCCCAGTTCTGTCACCACAAAGCCCCAGAGGAGCAGCGACAGGATCTGCAGTCGACCCCTTTGCCTCCAACTTCCTTGTGAAGGGCTGGAGCAGCCTCTGCTCCAGGAGGGAGAAAAAAAATGCTTTCCTCAGGCTGTGCCAGGCCAGGGTCTATCAGGGATGTCAGCACTGGTATGACAAAAATTGTCCATTTTTGGTTCTCAGCATTGTTTTCTACCCTTCACTGAGCTCAGTGCTGTGGAGAGGCAAGGTGGGAACAGCCTGTCCCACCAGCTCTGCCTGCACAGGGCAGGCCAGAGTCCCTGGATGGGGCAGGCCCGGGTTCCCAGACATGGGACAGGCTGCCACTCCAGTGACATGGGAAAGACCAGGGTTCCCAGGGCACAGGACAGGCTGGCACTCCAGCGACACAGGGCAGGCTGGGATGTGGAGCACTAGGACAGAAGGTCAGGCAGAACAGAACAAAGCGATGCCTCTGCTTGCTGCCACCAGAAGAGTGGTAGACCGAGAAGAGCCAACCCATCTCTGCTCCAAGATTAATTTCCCAGATAAAGCTGCATCTCTCCACCACCCAGGAAGAGCAGGGAGGGTCCCTTTTACAGCAGCTGGGAAAGAAATGGCTATTTTATCAGCCTGAGCACAGAAAGGCATTGTTTCACATTGTTTTCCTGTGAATGCTGGGAGAGTCAGAGGTGGCAGCATGGTGGAGGAGGAAAGGAGGGGACAAGGTCAGAAGCGACGCCCAGCAGAACTCTGTCAGACTTGGCTTTGGCTTCTCACAGACCTTGGCCAGGAAAGCAGGGACAGGTCACTTGCCAGCTCTCTTCTCTTCAGCAGCCTGACCCACAGCTCCGGCTCTGGGTATGTGCAGGAACTGCGGCCCTGCCTTAGCATCTCACTCCCCAAATTCAGGAGAAGCAAAGCAAGCCCTTGCTTCTCTGGGGACAGTTCACTGATACATCAGATTTCATCACTAGATTTCTTCCTTACAGCTTCACCGATGTTTCATGTTCTTCCTTCTAAAGCAGTTAACTGGAAGTAATGCCAAGAAGGAGTACAGCATATTGCTAAATTGGTATCCACTTGTCTCCACAAAAATGCTATTTAAGCATGACATGTTACTTGCATGTTACTTCCCCTTCCTGGGCACATCTTTAATATTCACACCACCAAGAAAATACTTTGTACAGACGCAGAATAAAACTGGTCTGTGTAACTGTTTATTCATGTTCCTGTCCAACCTCAGGCTATGCAGCACACCATCCACAACAGATGTACTGAAACACCGAATCTGCACCATGAACTAACTGGCACACCTTCCTGGAGAAAAAATTGTCAATGACTTCCTATTTTATAGTTAAGCTCCAAATGAAGCAATGAAAAGGAGGTCAGAGACAGAGAAATACACATTTCTTTCTATATTACCTTATGATAGAAACATTTCGTTACAATTTTTTTTATCTCACTGGGCAAAGAAAGGAAACAGGAGTAGGTTATCTTTCCCAATGGTTTTCCTAGAATCAAGCGAAGGTGTCTTAGTCAGACTTTATCCCAAATTGCTCCAAAACAGATGAGTGGGTGTTCTGGAAGGGTGGGAACCAAAGATCAGCGGAACTCTTCTGTATTCTGCTTTCTTCCCACAGAAAGATTCACACAGGTGAATATTTCAGTCCTCTAAGGAGAAGAATAAAGTCAAACCTTCTACATCTTGAAGCTGAAGGGGAAAAGGAAGCTCTGAAGCACACCAGTTGTTACTCTATTTGGCAACTCTTATCCCAGAGCCTGCATCTCATCTTCCCACAAAGAGTTCCTCTAACAGAAGGAAGACAAAATACAGTTTACCTTTCCTCCATCCTGTATTGGTCATTTGACTTCATCTTTTTCTGCCTGGTTATTCAACCCCTTTTACAGAGGAACATGCAGTTTTGGCCCTGTAGAAAGTGTCTGAGAGGGTGTATTTGCAAAGCCCCCCTTATACGATGCTCAGTGCACTGCTGATGGAGGCTCTCACTGTTCAAGCCTTTACAAAGTAAGGTCATTTCTCCTCATGCATAGAGAGTCCATCCATACTTCAACATACCAAACAATAAAGTGGTTTTGTGGGGGGGAACAATATCTAATAATCTACACATGGCCATTACACTTTAGTCTTGAACTGCAAGCCATGAGCCAATAATGTGATCGCATTTTTTGCTCAATCCAACTATCATCTTTTCTCACTAGTACGGCATAAAAAGAAGAGGACAAAAGTTGTGTTCAGCCAGAAGAGAACCACAGTACACTCCTAAAATGCTTTTGGAGGAAAAATATTCTATAGAGTTATCTTGCTGTTTAGTGAGTAGCAGCATTTCTTATATACATACTTAGCACTATCAAATAACCTAGAATTTTGCAACGTGTTATAAATGCAGGGATTTTAAATTAAACAGCATTTAATTTAATGCACTTTCAGATAAACAGCTTCTTTTCCAATTTATCAACATTTAAACATCTGCTTTGCCTGTAGTAACTTCCAGAAATGTCCCACAAGCGACATAAATGAGCCATCCAAAAATATGACGGCAAATTGCTGTTTAAACAACTCATGCTCACTCACAAAAATTTACTCATTCTTCCAGTAGACCTCAGATTTACCAGATGATGACCCTTTGAAGGTGAACTGCTGCAACCTGTTATAACTTCAAATATTTTTCTGCGCATGAATACTAACATCTTTTATTTTTTTAAATCTCCATGGATTTGGTTCTTCTCAGTGTTGTAAAAGAGCTTTATATGGGACTCTTCTGGTAAATGAATTAACTGTGAGAATTTATTCAATGCTTTATACCACAGAAGTAGCTATCTTGGAAATAGCCAAGGTAAAATAGCTACAAGAAAGCATTACATGAAGCAATTAAATCCCCCTCAACTGTGCCTTAAATAACAGGCTTGACGAAACTGGCTTCCGTGATGTCAAATTAAAATGGGAAACTCCAACAGAAGAGCTCCGAAATACCAGTTCTCATCTCTTGTAGATCCAAATCTGCTGCAGTTAACGTTCCAAAGGTAATGGAACCATTTTCTTCAACAAAACCAGGATACAGTCAATGAGAGGTTTTATCTGTTGTAAGTACCCAACATACTCTGATAAAGTACAGAGATATCTCACTTCAGCCCTGGACTGGAAAAATTGAAGGAGAATTGAGATGGGAAGAGAGATTCACTTTTAGGTCTGACATTGTCACTATCCATTTCAATTTCCCCCCTCATTTATACTTAAAATTTCATTGTCCTGAGGTTGTGCCAGTGCTACTTTGAGGTAATTTCCATAAAGACATGACACAAGAGATGTTTTCTTTGCTCTCAGCACACTCCACTAGGGACTAAAGGAACAACAGGGCTGAGATGATGGGTTTGGTGCCTGCAGGGTCCTCAACCTGCTCCTGAACGAGTCAGGATGGGGAGTCTCTCTTGCCACAGGGCACAGATGAAAAAGACCTCTCCTCAGTACTTCCAAGGCTAAGAGCTGCTTTATCTGCCCACAGCTGACACCTCTGCACGCAGGCTGACTGAGCACACTGCCATGTGCTTTCCGTGGCCTGGCTTTCAGGCTCTTGGCATCAGCAAGTGGATAACATACACAACAGAGTAGCATACACCTCATTTAACCATGCCTGGAAGAGAACGAATTCAGCCCTATCACTCCAATCCCAAAAATATTCTTACTCACAGAAGCAAGCCCATACTGTTTATGGGTGTAAACTCTAAGTCCTACACAACAAGGTAGGGGATATCTTTCTGCCATTATATACATCACCCTTCACGTAACCCTAACAACCTTGTAACAATTCAGCCCCTGATGAAGCAGGAAAAGAGCACCTCAACATGATAATTCCTTGTTTAGTTTAGTATGGTTTAAACAGTGCTTGCTTTCAAAGTTTATGAAATTATTACAAAGCTAAATTACGGCTTAAAGCATTTTGTGTTTGTAGAACTCAAACCCAATTCTTAATATTGCAGTGGTTAGAAAACACACCAATTTGCATGAATTGCTTTTGATATTTACAATTATTTTTTAGAAAGTCACACTTCCTCAAGGTTAAAAAAAACCACAACTCATAAAGACAGCTTTCAAAATGATTCTTTCAGTGCCATGTGACTAATATATACCATGCTGAATTTTAAGGTCATGTATTTATTTGGAAGTGCAATTATGCAAATGCTGTTTTCTTCATTGTTAATATATTCTGGGACCAGGATTAAAACTCCTGGTGCAAAACTCCCATATTTTGGGCTGCAGAACTATCTGTGTAGTTGCTCTTTATCCATTCACAAACACACAGCCTTGTGCATATCTGTGTAGCTGAGTGAACAGCTGAGATGCCCAGAGAGAAGACAGAAAATTGCACAAACTGAAAAGTTTTCAGTATCCTTCCTTATTTTCAATCCCTATCATGAACTTTGTAAAATTTTCAATCTGTAAATGGATTAAAATTGGCAAATTTCCTTAAAATAATTTCCTAGATGTAATAATGGTGGCTTGAAATGAAATTTCAGATACCTGCAACTTTCTCTTGGAAACAGATATATAAAAATGCGATTTCACTGACCTTGGACGGTAATATGCCCTGCCTTGTACTCTCATGCCATAATTACCAAGCTAAAAGCCTGTAATTTTTGTGGGTGGTTGATTTTCTTTATTTTCTTCCATTTTTTCCCCACCAATGGACCTCATGACCCACTTTTTTTCTGGCCAAGCATGGTAAGAGGTGACTAATTATTGAGCAAGTTGCTCAGATAAGAGGGGAAACCTGGGGTCTGTATGAAGGTCCGTATCTTCACAGCGGTTAAGGCAGTCAGCAGTTACCTTTGGCCTCTGTGAGCTCAGCATTTTCCAGCTATTCATCTTCACTTCCCTAAAGACCTCTATAAAAGTTAACAGCACAAACAATACGCTAGAGATTAATGCAGCCCATATAAATACACAGCAACCGCCTGGCAGTGTATGATTTTTCTCTCCCAGGGCAGGGTCTAAGGCAGGAGAAGCCTTCACAGACCTTTGTGTAAATCTGGTCCTTAAAAAGACAGGAGAGATCATTGTCATCATTGCCATCGCACAAAAGTTAACAACAGTCAGGTCACCAACTACTTGTGATGCTGGAAAAATCATTCTGAACAGCATTCGTGTTTCAATTTCTTCCCTGGGACAGACTTGCTTTTCTCAGCAGTTTCCCCTCAAGGAACATTATTGTAAACAACTCTCCTATTTTTATGCAAATTCATGTTTTACAGGAGATAAGACAGTAATGATAAATTCTTCCCATTTCCTAACACTAGATGAGAAAAACTTCACTCCATAAAGAACCAAAATTGTAATATCAGAGCGTCATTCCTAACAGGGGAGAAATATATTCCCTTATTAGCAGGAACAGAACATCATTTGTTCTTGTAACACGATCTGGCTGTCTGGAAAGAAAAATCCCAGTTAATCATTTTATTTTATTATATTTTTTCCAATGACTGAGGTGTACAGAAATGAAAATAACCACAGATTCATCATGGGTTGACAATACTTTCAAATTAATAATGGATGGTGTCACATCTCCTCCAAATTACTAACTACCTTGACAGACAGCTAATAAACACTGCAGCCGGGTGCAGCAGCCTCCTACACATTACATTGTCCCGAGTCTTAAACGACAAAGGATGCGCAGATTAGGAACGTTTCTCATTTGCATAAATTAAGCCCCAGCTCTGCCTTACCTTGTCTCCTTGTCCTTGGGCATCGGGGGCGACCCATAGCCAAAAGCCTGCTTGTCCACGGGAGAGGGCATTGCCTCGGCCATGCCCGGGAGGCCGACAGCACTCCGTGCTTTCGCGTCCACAAACACAGGCGGTCCTGGCTCCTTTTTGAAGGACTGGCGGCTGGGGGAAGACCTGTCAGGCTGGATGGTGTGGGCAGGAATGTGAGGGCCATGGTGAGGATGAATATCGATCATTCTCATGTCAGCCACCCTGTGGGGTGAGGCTGGAGGTGTTTTAGAGCCAAGAGTGGGCAAATGGCTCTCCGGGTACTTTCGTGACTTTTGTCTGTACAAGGACTGCTCCAGCATTTCAGGCTGCATAGAGGGGTTGCAGTAAGTGCTCGATGACCTCATGGCACTGCGATGGTAGGCTACAATGTGGTCGGGGACATCGAGGGGGTGTCCGGAGTGTGGTGCAGCCACACTCATCCTCCCCTCGTGAAACAAGTAGGGGTCACTGTACAGACTTTCATTTCGGATGAGGGTAAGGTTTTTGTTACTCATGTCCTCATCTGGCTTCACGTCCCGTCTCTCCAAAATGGCGCTTGGGCTGGGCGATATCGAGCGCGAGGCTGGCACGCCGGACAGTCGGTCCCTGGGGATGGTGGCATTGCCTGGCACACCCATGGGCCGGCCCCCACCATAGGGAATCCTGGACGGAGAGGGAGGCATGGAGTGGGGCACCGGGGTGGAGGGTGGGGAGCTGGGCATCGCATGCAGAGGGTGTGTGGCAGATCCAGGGCGGGAACCACTTGGGCCATCTCGTCCCGTATAAGCAATTTCCCTCTGCATCTGGAAAGAAAAGGGAAAATACATCAGATATAAAATTACTGAATGAGCAAAACATGATGTGGGTTGTCTACAGAAAATTAGGAAATAAAAACAAACCCTCAAGACAAAATAATTCTACATCTGCATAAATAAAACACTTTGGGACCTCAGTGCCTAACAAAAACAACAACTACAAACAGCAATAAAATGGGCTGTATGTTAAAGGAATATGAGAGGTTTAAAAATGCTTTTACTTATGCAAATACCATCTCACCCTAATCTGATATTCACAGCTACTGAAGCTGAAATCAGGAGTTGTGGTGCCAGGTGTTTCAAGTACACGGTAGCTAGTGACAGACTTAAAACAGTTTATTGATCAGACACACAGGCTAGAGTTCACTGATTCCAAAGCAGGGTAAAAATGCTGATGCTCTGGCATCTCAAACACACCTGAAGTCCTTAGAAAAGAAAAATAAATATTACAACTAATTGGCCATTTTCTTCAGTGCAGGATTTAAGCTTTTGCTAATGACTTGATGTGGTCTCTGTTACACAAAGGATACACAAAGCATACGAGAAAAACACACACATTTATTGACTATAACACAGTCAACTTATATGAAAACAGATTGATCCTATATAACATGTGCCATTGCAAAGATAAGAGTGATTCAGAGGGTTTGTGGAGCACACACTCAGAAAGTCATTGAACATTTTATCAGAGTTTTGTAAGCAGCAGCAGTAAGGAATGAGCAAGCAGGGAAAAGAAACAGGAAACTTCCATATCAAATGTATTCGTGCTTTGTTAAGAGGCCTTGGCAAAAATCTGCAATGGATACATGTGCTTTTGAGAGTGTAGAATCTCACTGCCCAGCCGCGACCTCTCTAGATGGCTGAACACTGTCAGTGACAGACAGGAGAAATTCTCCCTCTAGAAAGCATCATGGGCCTGCTCTGGTCCCCTTGGGGTTAAGGTGGATGAACAGGGAGATGAAAAAGTCAGCTAAAGACCAACTACATAGGAAAAAAAATTACAGTTTCTAAAATTCATGCTGACAATTTCAGCTTCCCTCTCCATCATGTCCAAGGGATTGTAGAAAACTGTGCATCACCAAGCCTGACTCCACATTCCTAAAGTTACAGAGCACAAAATAATGTACAGTGGATGTTGCTGATCTGAAATCTACACAATTTTTCTCCCCTCTCACTTTTTGCTTCGATAATGTGACTGGATTCATTATAGTTACAGTGATCCATGGCAGATGAAGCAAGAGATTATTCCTGCCCCACCACAGGTTTTTCCACTGGTAAGGGAATTGCAGTGTCGGTATATAAACAATAGCTGTTCCTATCACAGCAGGTTCTGCACTCAGGAATTAGAAATGACGTTCCCCAGGGCCAGAGATCAACAGTCTGGAGTATCCAGTAGTAGAAAGAAGAAAGGAAATAACCTGATTGTGGCTGCAGCAATAATACATAAGTGTAACAGAACAAAGGTGTGCCCTGGGATGGGTCACACATGAGCCAGACAAAAATTATGAAGCCAAACAGGAACATGGCATAATGTTTTCATTTGCACAGAGAATTAGTCTAGCCCTGAGTTTAAAATGAGATATCATTAATATATAACTAAACAGTATTAATAACTTTATAAGAGGGAATTCAACATTGTTTTCTATTGGCTTGAAGAAACACTGCAACACACTACGGTATATTGTGCGTACTGATGCTGGCCCTGGGCCAGCAGAACAAAACGACTCCTACTGACTTGAGCAGCTTTGGAATCATGTCTTCAGGGACAGCCAGATACAGATGTTGTATACCAAGAGAAGAACGCAGAGAAAGAAAATCCTCCTAGATTTCTACTGTACAAGCTACACAATGCCCTGTTTAGTTGCTTCAGATAAAGCTACAACAGATGGAATAGTATCTGTCAAAGAAACCATAGCCACTAGGATATGCTGGGTTGCAAGTGAGAGGAAAATTCCAACGTTACGTTGCAGAGAGAAGAAAATTTCCATGGGAAGATTTGAAAGCAACGGGTTTAATTTCCCCTAACTTCTGGACTTCATATTCCTGTATTTGCTCATTCATTTCTCGTAAGTCAAAGCAATCTGTCAAAGAAAAATTCCTATTTTCCACCTTAACATGATTTAGACAGAATTCTTTAAGATGGAAAAGAATTTGAATATGGGACTGAGCTATTGCTCAAAATCTTGTGTCTGAGTACTGTTGTATATAACATCATCTATTTTTGCTTTAAAATAGTGCTTGGAGTACAGAGCCTCCGTCAAGGCTCCCTTGTGCTGGGCAGGGCACAACACCCGGGCACCCAACCCCTTTCTGAAAAGTTCACCTGCTATTTTAAGCCACGACTCAGGCCCTGGGTGGAGTGTACCAAAGGGGAGACTGCTGGAGCCAGAGTCCAGGGCACCCAGGAAAGATTCACCAGGGCATGTGGGCTGGGCAGGGACCTGAGCTGGTCACCAGGAGCCAGGCAGCTTTACCCGGTGAATTACAGTGTCTTCTGCCATGTTTCGTATTTCCTCTCCACTTTTCTCTCTTCTCCAGACTCTCCAGATTCTTTCCCAATGGTAAGTTTAAAAATGTGAAGGATGGTCTTTTCTTGCTTCTCCTCTGTACCTCTTTGGTGTGATAGCCTAGGCACACTACTCTCTCTCATATTCACCCCACTTTCTGTCTGTTTTTTGTCTTCTGTCCTCCACCACAAAACCCTCATGTTGCTCAATAAAACCCCAGACTCTTCTACATAGGCTGTCTCGAGCCACATGTTCCTGGACTTTGCATGACTCAGGGACAGAGAAAGAGGATACTGGGTTTATCTGAGCCTCTAAATACTGGGTGCTGTCACACACAATTGCTTTGAGGGCAAACGGAAGATTTTTTAGTGCAAGCACAGGATCGTGCGCTTTTCAACTGCAGCCATGTAATACGTTTGCCTGAGGGTGTGGTTTTCTTTAGCACATAGCTCTTCCTTGTTCCTACTGCCTATAGACCTTACATCCTTGAAATGGAAACTTGTCTTATCAGTCCTTAGGTTAAAATATGGCAAATAGCTAGCAACCATTTCTGTATAAAACATCTGAGGGAAAATCACATCACTGAGACTCTTTCACTTTCTGTAGTAAAAAAGATTACACCATGTTTAAATATCTCCTGTGGAGGCTTTTGGTCAGTCTAACAAGACTTAAGCCTATAAAATACAGATTTTGCTAATTTTTTTAAAATGGAGTCTCTATATACTAAAGAGTCAACATTATATAAAACCAGTTATGTTTTTTATTTCAAAGGTTGCTGGCACACTGAATAACTTGCTATATTTTGAAAATGTCTATATGCACAAAGCCAGCAAACCAGTTATCCATGCACCCAAGTGGGTAGAAGGAGCCTTGCTCCTGGTGGCTCACGCAGAGGACAAGCGGAGCCGGTCGCTCCAGAGCCAGGGCACGCAGAGCCGTGCCTGCACACACACACCAGGGCAGTGCCAGCCAGCGCCCGGCACCGAGCCTGCCGCTGACTCACGAGCACCACACCAACCCTCCAGCTCACCGTGCAGCTGGACACCAGACGTACAGCCTGACTCAAGCCACTATCTGCAAAGATCTGAACGTGAAACTGGGGCAAAGGGAAAAGTAGGCCAGAGTTTCTGACCTGGCAGCCCTTCCCTCTGCTCTCCTAGGCCTCCTCTACATCACCAGAGAACACAGCAACTGGCTTTGCCCCAAGTATTTCAGACTGCCAAAACACCTACACAGAGCATGTTCCCGAGATGGAGGTTATCCGTGCACCCTCTTGGAGACACTGGGGAGTTCCCAACAGACTCCATTAATCACCTCTCAGCCATGTGAAGTTATCACTTTTCTTACTCTCCCTTTGACACCCTGCATTTCCCTGAGGGAAGTGCACCTATGCTTCTCAAGCTGGCCCAACCAACAGTAAACACAGGACACCTGCAAAGAATTTTATTGCGACCTTGGAGTCTATGATAAAAAAGCTACAGAAACACTAAGTACTGACACAATACTGATCAGTTAATCTGTTTGAAAAGAGATCTTTTATGAAAATTGCTCAACAGAAAAAAATCCTCTAAAAAGTAAGGCAATCCTTCACTTTTCTAATGAGGAAAGACTTAATTAAAGAACCCTCAATCCAATAACAATAGAATCCATTGGTTTGTTCTTTCTTCATAAAAATAAACTGACAGCTTTACTGTACTAGTTGTCCAAACCGCTCAGCTTCACCATTAGCTGCACTATATGATAACCCTTCTGTCATGACTGATTTTTCATTCCAGTTAGATTTGGAGAGCTGAAAGCACAAATCCACTTTCAAAAAAAACCCAAACACTTTTATACAGTTTTAATAGTTCTAAAATAAGATAATTTACAGTAAGAAAAATTACACTTGAAAACTACAGAATTGGTAAACAGTTAAATGAGAATTTTAAGTATCTGTATCAAAACTTATCTGTCTGAAGCCAAATCAGACATCACTGAGAGGTTGTCACACTTGTCTATCCTTGCTTTCTTATAGAATGACTTCTAGTTCCTATAAATTTCCCCATTCTATTGGGTCACTACAGAAAAAACCCATTCTGATTGTGGTTGTGGGTTCCTCCAGCTGCCCAGTGCCTTATTTGGAAACTTCAAACACATTAGCATAATTTTTAGCTGTTTCTGGTCAGAAACTTTCCAATGACATGTACTTTCAGCAGACAACTCTAATCCAAGAGAGCTGAAACGTTTTGTAAAAACATCAGTAAAGACAAAAGTTGGAAAAAAACCACCCACCAGATTTCAGTCAACAGTGATGTTATTTCTTACCACACATTCCTGGAGTGCTCTGGAGCTCTGGTTTTCCAGATTCATAGACCTGGGTCAACTTGGTCAGAGTCTGATCTGGGTTAAGGACCCGAACTCTTCCATGGTCTCTTCAGCAGAGTGGGTGCTTGGTAGTTTGGGATTACCAAGCAGTGAGACATGGTGGGGTTTCAATGGCCATCACTCCTCAGCAATGCTTCCACACTAGAAATTTACTTGGCAATTTTGGCTAAGAATGAGCCCTCTGATGCCCAAAAAAAAGATTTCAGACCATGAAACCACTGACCTTGCCTAAGTTGGAACCTGGCCTCAGCTGAATCTGGCCCCACAGTATAAGGTTCTAGGAGCTGCCAGGGTTCACAATTGTTTTTCATTATGGGAACCATATGCTGGTAAAATAAAACTGATTTCAAAAGTTCAAACTTCCAATGAATGGGGAAGTCCAAGACCCAGCTAGCTGTTCTTAACATGTTTCACATATTTCCATTATTTTTTCCTGGATAATTTTCCAGAAAAGGACTTGCACAGCTCCCAGAGAAATCTCAATACATGTAGTTAACTTCCCAGTATTAGCATGCACCTAGGTTTCAGTTCTTTAGGTCCTTTTGTATAGTTTTGGTATATGCCTAGCTGTAAAAACCTCTGTAACACGGTGAAAGGAGAACTGAGATAAAAATTTAGAACATCTATGAAAGAGAAGCTTTCTCTTTCTAGGGTCTAATTACATATATGGTGGATATGTCATGAGAATCACTGGGTTTTTCTTCTTCCATTTATGCTCTTAATTCTATGCCTTTTTCTTTCCCTTGACAAACAACAACACAATCAGTCAATATAAGATGTTTCTTAGGATAAGCCTGTGATGGTTAGTGATGGTGAGATCATCCAGTCCTTCAGTTTCTATGTTCATAGATTACTTTTTATTTAGGCCAGGGTCAGCTAGCTAGAAGCTGCCATGAACAAAATAGGAGAATCAGAAGGTGATGCTCACTATCTTAGAAGGTGGAATTTAGAGGACATAAACACGACCCTCCAGAAAGCAGGCACCCTGAGTGAACCTTAATCAGGTGTTGTCACTATGCTACTCAATATCACTGTGACATCCAGTCCCCACATCTTTCTCCCGGTTGTGCAGGTGTGCACAGAGGTTATGGCAAAAGCACTATTTGATCCTCAAAAGCAGAATTTCTGGGATACCATATTGGTGTTACCAATACATGGACTTGAAGCTCAGACACAGCATCATTTCTCTTGCCATGCCACAGAGCATCAAACACATTCTTAACATTATTGTCCCTTATTTTATACATATATGTGTAATCCACACTTGTGTATGAATCCAGTCCCTACAGCAATCAAAATGTTTTACCTCAGGGTATTTTACATGTCTCAGTATGTCCTTTTATATCTCTGACTACATATAAGCATAATTCATACCATATCCTAAAGCTCCCATGGGGAAGATAAAGAATACCTAGTTCGCTTTTTACTGAATGTAAAACAGATCCATAAAATTCTTAGCTAACCACAAAACAAATGTAATGGCAATATCAAAAATAATGTTTGATTGCTTCACCTTGCCTGTAAGTCAATGTGCATGCTGAAGATGGATCATGCAAACAAGCAGAGAAGAGAGTTTTCAGACCAAATCCTATACAGTCTATGCTATTTTGGGCATAATTTCTTCAGCTATCCTGATCCTACTCTGAGCATTTGTTTTCAAAATTTAAAACACTACCACTCTTACTACACTCTGAGACAACACTGTTGCCTACGGACCCATAAAACAATTTTTGGTAAGATCTTTGCTCTGAAATAATTAAAGTCACTTACTGTTTCTTAAGGAAATCACTTGAATGGGTACAGCAGTGAGATGAACATTTGGTTCCACTTCTAATAAAGCACTTTTTGTTTTCAGTCTTGAATCTCAATCCTTGGTCTATGGTATAATATTTTGTATATCCACGTCTTCTGCGAAAAGGTTTTGAAACAGGAAAAATGTTCCTTGTTCCCTCTGCTCACAACAGGCCATCTTGCTTTATCCGGTCATCTATGTAATGCTGTTTCAATAGACTGAAGTACTTTTCCACATGACAAGTCCGCGATTTCTCCTCCCCTTCGAAATTAGTCACTAAATAACCTCCTTGGCATGTCACCCAGTCACAAACTGTGCAACACTATGTGATTCAACTGCTCAATCATTTTTTAATGTGTGCCTATAAGATGCACAGAAAGAGACTAACATTATGGAGTGAACCACAAAAGAGACTCACAAAGGGGAAAGTCATAAATAAAATAGTGAGTAACCTCTGTTTCAGTAACACAGTGCATTTCAAAGGCAACACTATGAGACCTATACATATTCATTCCCCAACAGGTGAAGACCTCCAACTATTTAGCACATCCAGTAGAAAGAATTCTAGAAAAAAAAATTCAGCAATTATAAACCTTGGAAGCTTTTCACCTCCTCCGATTGGTAGTGCCACTGTAAAAGGAAGCACAAGCTCCTCCCATGGAGGAGCCGTCTACTCATTAACCAGGCACCTCAGCCACTTGGCAAACCTGAACTTCAGGGTCCCCATAAATCGATCCCATTGTTATCTCTGCAGCACACCACATAAGCCATTATGACTGGTTGTTTGGTTTGGTTTGTTGGGGTTTTTTTAAGAGGAAACAATAGAGAAGGTAAATACATTTTCAAAAATTAGAACAGAAAGGATGCTTCACTCCCTTCTATCCCCTCACACAAAAAGACCATAGAATATGGAAATTGTCTCCTTAAAAAGACAGCATTTACAGCCTAAAAGAGATGACACTTAAATATCATACGGGAAAATCTCATGACAGAAACCCTTCCCAGTCCTGCAGTTATCTTCTGCTTTGGGGGGTTGGTTCTTTTGTTCTTGGTTTGGATTTTTGTCTGATTTTGCTTTTGTGCAAGTAAAAAATTGCCTACATCATCATAAATGGCATTCAAAGGAATAAAAATACAATTTAAGCATATGATCATGAGCTAACATTGCTGTACAGAATCAGTTCTGATGGGACCTTACAGGAGTAGCATTTTTGTTTCACAGTACTGCTCTCAGTCTCAGCCACGAGAGAAGGAGGCATCATTTATTTCTGCTATGAAATGGCAATTTGACACTAAGCATTAAAGTAACAGGAGAAAGATCAGAGCAGATCTGGTAGCCAACACTAAAAAGCAAGGTGTTCCAACCCTTACTACCTCCAGCCCAGCATCAGAGAAGTCTTCCAGCTTTCTAGACAGCTGCTGTGAATCCTGATTTGTAATGTATGCTGTAAATTTATATGCCATTATTGATCTTGACTAGAACTTTACAAAATTTGTATGTAGTGTAATATAAACATTTTTTTCAGAAATGTAAAAAAAAAAAAATTCTTAAATGCTTACTTTTCAGTTTCCCCGTAAAATATTTTAGAATATTATTTTTATTAAATATTTGCTCTAGCATTACAATAAAGTATTATTACAGCACAGAAATAATGTTAAACCTATTTATTTTTGTTTCAAATTTGATCAGTCAAGGCTTGTTTCTTGCAGTGCAAGGGTAAAGCAGTATTTACCATTCAAGCATCTGGTTTATATTTGGCAGGTTTAACTACCCAGTCAAGCATCCCCTTTTAATGAATGGATGTATATACTTGACCTAGTTAAAAAGCTGCTTAGGTTGGCGGACCAACCAGACTCAGAAACATCAAGAGTAAAAAATACAAGCAAATTATCCTAGAACGCTTTACTGCCACATGTGCTTTTCAGTAGTTGCAGAGAATATTCTTCTATCCATGTTCTTCCTTACAGGCTAACAAACCTGAAGTGAGAAATACCATTATTATGCTAACATGCAGGATAAAAAAGATTACTGTATTTCGCTAAGTTTCCCTGAAATGAATTGCAAGCTGGTAGGCTGCACATTTTCAGTAACTGGACCCTAGCATGACGAAGTATATCCCAGAACATCACACTGGGATATAACTAGTTCTCCATATATATGACACGATATGTAAGAGTCTTCATGTATGTCTGATGCATACAGAAAGCTTTTCATTAGATGAATTATCTGCTTTTAATTTTAGAATATATCAGGCACAACGTCATAAATATTGCAGTTATATCTTTACCAAGGCTGTAATTTAATTCGTAGGTTCTAACAATGCATACAAACAATTCATGCATCACTTTCCATTTCAATTACTTTATCAGAGCCCTCAAGCATTATTTAGCTTGCCATGTATTATCCCATGTACAATTACTTGCCATATATTTGTTTATAAAGTACTGTACAGAACGAGAATCCTTTACAGTTCAAGCCCCTGTGTAAACCAAGGGCATGCCCCTAAGAGGCACAACACCCTATGCTTCACTGAGACCAAGCCTGGGAGTTTAGGTTAATTTAGGACTTTAAAACCAATGTTAATGTCTATATTAATGATAGGCTCAAGTTACCACAGACCTGTAATGCCAGTCACCCTCCTTTCTTCTACATCATTAACAATGTTGGTCTGTTGGACCTTTCTATCAATTTGCTCATCGCATCAATTTGTCTTCTGCTTGTTTCCCTCATTTTGAAGCAGAAAAAAATGTTAGAGACTAAACATTAGTAGAACACACAGTTATAAAGCCAGAGAATATTCTGAAGTCTACTGTGGAGTATACACATGTGGCATAGACATAACTTACTGCTTGACTGCTGATCAAAGTTCTTTCTGCTCCTGATAACAGCTCTTTTGGTTCCTATTCCCTTAATACTACTTCCATGAATTAAGTAGTTGATGGCTTATAGTGCTGTAAACAACTATTTCCTTGACAGAAAACAGGGAAGTACAGTGATTGCTGGTCACTAACTCATGACGGTTTTGTTCTCAGCACTCCAGAACAAAGCTTGTGATGGAGTCAATGGGGTTTTGCTTAAATTCAACAAGTTCGTTCAGTCCAGGAGAATCCAAATGGAAAGAAAGATTGCTGATGACAGCTTTTAGAGCTGAATTACAAAGAACGCGTATTTTCTCTTGTGTTTGGGGTTAGGATTTTGGGTGTGGATTTGGGTTTTGAGATTTGGGGTTTTTTCTGCCAAGAAAGGTCTCATGCCACCTCACCAGTCCTATAGCCCACTCAGCTTCTAATTTTGATCCAAGAAACCAACAGTTTGAGATGACAAAGACCAGTCTGTGGAGTTGTCTGCAGGATCTCCTAAATCTGCTGGCTCTGATACACAAGACTCATGAAGGCAGCTGGGGAACTGCCATCAGCATCTTCTCTCTGCTTAGGGTGGCACCATGACAAGGTCAATTTCTTCTACGCAAGGAGAGTGATCCTCCCCTTATAGCTTTGCCTCCGAACACTCAGCAGAGAAGAAAAATGTTCTTACCTCATCCTGATCTCAGTCTCAGTTGCTTCCCCATGGCAAAAATGAGGGAGCAGAACACAGTCCCCCAAGCTTCCGTCCTTCACAAAGTCACCCAGGTGACACACACTGGCATCCAGCCAGGCTGTGCTGCTGCCACTCCGCACTCCACTCTGCTCTCCGTGAACCTGAAAAACTCTTTTAAATTGGCCTTGGCTTTTTCACATCAGCTCTCCAGCCCACTGCCCATGTTTATACCTACAATGATGTGTGTGGTGTTTGCTTGAAGACTGAAAATCCTACAGAAGCTCTTTGAATTTGAGAGGCCAAGCTAAACAAACAGGGAGGGAACAGAACAGCTCTGGCTGCCTAACACATACTGCATTTGAGATTATGTGCAGACCACACTGTCTTCTCCTAAACATGCATATTGTTTGTATTCCCTCTGTTTACTGATTCCAAAGGCATGCAGTGAAACAGATATGTCTTGGGGTAAACACATGTACCATAAAATTCTCTCATACTTATTCCAAACTCCCTAGTTCTTACAACATAAATGCAAACAAACAAACAATACGCCCTCTCACACCACAGAGCATGTTACTACTGGCTAGAATGCACCACTGTAAAGGGGACAGGCAGCTCTACAGCTTCACTGCTGGCAAAGAGCACTCTCAGTAGAACAGCTGGAGCTTGCAGTGTGGAGCAACCTGTGCACAAAGCCTTTGAACTAGCCCACAGATGAGCATCTGAGCTCCCAAGAGAACGGTGTTGTTTTGTAACCTGCGTATTAACGCTACGTATACACATACATATATATATATGTTTTGCAGACCAGCAGTACATTTTTGGCCTATCCTTTGGCAGATCAGTATAATCCAAAATTCTTGATTTTTAGGGATTAGAAAAGTTAAAGGCATACAAATAAAAGTGGGAAGTCCTCTGCTGGAAACTCTATAAGCCTCTCAAAAATTTTTTTAAGTTTACTAGAGCAAATATAGCCAACTCTCACTGGAGTTGCATGAAGAAGGTTCTGCAAAACTGAACTATTACGTCAGGTCTGCAGTCTGTCTCTCTACCCTGTAATTCAAACCTCATGCTTCCCCCTTGTTTCTGTACTGATTTAAGCAAGGACATTTTCCTAGCTATAGGAAAGTATCACAGCATGTATTGCAGACATATATGCATTAAGCACCTCTCAAAAAGTCAAGAAGCAATATTAATTGCTCTGGATTGAGGATTTGTCTCACCTAATGTTTCATTAAAAGAAAGTCAGCCAGACATCCTCCAGAGTCAGCTCATTCCCCTAGAGCTGGGTGGGACAAGCTGCCCTTTTGCATTCCCAACCTCTCACCACTGACTGCAGTGGGCGGCAATTTCTACACTGATCTTATAAGGATTAGATTTTTTTTTTAGCAATTCTTTATAGTGAGCCTGCCCATATGTCTTTCCATTTAGCTCACTTTCTGCTCCGTTTCTCATCCTACTTTTTGCCTTTTTTTCCCTTTCTTCATGAGAAAGCTGAGATCCTATAACTACAAAGGACAATGACGGCTTCATTCCATCTGCTGCTTGCTGGTCCATGCAATGGACGTTGCTGTGATCTGCCTTGGAGAATCCAACTTGACCTGTGGTTTTATTGAACTAAGAATTAAGCATCTCTCTCCTGAAGCTGGCAATAAACATTATCTGTTTCTCTGCAGAGCAATATGGAAGCACATTCATTTTCCTCTTCCTCTGTCCTACCATTAGCATACTTATTTATGCCTAAACTTTCTTACTTTTAAAATGCAGAGAACTGAGTTTGTGGCATGAAATTTTTCCTTCTTAGTTCATAGATAATGCAGAGATATTAATAAAAAGAAGCAAGTTATATGTTGCAGACATTTAACTAACACTTAACTCATGATTTGGACTGATGACCTTAAAGATCTTTTCCAACCTAAACGGCTCTGTGATTCCCTGAAACTGGGAAGAGAGATGGGAGGTAAAGAAGTATCATGTGGAAAGGTAATAGGGAACTCTTAGTGTAGAACTACAGAAGAAAGGAGAAAAGAAAAAACAGAAAGGGAATGAGACAGTGTGAAGGATAGTAAATAGGAGTTTGTGAAAGATGAAAGAGTAATATTGGAGATGGAGTGCTGAGAAATTAATTTGGGAACAAGAAAGGGATAATAAATTAAAAAAGAAACAAAAATAAGAGACTTATTTAAGCTGGGAAAAGAAGAACTGATGAGAAAAAGAAGAGTTAAAGAGACTGTTGCATATGAAGGAAAAGTCAACAAAAAATTCAGTGAAAGAAAAAACCAGAATGAAGTGGAAAAACATGAACTAATGCAAATTTTCTTCAACGCTAGAATATTTTGCATTAGTTCTTGTTATTACAAAGCTGTACCCTACCATAGCAGGCATGGGAGGGAAAGGGAGAGAGCAAGAAAGGAAGGAGAAGAGGGAAGAGAAAGAAGAACATCTAACATAAGCTTATTTAGTTTTGTTTAATATTCTGAGGCTTTGTGGGGTTTTTGGCAGGTGTGGTCAGAACATGGGGGTGGTTTTTAGTAAAGAAGTGAGCAGAATGCTTCAGGTAAATGCCAGCTGGAGTGACCCACAAATGCCTGTGGACACGGGCAAAGAAGATAAGACCATCACTTGCCTTTGCAATCCACTTTTATATTCAAAACAAAGATATTTGAGATGCACTTTAAAGCTATAAATGGCTTTTGAAACACAGCACTTAGTTCAGCCATTACCACTGAAGATGTAATTAAGGTTCCAAACAGCTTCATCTCCCTCAGACACTGCAAGAAATGACAGCTCTCTACAAGTGAGGCTTTAGTGCAGCATCTCTGAGATGCCCTGTGCAGTGGGACTCTGTGCTGAGAGGTAACGCTGAGGTGGCTGCTGCCCTCTGTACATGTTTGGTTGTTCGTGGGGGACAACAGAAATTCTGGTTTGATGAAACCATCACCAAGCTCTGACAAGGGACGGGACGTGTCACGTGTGTGTACATGCACATGTGCATGCAGCCCTTACTTCTCAGAAAACTTTTTCCCATATCAATTTCATTGTGTTATCAATCCCCTGACCACACAGGCTTATGACCCTAAGAACACCTGCACATCAAGACCTCTTTGGCCATCATAATGTTCCATGGCCCTTCCCATTCCTAAACTGAGGTCACCTTTTTTTCAGGTGTAAAACAAGAAGCAAGCAAAACAGTAAGAGGAAAGCAGTATCACTCTTCTTCCCATAAAATGGTGAGCTTACAACATGCCTCATCTTAAACATAGCTCAAGGAATGGGCTCTGTATTTGGACTAGCCTGGTTATACCTGTACTGAACCTGCTGTCACAGATTAGCCGTCCATGAGACAACCTTGACAACACACTGGCTGAAATCTGCTTGGAAGGGAAGGGAGCATAAGGCCACTTGGAGCCTGACTCAGAGCTGTCCCATGAGAGCTTCCAGTCTAGCCACACTTAAGGCTTTAGGCAAAGTGAGCAAAAAGATGGATGAGATGCAGAATATTTTGCATTGGCCTGTCTGAAATCACAGTGCCTCTGTGTGGAAGTTTATTTCCCCAGCAGCATTTCATCATTTGAGCTATCTCCCTGCTACCAGTCTGCATTGCTTTACTCCTGATTGGCAAGACAAACACCCAGATCAGTTAACAGGCACTCATTTCTGCTTATTTGTGTATTTAATTTCCTATGAACAAATGAAACGTGAGAGTTAAAAAAAAAATGTTTAGATTATCCAATTAAGCAGAGAGAAGTTAATAAATTTCTCATGCTTTATTTTCCTATGCTTCTTTTGTGTACTATGCAGACAGAATGGTGAGTGCACTGAGAAACCTCTTGGCGTTTCAGCCAGGATTTTTCAGGGTGTTATCACAAATGACAAAAATATAAACACACTAAAACATAACACATTTCAATCCTAAAAAGGTTGGATTTACATAATTATATCATTGGTTTGCCAATATCCACATTTATCTCATCAGTATAGCATGGCCCACCCATCCCATAAGCTATTCAGATGGTTTGGATTGAATATATAAAAGCTGTTACTGATCTATTTTTCTAAAGTTAACATTATGACAACTCTCATAACCAGTGCTGCATTCAAACCAATTGTTGCTTTTGCTTTCAGACCAACAGTTCCTTTCTTTTGATTTTCCACTGATGCTTTTTATGGTAGAATTTTCTGAGAACAAACAGAATCATGTAATCCATGAAAATGCAGAAAGCATTTCCTCCCCCCTCCGCATTCTCTTTGAAGACATGAAGGACGCCATGTACATAACATAGACAACCACCACCAATGCAGGGAGCCAAACCCTTCAGACCAATCTTAATTTCAGCATTTCCTCAGGGCACCACAGCATTGATGGGGTCATCTCTTCTTTTTCCAAAAAAGGAATAGTTTCAAAGATGTACAGTTCTGGTACAGATCAGCATTTTTATTTGGTTTAAATATGCTGTATATCAGATTTCTGCTATTTAAAAGAAAAATACTTTTAGTAACTGCACTCATAAATCAAAATAAATGCATGGCTTTCTGACTCCCTGTACTAACAACTCAGCTCTTATTTTTGTTCCATATTTGTATCTCTTCTCATTGCACTGAAGACAAATAAAACTGTACAAGTCGATATAATTAAATGAACTTAAAGAAAGCATGACCCTTGGTCTCATCTTATATTACTAAACAACTGAGTCAAAATACAATTCCTATGACAGATATACGAAATGGGTTAGAATGTAAATAATATAAAAATATTATAAAACAGAGCTGATAGTACAAAAAGACACAAGCGGCATGTTTACACCTGTTTCTTCCAATATAAGGACAAAGGAAGTCAGAAGAAATAAGTTGCTGTGCTGAGTTTTGGAGTCAGCACTATCGGCAGGAGAAATTGTCACGAAAAATCTTATATTTAACTGGATTTTGAAATGCAAGTGTCCAAGCCCCACCACAGCTCACAGATATAAGGTCAAACAGTATTTACAGCTGTACGTCTTTTGAAATGTTAGAAGTGCTATCAGTGCATCAACTAAGAGTCTTCTTAGATCACAAACATCTTCCTACACTGTTTGAATCCTACGTTTTCTTTTCCTTTTACATCTTTCTATCCCAAAAATATCCAAATTGGTCAGCATGGCTGAAGTAAACAATCTAGCTTACCCAAAGGTCAAGCTATCTATAGTAAATATTAAGTGATACAGGGACAAGCCCTTTAGCCAACACACCCGTTCAGTCTTTTCACTTAGTCACATGGAGTTCAAATTTGCAATGATGTAAGAAAGGCATATATTCAGACAAAAAATAATTTCAGCATCACATCATTTCTCACGGAGTCCTATTGCATGCTGATATTTGTTACTGTCTTGCTTTTGCCAGCCGAGGCTTTTTTTAACCCCAGATCTTAACCTGTATCCAAGGAAAGATATTTTTACCGCTCATATTTTCAGAAGACTGATTAGTTTTCCAGAGCCCTTATTAGAAAAAGTACAGTCCAAAATGCAGAAGAATCAAGATCCTCAGATGTATAACTGTGTTCTCTTAAACACCAGGTAATGGTTTACTCCTCTTTGTTAAAAGGAAGATAGAGACAGAATTAATTCTCTTTCATATTCATAAGGCTAATGACTAATAATGTACTGAAGCGAAGACTCAGTGGAAAGCAGAGAATCTGGGACACGATCATGAACTGACACGTTTTGGATTTGCGAAAAACTTATTGGAAAAGCTAAGGTCCTGCATGACAAGAAGAATGGCTTATTTGAAGAAGAAGAAACATTGTTGCTAACTTCACTTGGTTCTGGGAACTCCAGTAGCAAAATGCCCACTTCAAAAAGTGATTTTTAACCCCTGGTTGAGTAACGGCTCACTTGGAAAGCTACCTGGAAGTCATAAAACTTGACTGGACTTTGACTTGCATGACTCCTGCAATTCAGATAAGCTACCTGGTTTACAAAGAAGATAAAGGAGGATCTCCCCTCCTCCTAAGGGAGCCATGAGCACTTTTATCATCTGTCAATGTGTTTAGGGAACTCCAGCAACATCTGACTCTGCCAGCTATTTAGGAATTTCAAGTAAGCAGTCAAATTAGTGCGAACTGTTCTACTAAAAGCAAGGAGAGCAGGGGGAAAAAAAAAAGAAAGAGCAAAACTTCTAAAGAATTGGCACAAGGAAACATTATGTAAAAAGAGGTGGAGTAAGAATAAAACCAGAAACTAGTAGACAATAAAAAATGGACTCAAATCCAATCCTTATGTTTTTATTCAGGGCAAGCTCTCACTGAAGGCAGTAAAATCTTTGCCTGAGAACCTCAGACGTATGAGCGATAAGATCTGTAGTTTCAATGAAGGGCTGGAAAGACCTTCACCCAAAAGAGACAATATGTGTCTTTAAGTAACTTCATCAGCTGCAGGGTAAACCTCAGCAAACCTCAACATGAAAGGCAGACCACCTTGAATACAGGCCTGTTAGTGGGAAATAAAGAACCCTCTCCTTAAAAATTCCACTCTCTGGGAGTTTCCAGGTAACTGGTTTGTGATATCTACCATATGACACTCCTGTCAGACTATCTGGGAGACTGTTGCATGGGCGTGGCAATCTCGTGTTCCTTGAGCGGTTTTATATCAAGAACATGGCACTTTCTTTCAACAGCAGCTTCATATAAACTTAAAATCCATCCTCATTATTTGAAAATTTAAAAAAAACCCCAAAAAGTAACTTTTAAAATGTTGGTATAGTAATAGGATCTACAAAGTTATATTCCTTATGCATACATATATTCCCTATACATACATATAATACTATTCCTAATGTTTGTGAAATAAATAAAATGCACCTAAGCACAAAGCCATCATATTAAAAAAGTCACACTGCAGTATCCATCCAACTGTAATGCAGAATCTATATCTTTAAACAAAACAGCTTTGGGCTAGAAAACATTTGAGATTAATATACTGTTTTATGTGTAGCTAAAATAAAAAAAAAATTTTTTCCTTATAATTCTATCCTTTTTCTCACTAATTTAGGCTTTGCACAGCAGTAGGTACTGTATATCAAAGGACACATGAATGAAAGAGAACAGGTACATTTACAGTCTTTCATTGCAGGCTGATTCGATGCAGGTACTCCTCGGTATCTGCAGGTCTGTAGTTGCATAAATAATTGGTAACTATGGAAAACCCACTCAAAGCAAAAGCAGTAAAATCCATATCAGTAAAAAGAAAATCCAGAACATCAGAGACTTCTTTTATATATTTTGTTCAGATCTCAGCAAGATTTGTAACAGCAAGCTGGAAAATAACTGTTCATGTTCAATATGTAAGTTTGACATCAGACATAAAATCTAAAAGTAAAGGTTGGTGATTTAAAGAGCAATTAAATATTTATTTTCTCACACTGAGAAGGAATAAGGAAGAAGAAGGAAGAAGAAACAGTTTTCATTGTTTTGATTTAAATTCCCAGTTAATCTGAAAATATCTTTTAGTTTGGAAAATAAAAAAAAGAAAAAAGGAATTATATATCCTTCATTATTTATAAACATCATCTTACCTTACATCTCTTGGCGAGTTCTGTTTCTAGATGACTTTGGCAGGTAATTTAATTCAGAATTAGTTTCAGCAATACGTGCCATTACATCTGCTCTTTAAAATAAACAGCTTTTTCTCTTTTTGTCAGACAAAGTATGTGGCCTAAAAGAGCTGCAGCGTCTCTGCTCAAGAGATTTCATGGACACTCAGAGTCTTTCCTTCTACTGTATGAAAGTTAAATCTGAGTAAGGAAGGCATTTTTCCTGTCCCGGAAATCAGCATAACCAAAACCAATGCTGAGCTAATGAGAAATGTTTCTTCCATGTGTTCTGTTTGGCAGACACCGCAAGTCATATCAAGGAAACACGTGATGTTTATAAATACAATACGGCTTATGTTGTCATAACCTCTCAATGACAAAAAGAGCATTAGAAAAAGCAGACAGCAAAACAGCAGGAGAGATGAGATTTGTATTATTTGGAAGGTCTCTATCAGATAATGGAGGTATTAGCACTTCCCTTTTCGTTTTGGTTTTTTTTTTCTTTCTTCCCAAAAGGAAACAAAGTTTTATAGTAATAGGATCAGTAAGGTAAACACATGGCAACTTATATAAATGCTGTCCTAGAGGCATCTTAGCACTAAAATGCATTTGCCCAATTTATTGCTTGAATTATTTTCCAATAAATACTTTTGCTCTAAATACCTCTATGTAGTGCAAGCAGCTCTTTTTTTTTTTTTTTTTTTTTAGCTGTAGTATGCAGTGTAAAGATATAACTGAAAAGAATTTAAAGAAGCTGGATGTATGTTTGCAGGTACCTTAAGAACACAGAAGAATTATTCTGCTGTTATTATTTCTCCATCTTTTCTGCAAAGCAGCACTGAATTTCAGCCTCCTTGGAAGCCTTAAATCTTTGAGCAGTTGTTTGAGGGTTTTTAGCACTTTTAGGGAATTTTTAAGTTCACACATTGCATCCAGCTCTAGAGAGTTAAAATATTAGCAGCCTGCTAACCAGTCACTTTCAGGGGAAAAGTGAAAATTTGGTGGTGTGCAATTTCAATAATAAAAGCTATTTAGCACAAGTTTACCCAAGTTACCAAATGTCTGTCTCATTTTCCTATATAACTCACTTTAACTCCTCTCCTCTCACCCTGGCAGCCAAATCCCCCACTTCTGTCAGGAACATCATCATCTTTTTGCCACTCTAACTCCCATAAAATGTGGAGTTTCCAGGTACCCTGCACTGCCCCAGCTCAGCTCTGACTCAACTTGCCCTAATTGTTCTTTCTTGGAGAAACAATCTCTAAAAAAAAAAAAAATCCAGAACACCTCAAAGCATACCTCAATACAACAACAGCCACAACAAGCATTCTTTGGGTAGTCTGACCTCACCCAGCAGAGATGTTATGCAAGTCAGAGAGATAAGCAAAACCATGGTAGGTCTAGGACATCTCAAAATAAAGTGTACCCTACAGACTTTAGGGCAGGTGGATGGGAAGAAAAAGATTGCCAAGCAAAATAGCCACTAGCTTCTTATGAAGTAAAAACTCCCTCCCAATTCTCAAAATTGGCTGGTAGGTGAAGCCCAAAACAAACCACTGCATAAGCCAACATTATTAGTATCCAGCTGTGCCACCAGAAACACTGACTAGTTTCCGTAACAGAAGGGGGAGATTATAATTTAAGTTTCTTTAGCCTTTAGCCACTCCAGAAAAGGAGGGTGTAGAGAATGAGGATAGAAAATATGCTGTGCACATTCAGTGGGGGAATCACTTCAGCTCAACAGCCCAGGATGGAAGGAGCTGTGTGACACTTGCAAAGAAACTCAACTCACTTGGCAACATATAAAACCCCACTGTCAGCTCTTTACTGTCACGTCCTGGCATTCAGTCTATGCACCATCACTGAGTGCCAACCTGGGCCCTGACCCTTCCAACTTGTGCAAATCACAAATGGTAATTCTAATGGCACAGAGCAGCATGGCTGTGTACATGCATTTACACTGGAATTCAGAACGATGCCAGGGGGAATAAATAGACCATCTAAACATTTGTTCATTAGACAGTATTTTGTCAGAAGAAAGTTTTGTTGCACAGAGAGCTAGAAAGTGCTGATAAATGATACAAGCTCAGGTGAAGGAATATGTGTATGAAAGGCAGCAATGTGAAAATACATTTTTAAAAAAAAAAAAACCAGCTGTCGCAGACTCACAGCATACATTTTGGGAAAGCAAAAATAAAAAAGGAAGAGCACAAGCACAAATATTCAGTGAGACAGCACTATGTGGCTACTTCTTGCTTAGCAGCATTCAACATGGCAGACCTGTCAAACAGACCATGCTCTTTGAGGTGTAAGTGGCCAATATCAGCAAGCAAGTGAGGCACTCAGAAGGATTTCAAGAAAAACTTTCCTTTAGAGCTTGCTTGGATCCTCAGCCAATTCCCTTTTCTCAAACACAACCCACGCAGAAAAATGCATGAAACGAAGAAAAGCAGGAAAATTATAATTAATGGACACAAAAGCTGAATAGTTCAATAGAAGATCTGAAAGTTACAGATCCCACATTCTTCTTGCACATTCTGAGTCTTCTTGTCCATATGGATAATACTTAATACTTCAAGTGTTACTGCCAATTCTTATACAGGTCTCACATCTGTTTGGTAGTTAAAACAGGTGTTCAAGCTGGCAGCTAATATTATTTTCTTAGATTATTTTGGGCCAGTTACATGGAAATTATTATAAAGCACATGAATAGAAGCCTGAACATCATCAAACCCAGGGATAAACATTCCAAGGGGACAAGAAGACAAACAGTAGAAAAATCTGTAAAGGCAAAACTTTCCCAAACATCAAGAAAATAAAGCTTTAACTCACAGATGACAAGAGATGCAACCACACTCAGAGTATCACCATGGAAAAATATACTTGCAATGACTCATTCATATTCTAAATACTGTTTTTCAGTGGTCTGACAATCAGCTGCTTTTCTGTAGGTATTTTGAAACAGTTAAACATGATGCCAAGCACACACTCCCTCCTTCCCACTGTAGTGAATTTAGCACTCATATATTGTATGAAACTAATGAACATCAATTTTCCCAATGCAAAGCTATGCAAACATAAAAGGAGAGATAAGAAGCAAAGGTTTTTCTACAATCTCATGGGTATCTGCAATATCAGTACATAAAATGTACACATTTTTCACTTAACCCTCACATTTCCCCCTCCTTTACTCTGGTTTGCTAAGGAAAGAGGGATAAATAACCCATCTGGTTATTGGTGGTTTTTTTCTGCTGAAATAATAACCTGTGAATCCCCAGGCAAATTTCAACCAGATTTAACCAATGAGTAGAAACCATAAGACTACTATGTCCCTATAAATTTTGCCAAATTAGAGATTCGACAGAAGATCCTACTGTACTTCTGCTAAAGAGAGGAAAAGTTGCAGTGTGGGCTCCAGTTTTTTAGACTCCAGAGGATGACCACTGGAGAGTGTTACTACTTTGGAAAAAGTCTCAGTTAGGACCTGAGTGTTGCCGCATAAGGAAGAACCCAAGCAAAAGACATACATCCTTAGAAAAACAGGTTTCAGTATTTCTGGAGCTCAAGAAATCACTTGTTTCCATGCTCATAACTTTGAAGTGCAGAAGTTCACATAGATCAAAGGGAAGACTTTTTGCATGTTTCTCCACAAAGCCCCTATGAACATCCTGGCTCTGACTTCACCTCTCAGACCAGAAAGACAAGAAATCTGCCAATGCAAAGCAAAACCAAAATGAGAAAATAGCTCTTTTGGTGGATGCACAGAATTTCAAAATGGCGTCTTTGCATTTCTGTGAAGTGAAATACAATATTCTGCCATGAACACACCACCTCTGCAAAGGCCATCGCTGTGTCATCATTATTTTTTAGTTATGGCCAAAAGGTGCTAACTTGGACATAATCAAGAGATGTTGTGTGTGCGTATCTGTTGTACAACATAGGATTTTAAAATAAGCAATTCAAATAATTGCAGGTTTTGCACAGAGGCAGCAACTGTGTTCAAAACAACTCTGCCAGGCAGCAAATTCCTGGAAGAGGGCCAAAGAAGTAATTTTTACTTTCACACGTATGTAGTTAACTACAACACCTTCAAACAGGCTTAGAACACACATATAATGCCACAGTATGTACCTGCAGCACCCACTGTACATGGAACAAGAACAGTATAACATAACTTTATAAAGTCACAGTTACAAGCACTAATGTCATAATGCACAATGACAGTATGTCATGCCTTTAAATATGAATGAGATGTATCAGATACATCCAGTTACTGCCAAAGGAATATAATTAGAACTGAAGAATTTCAGGATGTTACAGAATACACAAAAAACTATCACATCTTCCCTTTGAAGCACATCCATTTCCTTTCTCATGTTGTGTGTGCAGCAGTGTGAAAAACCAAGTAATTAGATTTCTGACCTATCCAAGGACCATTTTATAATTGAAGTGCATAAATGAGAGGTGGTTGAGAACAGTGCCTGTAAATAAACTATTTCAATGTTTCTAAAATATTGTGGCCTTAAACCGTTGAAACACAAGAAGTATTTACACAAAATATTAGTAATAAAGCAGTGAGACATGCTCAGAATTGATAATGAAACCGAGCAGCAAATGTACCATGAAGGAAATCCCTTTACAAGAAATTTTCTGCACAGTTGAATCAGCTTTGGAACGCACATAAAAGCCACAAAGCAGGCAGGACAGTAGTGGCATTCTCTTCTGGCCCCATGGAGTTAATTTGGTTGTACCGTTTCCTGTGGACAGACCTAGGGTGGGTGGGGAGGAGATGAGGTTGTGTAATCTCACCACCACCACCCTCTGCTGCAACACCAGCTGCAGATAACATGGTGGCAGAGGTGCCCTACAGCTGCATCTCCTGCCCTCTTGGCATCAAGGTGGGAGGTAACAGGGCAGCAAAAGATAGACACAGAGAGAGAGAGAGAGAAGTCAAATGTTTCAAATGCGTTCTCTGTAGTTTCCTAATACAAAATGTTCACCTGAAAATACAAATATACTTATCCTTTTTCAGTACAGGTAGAAAATTTTAGAAAAAGACAAAATTATTTACACCACAATGCGTATTTAGCAGAATTTCCTATCCAAAACCATCATTTACGAAGAGTTTAAGTAGACTTCAAGTGATACATCTGCTCAGCCACTGGAAACCAATCCCTGCTGAAACTTTGCTGGAGTGTAATAAGACCATGCCATACTTCACTGTAAAGGGTTTGGAAACACAGAATAGGAAGCTGTAAAAACTCCGAGTACTGTCTGTGTCACAAAATACAGAATTAAAGGCTATGCTTTGCTTCACATGCTTTACTGCATTTAAACAAGATCAAAAAACCAGTTATTGCCCAGGGCAAATAATTGGAAAAAGAAAAGCAGTTAAAACACACTACAACAAGCATTATTCATTCCCTTTTCTGTATATGTCTCATACATATACCCCTAATTTTATGAATTGCTGTGTACATATTACATTTCAGAATTTAAACATTTGGCATAAAAGCTGGAGGAAAAAAGAGTATAAATACAGCACTAGTACTTACCCTTATATCTCCATTTACAGCTCTGGAAGTGTGATTAAACGCGTGTGCAGGATCTTTGTTGTAAACTTTAAGGAAAGATCGGTCTTGTATATTCCTGGAATTAAAAGAATCAGCAATGACAACAGATGAAAGCAGTTTTATTTACTTTGTTGCCTGAAAGTTTCAGGTAACAGACAAACATAGTAGGTCTGCAGTAGATCTATAAGAAAAACGTAAATGCCATAACGAAGACACACACAAACAAACAAAAGCCTACTTTGATTCCCTTTCCCATGGGAAGTATCATTCTTTCACTAGAACTCCACACCCATAAAAATTAGATAGTGTTAAGTTTCTTCCAAGATCCTGCCATGGAGTGAAAACACTTTGAAGACAATAGAACTTCAACATTTACACAGCACTCGAAATGGATTTAGTTAATATTTACATGTTTTATTGTGCACTCAGCCCACATAAATTTTTGCTATTCTAAGAAGCAAGAATATCAAAAGAAAAGCAGTCTTTCTAAATGTAATTATTCTTGAGGAAATTTTAATTATCAGCTTGTTCACAAAGCTGAAAGAAAACCCACAAAAGCTAAAAATTCAGTAGTAGATAAATTCTTCCTCTAAACTTTATCTATAATAAAGACAGTTTTTAAAGGGAAAAGTAAGTATTAGAGAAACAAATTAGCAAAAATTTTGATGAAAGCTTACACAGAAATAGTTTAGATGAAAAGCCCTACAAGAATACTTTTGTTTTCTTTGGACTCTACACTTCGTTAGTTCATTAGTTCACTTGATTAGTTCATGTTTTAACTACTACATTTAGGAAAGAGATGACAGTTTTCTATTTTGTTTCAAGACCTACCTTCCAATAATTTTATGGCTTTGACAGTTGCCCTGAGCGCTGCTGATTTCTGGTTCACATTTAATCAGTAGCAAAGCCTCCAATCTATGCTCACTTACATACTTTCAAAGCTGCGATTCCTTTCATTTCCCTGTAGTGATCTCTAGAGAATTTACTTACGCATGTGACTGAATTCCTTTCCTCCAGGTGCAGCTACAAGTCTAGTGAACTGATCTTAATCACTTGGATTATAATTTAAAAATGAAGGGAAGGATTGTTGGGCAGGTCCAATTTCTTTCTTACGATGTCATATTACAATCAGTGATTGCTTTGAATGGGTAGCTAGTCAGAACTTGTGTTGCTGTTGTAGATGTCAAGTAGTTATTAAAGAAACTCTGCAGCTTAACAGACAGATCAGTGTCTTGTGTTTAAGAACTGGAGGGCTGATGAGAAGTTTAGTATTTATGAGTGTTTACTTGTAGACTGCATAGGAAAATAGCTACCTTGCAGTAAGTTCAAGTTCTTCAATTATTTACGGTAATATAAACTGTTTTCCATCTTGCAAATGTGACCCTTTTGCTTTGAGACCTGCACTGGGAGTCTCAGTTACCACTGTCTGCCTCAGACTTGGGACTATATTCTGCTTGATACAAAGCAAGCTCTCTCATCTTCCATTCAAGAAATGGCATATTATTAATTTAAATACATTTTATCTTCTGTCTTTTCTATCTGATGGCTATGAGATGGTACCTCAAACAACTGGAGTATTTTTAAAAGCATTTTCCATAAATATTTCTTGTAGAAACATGACACTTCAAAGTAAAACATTGCTGCAAGGCAAAGCACCAAAATACTAGGCATTTGATCTCTGATATGAATGTATTTCACCTCATGTTGCTATTCTAAGATAAACATTACTGATAACAGGTATGTATCACTGTACTTTTATTATTACAGTAATTTGCATTACTGTGGCTCCCAGATGCCCTTGGCATGTTCAAAGGCCTCACTGATCTGTGTGTGCTGTGTAAACACCCTGGAAGACAACGTCTTCACCAGCTTACAAGGTGAATAGGAGTCACAAAAGACAACAGGATAGCTGCAGGAAGACAAGGGAAAAGAAGAACTCAGAAGATCATAGTCTCTCCAGCCAGAGGAGCAATAAACAAATCCTGGAACCACAAGCATGCTCAGAGTAGGCAGTGCAACAGAGAGAGTGGGAAGGAGACCAAGGCCGTGGTTTTGCAGATGTCTGTGGAGGACACCTTCCAAGCATGTCAGAGGGCTGCCTGAGAGAGCGGGAGGGCACTTGTTTGAAAATTAAAGATGTAGAATTCAAGCTGGCATTATTCACCAAGTGGAAGCAGATGGCACTTGGTACTCAACACGAAATGAAAAGTAGCTTTGAAGTGGGCTTGGAGGAGCCCTCATAATGAAGACAAGTGGTTTAATGAGATGGAGAAGATACAGTCAGAGGACAAGTGAAAAATAAATGCATGCGGAACAGTGTGCTTGTCAAACTAGGAGAATGATCTTTGTTGCTTCATTTGAATGGGTAAGAGCAAGCAGGATTACCTATTACCTGTGTCAACTGCCAAGAAAAGACGATTACAGCACTTGCTATTAAAAAATTGAAGAATTACATGAGTGTTTTTTCTCTGTGTGACAGGAAAGGAAAGGCTGTACAATAGGGATGTTCCTGAGCAAAAATCTGAAGTCTACACTGGATGCAGAGCTCTGAACCACTTTAAGAAAAAGACTGGACTTAAGTAGAAAGATAGGGCTTTGTCCCCAGCAATAAAAAAAAAAAAATTAAAAAAAGAAGAAGGAAAGGAAAAGGGAAAAGGGAAAAGGGAAAAGGGAAAAGGGAAAAGGGAAAAGGGAAAAGGGAAAAGGGAAAGGAGTATGATGGCTTAATTCAAGGCACGGGAGAACATGGAGCAGCCTCTGAGGGAGATGGATAGGTTAAAGAGCTGACTGAAACCCATGTGTTTAAGGGAAAGAAAGAAGAGGATTGAAGGTAGACATGGCAAACAAAGGAGAGAAAAAGGATGCTTCATTTCATCTGTTCTCTAAGGGGAGACACTGGCAAGATCTTGTGAAGAGTAAGGAACAGAAATGAAGAAATGGTTGTGCAAATTATTCAAAGGTGATGAAAATGCAACTGGTAGTGCATGTTATGGACACCATTAACCTGGAATTGCTGAGGTTTCCTAAGTGAGAAGGGTGGCAGAACTGAAGGGAATTTTGTTATGGAGGAAGTCGGCTGGGTTGTGGGATTTCCTCTAGAAATGCTCTACAATACAGGCATAGGAACAGAGGAAGCAGATGTTGGGGTTGAGCCAGGCCTGAGGCTGGCAGAGTGATGCCTGCAATGGGAGCGAGGGAAAAAAAGGTGGGGTGGCATTAAGATAATCAACAACCACATTCTCAGGGCAGGGAGGAGATGAAGTCATAAACTGTTAGCCTGAAACTCAAGGGAAGATGGAGGGATAAAGGGAGAGAGAAGGAGCCAATGGGCTAGATGATGGTTGGCAATAAAGCACTTGGCAACAGAGATGTAGTAAACTTTATTGTGATTCAATCTGTGATTCAGGTGGATCTCATCTTGTAAATAAACTGTTTGATGTATAAGAAATTTGGGTACACGTTGAAAGATGATGATGTTGATGAAAAAAATCAGATGGTTCTTCACGTAGGCATTACAGTGGCCAAACAGGGGTGTGGGAGTCTGCAAAGCAAGTAAGATTAAAAGAAACTGAAATCCAAGAAACTGGCTAGTGACAAGACACTGGATAGACAGCCTGAGGAAAGCAAGACAGAGGTGAGAAAATGGAGTGTGGTGCTGTCCAAAGACTAAGAACAGGAATGGAGGAATTAGATGGTGAAGGGCTAGAAAAGCTCCAACTTGCTCTTTTAACTACAACATGAAATGGAGAAACACCTTAGCCATAGGATCTCCAGAAGAAACAAGGCAGCAGTGGACAGTCCACTTCTCTTGCACCACATAATTTTCCTGCATTAGTGGCAGACTGGCAGAGAGCAAACAGCTTTTCCGCTTTCTCCTCCATCTTCTTACGCTCCTCTGACCATTTTTATCACAGTTTATAAATAAAGCATAACATGTCTGAGGTGTACCTGAGAGCTTTATTTATGCATGATTTGGAACTGTCTAGGGATCCTGAGACCCTGGCATTTCTGTTGAAGAAATCTGGTTAATTAAGAAGCTGCACTCCCACAAAATAAAGGATAGAAAGGTGAACCATTTATTGACCAAGCTCTGAATTAGTGAAGGGAAGTGACTGCATCAGTTGCTCCATGCTGATATAAAGCAGGAAGGTGGTGGGGCTGCAGCAGTGGTCACCAGTGCCGCAGAGCTTTGGCTATGTTAGATGGCACAATTGGCACTGTTGTGAGGACATCAGTGACATTCATATTTGTTACTTCAGACTCATGAGACCAGGCTTTGCACTCCCAGCAAAGAAACAATCCAGCTTTTTCTGTAAATGTTGATTCTGTATTCTGTATTTTAAGTGACTGTGTCTCTGTTAAAATTCAACAAATATACTAAATATGTGAACCTTTGTATATTATACAAATATTTCAACAAGTCAAGCCATTTATCAGTGGCTTGTGCAATGGATATTGCACCTACAGCTGAAGGCATTGTCAGACCAGACCTCCTGGATTAGTCAGATACCACTGAACATGCCTTTACGTCAGGCCACTCTCTGTCAGATATTTATCAACCCCACTCCTTTCTATTCTGTAAGTGCACAACAAAACAAAAAACACGTAAAACCCCCAAACCCATGAAACCAGCAGCTATAACTCCATGTCTTACCTCACATCACACAATTCATAGTATATGTTTCTGCTCTCATCCTTGATGTAAATGGCGACACTGGGCGATTCCAGCATTTTCATTGTCAGCTGCTGGGGGAAGGCACTTACAAAAAGGGCACGAATTGTGTCTGTGCTTGTGATTTCATTCGGCATCCTTAACTGCTTTGTTTCATCTCCATACTGAAGATATAACACACCTGCAAGCAAAGGTAATAGGAAGGTACATATTCTTAAGTGCACAGTAATGATCTGGTTTCAAAGTCTATGTGGAGCACACACCAAGCTCATAATGAGAAGAGAAAAAACAACTCACACTCTTTAAAAAATAAAGCACATATGTAATTTTCCTTTTCAACAGACTATTGGAATAGAGCATAGAACAATTATATGGTTCTGCCTTGATAAATGTGCTAGTCCCAGTACTGAGATGCCTCTTACTGTACTTCAGTTAGATAAATCAGAAGTTTACCTTAGGAATCCTTATGGAAAATCTCAAACACACCAAGTTTGCTCTGTATTGGAAGTTGTTGGTAAATCACAAGGTACTTTTTTAAAAAGTAGCTGAGGAAGAGATTTATCCTTTTATAGCCCCCAGCTTTCCTTATACGTAAGTTTTGCACTTTAACCTCACACTTATCAATGAAACCAAGATTTTCATTTTAGCACAAGGAATTTTATATTCACAGTTCAATTTGCTGGCATTATATAGGATAACGCCTCAGGTGAAACTCCTGCCAGGAGTAAAACTGAAGTCCCCCACAAAAACGAGCAATTTTGGAACCCTTCAGATTCACAGCACTGTTAATAATCATGCTTAGTACTCAGGCAGAAACATGAGTAATCTTAGATGCCAAACTGCAAAATATGGACATCTTTATTCACTCAAGACAGAACACCTTTCTGATTTAGCTATTTTCAGGGAATGGGGGGCTGTGATATGCTCAGTAATGGAAAGAAATACGAATAATACAGACCAGGGACCGAATGAAAGGATACAAAGTACCTCTTCCATGATGCCTGTGTTGGCCCTGCCAGGCCTAGGCTGATGCCTGTATAACCAGCAGGTGCCTGCACTCCGGTGGCCAGTACGGAGTGAGTGTGGCTCATGAGCATTGCTGGGCCTGGCTTCTAAAGAAAACCAAAAGGTCTTCCCATGAGCATCTCCAGTGTGGGAAGGTTTATTAGGACCTGCACAGCAGGAAACAAAGCTGCCACAGGACTGCAACTAGACTAAGCAATTTCCTGGGATGTACAGCACTAGGGAGTAGATTCAGAAGCAAGTGTTCAGCTGAACTACTCTGGATACAAGGAAATGGGGACTGGTAAGAGCAGTCGAGTGCAATGTGCTCTTTCTGAGCCATCCCAGGTGTCTCTGTACAACACTGCATTGTGCCAGGAGGAAACACCTTTACTGTCTTGCTGTCTGTACGAGGTGGAGCAAGTAGAGCTTCTGCAGTGGTGTAAAATGATGGCAGATGACAGAATCACAGAATGGCTGAGGTTGAAAGGCACCTCTGGAGGTCATCTGGTCCACCCCCACCCCACTCAAACAAGGATATCTACAGCCACTTGCACAGGACCATGTTCAGACAGTTTTTGTATTTCTTCTAGGACAGAGATTCTGCAGCCTTTTGGGGAAACCTGTGTCAGTGCTTGGTCAATCTCACAGTGAAGAAGGGTTTCCTGATATTAGGAGGGAATCTCGTATGTTTAATTTGGTGAATGTTGTGTCTCTGGGCTTCTCACTGGGCATGAATGAAAAGAGCCTGGATCTTCTTTGCCTCCTCCCTTCAGGTTCTTTTGTACATTGATGACATAGCTGCCCTTGAGCCTTCTCGTCTTGAGGCTGAACGGTCCCAGCTCTCCCAACCTGTCAGAGCAAAGAGGCTCCAACCAAGTTAATAATCCTTGTGACCCTCTATTGGATTCTCTCCAATCTTGGGAAGATTCTGTCCTGCCAGGCCTTTGCATCGACCAGTAATTAACACAGGTGGGCTAAAGCCTGGCAGAGCATTTTACACAACCTGAATTCACCACAGCATTTGCAGTGTAGATGCACTGTAATGTTGTTCTCCCATGACCAGTATAATCAGGAGGGTTGGGAACACAAGGCCCTCAGTGCAGTTACCATCAGTCATCAGCAAATCTCAGCAAAACAAAATTTAGATGGTAAGTCAGTGATTCACACTTGAAAGTCATCAGCAACAGGATGGGCTGTTTCTGGTGCTGAGATACAAACACTGAGCAAAAGCAATGGGAAAAGCTGAGGTCTGAGGCTACAAAGGCAATTAATGAAAAGAAGAGAAGGCATTTCAAGCTAAGTTGAGCCCTCTCTCCCCTTAGTCTTTAGTATTCTTGTCCCTATGTTGTCCATAACTGTTATACAGGAAGGCACAAACAGTCAGATGTTCCTACAATCAGTGGGTAGATAATTGTGCTTGCACTTAGGGAAGGAAGATGTTAACTTTCCTGAATACTAAACAGACTACTCAGCATTACCTAACCATTATTTAATATTAGGCTGCTTTTATAAAACAGAGCTGTTAACTTACTCTTTGTATTATTATCAAGAGCTGATACTTCTTTTTTCATTAATATTGCAATCAAACCCCATATGAATCCTACTACAAATTTCCATTTTCCTTTGTCTGAAAAAACTTTTCCAGACTGAAATTTAACTACTTTTCTTTCAAAGATTGGGAGGAGTTTTCCTACGACTTTTATTTCTAATGTCAATACTTAATGAGCTATTAAACTATTTTTTCCCTTTTTTATTATAATTTGAGACATCATTTATTTCTTTATGTTCTTTTAGGTAAAATTGTCTTTTTAGTGCTCAAATGTTCTATGCAGCTAAACACTCTTTAGGATTCAGACACTAACTAGATTTGTAAAAAAAGAAATTAAGCAAGTTAATGATTGCATTTATTTCACTCTCCCAAGGTATGCAAAGACAGATTCTTTTTTGATGACAGCTTTCAGTTCTTATGAAGAACATAAGGAACCTTCTATGTTTTGGCATTTAAACTTTCTTGGATTTAGTGGCAAAAAAAGAAAAAAAAAGATTTTTTGGCTAAAAATCCAGGCTTTGCATATCGGCTTTGCAGTTGGGTGTGACTGTCTTTTCTGCCCAGTTTAAAAGTTAGTGTAAAATTTAGAAATGTCGGTTTTGCACTTCAGACCATTAAAACAACACTCAATAATGAGCTACTGAAACCATTAACACAGAAAAAGTGGCAGAGTTGAAAAATCTTCCTTACACGCAAGCCGAAATCATTACAGAACAGTCTTGATTCCGCCTGTGCTTCAATGCTCCCACAAAATATTAATCCAAAGCAAAATCAGTTGTCCCTGAGTCTTGAATTTTCAAAGCAAATATGCATGTTATGCCTTAAAACAGACAGCTTAAACATACAGCTTGGAGAAATGTTTTGGCCCCAATCTCACTTGAGAGAGAAAAGATATTTTCAAAGGCATAATAAATTCTTTTTTCTTTATTCTCCTTTAAATCACATGCCCTTAAAAAAAACCTACTGTCTTTCCTCTTGAGTTGTCTGATCCATATCGTGATACAGCAATGCTTTAGGGCATTTCTTATTTGACAGAACTAACCACTCACTTCTAAAAATCCCTTTTGAGCATGACAAAATAAAGAGACTCAAAATCCATTAGTTAAAATCATTCACATTATTTTTCTTTCACACATTGCCCAGGTGAAATTCTGAACACTGGCAATACCCACAGGTTCCACTTCATGGAAGCTGCTGGAGCTCTGAGGTATGTCTTACCTTCAGCTAAAAAATCACTCCCATGGAGATTAAAGCAAGAAGAAATAGACTATAACTCAGGCATGGTTTCTCTTAGGGCACAGAACATATGTCAGCAAAGCTGCTGGAAAGACAAACACAAGGGATGTTCCTGTCTCCATGCACCCTCAAGTCACTCTTGCACTTACGCTTCTGTTACAATGGATTTACCTGACACATGAAGATTGTGCCCATTTTTATACAGCACAAATCAAAGTGGATTATGACATTCCCTGCTGCTCTAGGACAACATGTATGAAGATGACTGTGAACGAGGTAACAACACCATCCAACAGTTTTGAAAGTGCATGTCAGACAATGCTGTGGCTCCCCTTTCCAGGAGCTCTGAGGTACTGCCAGCCCTGCGCTGTCCTACAGCTACAACACAAACTAAGCTAAGCCATCCCCTTTGTCACATCAGGATAACTTAGGTGCAGAAATACTCCTGGAATTTCTGATTGTTCCTCACCCTACAAGCAACAGACCACAGACTTAAACGCAGGCCACAGCAGAAAACATTTACATGTAGGCCTTAGTAACATAAGCCTTGTAACAAATTGCTTCACAACATTCCTGTCAACAAAGAGGTATGCTTTATAGAAGGGAAATTAAACACCCGAGAGGCGAAAGAACATGTTCAAAGAAAGGTTTACAAGCATCAAACCCAGATCTGATGATGATCCTGTGAACACACCACATGACTGCCCTTTCCTCCCTTACATACAGAGCTCTTTCAAAACACAGTATTTTCTACTGCCTCTTTACCAAGGGTCAGTAGCAGGATGTGCAAAATATTTTGTCTCAGGGATGACCTACATGAAACACAACACAGTGCGATGAAAGAAGCACAGTTAACCTGAGTCGGGTGGCTGAGCCCATCAGCGCTGGGTTGGGGTGCCCAGCACAGCCACGCTGTGCCTTTAGTCCAGCACAGCTCTCAGCTCAGGCACACATACCACGTTCACGGAAGGCGTTCAGCTCAGATAGTGCTGCTGGGCTGCAAAACCCACTTGGGAGCTGAGGACACGCCCTCACAGTGTGATGGTGAATCTCACCCGAACACATGGGGTCTAGGCTGGCTTCAGAGCAAGGAGCTGCATAACCACACCAGGCTTGGCACAGCACCCATACTGGTAAGACCATAACTCCTGAGTTACAACTGGTAAAGGTTTACTCCTTATGGCAAGAGCTAATGTCATGCAGGTGTCAGGAAACCACCCAGCTCACATCCCTCAGCACCTCCATCGCTTACACGGTGCTGACCTAACCCTGACTAAGCACCACGTTATCATGGTTATATTGCTAACAATGATCTCGGTGCAGGGCAGCTTGCATACTTAGGAGAACTCTAATCACAACTTGCTTTTGTTTAAAGAACAAAAAATATCTTTAGAAATTCATTATTTAAGAGAGGAAAGTTAAGTACCTGATAAATCAAGAATAAGTAAACAAACAAGATTGTGTCCTCTTCTGTGACCTTTACGAGTATCTGTTAATTCTCTCAAATAATGGATTTTAAATGGAAAAAATAAAATTTCTTACATAATTCTCTTATAATGAAGAAGAGAAAACTGAGGCAGAAAGTTAAATAACTCCTCAGTGATATGAAATAAAATACAGTTAAAGCTTACATTGGAGTTTATGAGTTTCTTTTCTGTGAAGCTACAGGACTCCCTCTACGTAGGCAAGATGTCTTGCAAATTTCTGCACTGAAATATCTTACTGGCATTTGGCAATACCTTAATCCAGCTGAAAAGAAGTATTAACTGATGATAAAATCTGTATTTGGCTGGTGTAGGATGCCTGGGCACTGGAGCATTGAAACCTTCCCACAGAACCAAAAACCACTGGCATGAACAAGGCACTCCTACTGTCTTCCAACACAGCTGTTGTATGTATCCTCTGGAAATTCTGTGTCTAATTTGAAAATTTCTAGTAATAGTAAAGCTGGTTGGACTACAGCAATCAAAAACTGGATGCATTGAGAGCTCTGGACCTTCTTGAACTCCAAGGTGCAAAGCAAGGTACAACTAAAATGGGGAAAATGCCATTAGATTAGTTTCACTCTTTACCCCTAACCATCAGTTAACCATATCTTTTTGAGAAGACAAGCAATCTCTATCCTTTCATGCTGGTTTAGCCTGATCTTCCACCGTGATTCCACTGAGTCACTGTCTCTGTCCGGACATTCCCTCACGCTGAAGTCAGCAGCACCGGTAACAAGCAAAAGTGAGAAAAAGCATCCTTGTTTCTTACTTATGTTTAGGTCAAATCATTACTTGAGACTTGCATGAGTTTTAAAAGCTAAGGATAATCTTTAAAGTCTCAATGATAACTGTTTTTATGGGGACACTTCAGGACAATCCACGGGGTGGGGGGGGTCACAATAAACACTGCCAGGCCTTTCCTCAAAAGTGCAGTTTACAATTTAAAATTTTTTTACTAAGATTTCAAAATACTCCCATTTTTTCTTTGCTTTTTATTTGACAAAATTGTCATATATAAGACTGTAAGGATGGCATAGGCCCACATTGTTCTCTGTTCCCCATCTCTCCTTCTCCCCCAGCTATCTAATAAACAGAGCAAACACATATCACCAAATTCTTCCGAAGTTATGCAGACACAAGTTTATTACAGTAACAACTCTTGCAGCATGGAAGAAATTCCTCAGTATGAAGTTCTTACTTTCCATACCCTCAAGACTCAACTCTCCTATTTCACCACACACAGTTTCAACTAGTCTGAGGTCATTGCCATGATCCTTGTGGTATTTCTAGCCTGAAGCTCTCATAACAACTTCTGTTAGTACTTCCTCCTGAAAATCTGTCCTCCACATTCAGAAAATGTTCTATAAATATACTTAGCTGTCTTCAAGTACTAAGAGAATAAAATAGTAGATCTTTTAATGAATAAAAGCAATTACCTATTTTATGTATTTTTTCTTGCACAACAGTCTGAAGAGATTTGTTCAAGGCATTAAGTTGTTTGGCAACAATTTCAATAAAAACAGGAACTGTTTAATTTACATTTTACTGCTATTTCATTCTTTGCTGCTACTTACAGTGACTTGCAATAATTTGCTGCTTAATGAAAAAGACAGATGGAAAACTCAATAGTCACATAAATTTCCTACCAAAGTGTTATGAAAAACACAGGTTTTTAACTGCCACTAAAATACTAGCATCTTTCTACAAACAAAAATTCAGCTGGCTAAGAAGAATAAGTAAAAACCAAAAAGAAAATGGGCAACTTTTTTTACCTAAGTAAAAATATACCTTAATACCTACCCAGTATTTCCCCCACCTGATTCCTGATAAAACCTGTGAAAAAGCCTATTGCCAAAAGGCAACTTTGTCTATACACCTATATCAGCAAGTCCATCTCCTGTATGCAGTTACTTCTATCATCTAGAGATTCTGAGAGAACATTTCAGTTTAACCCAGTTCCCCAGGTGGAAATCAATGTTCCGGCAGGATGACTTTTGGACAATAATTGCATTCTGCAGCACAGAATAGCCCAACTGACCATCAAGGTGACTTTTTCATACCCTGAACTGACAAAACAATGCCAGCAAACTTGGAAGAACACAAAACCTCTATGATACTTGAAGAAAAAATATTTTAAAAATGACAACTGAACAACTCAGTGAGATGAACAAGAAGTTTCATGTGTACCAGAGCCATTTTCCAGAGGGCCCACAGGCTCTGCCATGCTGCATTTACTCCAGTTCACACTCACCAGTTTAGCATGGTAAAATCAGAGAACTCCACATACACAGGCACAGGACATGCCCATGCAGGCTCTGCTTTAGTCCACCAGAAGCTGAGCCCCTGACCTCTGAAGAAGCCAGTAAGCCATGGCTGGCTCCCAGCCAAAGGTGCCAAGCTGACTAGTACAGTTTCCAAGGATGTGTCTGCCAAAGACTACGGAGATATGCGCAGCATTTAAGGCCACTGTAGTCAAGTACTTTACACAGGTGCATTTTTCTTAGTAACTTTTAAATGGGCAAAAGCAAAAAAGACAAGAAAATATCAATTAAATTTCTTGGAATACTAGTTCTTCCTCTTGAATAAACACAAAGAAAGAGAGATCCTACCCAATTGTATTTCCTTTCTGTATAGATCAGCTGTATCAAACTCATTATTTGAGTAATGACTATTTTTATAAACCCTGCTTTTTAGTACTAAACAAGGTGCAATTGATGTGTTCAAGGGTAGAATGTGACCATTTTAATAATCCATAGCCATGAAGCATTAAAGTCATGTAGGCCATGCATGCCTCTGTACTTTTGCTCCATTTACCAAATGTTCTGTATTCACAGCAGGAATTCTCTTCAATACTTCTGAAGTTATTTCATTTTAAAAAAGTTCACTACTGTCAGTAGCAAATTTAGGGGTTGAGCCATAAGAGCATAGCTGGTTACAGCACCACACCAAAAATTCACCTCTGCAGGCTCTTACAAAGAGCTTGACTTTGTGTGAAGTTCTCACAAGCTACTTTAGACAGGATCTTGGACCCAAGACCTTAGTTTGTATGATTAAGAAGAACACCAAGAGGCCATTTCCTAGAATCACTCCAATTTGTCATTGTCTTTCATGTATCAGGGAGCCACAACTGGATGCAGTGCAACCTCACAAATGGTGAGAAGAAGGGAATAATCACTTCCCTTGACCTGCTGGCTAAATTTTTCCTATAGCCAGCTCCACAGTTTTCCCTTGCTGCAAGGACATGCTGCTAGCACACAGTCACCTTGTTGTCATACCCTAAGTCCTTTCATGAAGTTCCTGCTAGTCCATTTCTCTGGCTCATTGGGTACCAGTGAAGGGGCCATCTTACAATCCAGCACATTAAATGCTCTCTCATACTTAGTGTCAGACTTGACCCTACTGGTTCATTCCATCCCAACAACCAGGTTTCCGATGTTAAAAATCACTGGCCCCAGAGTCCAGCCCTGAGGAACACAGCTAAAACCCAGCTGCCAGTTACATACCCTGAATCCCGCCCCTGCCTCCCCATGTGGCTGCAAGGAGGCTGTGAGAGACGTGAAAGGCCTTGTTAAAGCCAAGATAAACAACATCCACCTCATACCCACAGATGGTCTATTCATCACAGAAGGTAACTGGGCAAAGCAATGGTACAAGCGCCTGTCTCCTATGAAACAGCTGAGTAGGTAAAAAATTATCCAGAAGGGCTCCTATCTTTAGAGTTGCTCAGACCATTGCCTCTGTTGTCCCAAGAGAGCACCCTAATCAGTGGGCTATCAACAAGCTTCTGATGCAGTGATTATCCTCTTATCCTGTTTGAATTGGGTACTCTGTAGCCAGAAATGCAGAAAACAGACGGAGAACAAGAACAAATACAAGCGACAGTCTTACATGATACACAGAGATGACATTATTTCCCTCTCGGAACAGAAACCTGAACTTAGGCCCAGCATAGTAACTATGCATTAGAATCACTACCTAAATAAATAAAAAGTATTGGAAGAAATTATTAAATCCAAGAGCTGTCCTCATTCAGGGACTTGCTGTCAGCCCTGGCAGCAAATCCTAAATAAAATGTGCTGAGGGACAAGCTATGCTTCTCCGCTTGGCCGAAGTCTTACACTTCTTACAATGCATGAAACTGCAATATACTTTTTTCCTTTGCATGCCCACATTAAATGGAAGGCTCTGGTGTTTTTGTGACTTACTGTATTAGAGGTAGACTCACAAATTTTACCTAACACAAAAATTAAATCATATCCAAGTGATAGCTCCTAGATACACCCCACGGGACAGCTCCATCTAGCCTCCTACCTTTCCTCTGAAGGAAGGAGGCCTGTACAAGCTACTCCATCTGCCAAATCCGTCTTCCAGTAGACACCAAATGCTGAAGGTTCAAATTGCTGCTCCTAAATCAGAATATGAAGTGATGGTAGAGCTGGATAAAGACATTACACCTTCTGTGAGGGCATGATTTGGGCTGAAGAGAGAAGCCACTGCCACCCTGACATAGCTTTATTCAGTTCATCCACGTTGTACACTCATTACTCTACCTCTCCTACTATCTTCAAAACTTTTCATTCTGATTTACTCAAGCTGCAAGGTTCTGAAATAGGTGTATTTTGTCACCATGTACTACGCAACAAAGTGAGGCACTGTTTTTACTCAAGGTCCTTTAGTATTACTGCAGTGCAAATAAATAACAAAGGTTGCATTCAAAAGTCATTTAACAGATATATCAGTGACAGACACAGACTGTTTAGCACGCTGTAGATCTTCTACTCCAGTATCACTGCAATGAACCCATTAGATCCACGCTGATATAACCTGTTGCAAAAAAATTCAGCTCCAGTGTGACACAGCATGTAAAATACCCTGCATATCAGCTTTCTGGTGGCAGACAGAATGTGCCCCTGTCGAGACAGTAGGTACTAAATAGGATTGTAGTGGTTTGACACCAAACCAGGCAGAAACACCAATTAAAGTGTAGTGGTTTGAGTTCGCCAATCCAACTTAAGTGCAGTAATTTAAATTTGGGTCTATTATTCAGGGTATTTCCCTCTGTGAGATAAGGGTTAGGAGAAGCAAAGCAGGCTCAAACTTTAAAGAATATAAAGAAAGTTTTATTAACAGAACTAAAAGGAAAAAAAAGAAATAAAAAGAACCAAATAATAAAAATTAGATTAAACTTTCAGAAAACCTCTCCTCCCCCCTCCAAACTTCTCTTTCAGATATTTCCCCACTGCCAATGCAAAGACACAACATCTGATATTTTCTCAGTCAGTTTGCCACCTCTAGAATAACCTTTCTTCAGTTCACTTAGAGAGCGGAGACTCTCTTAGCCACACTACGGAGGTCCTCCACAAGAAAACAGTTCTCTCGTGGCTTC
>VZTF01005664.1:526841-611724 GCA_013397755.1 Cnemophilus loriae
CTGTGATGCTGAAGCCACGAGAGAACTGTTTTCTTGTGGAGAATCTCCATAGTATGGTTAAGAGAGACTCCGCTCTCTAAGTGAAATGAAGAAAGGTTATTCTAGAGGTGGCAAACTGACTGAGAAACATCAGATTTTGTGTCTTTGCATTGGCAGTTGGGGAAATATCTGAAAGAGAAGTTTGGAGGAGGGGGGAAGAAGAGGTTTCCTGAAGGTTTAATCTAATTTTTATTATTTGGTTCTTCTTTTTTCTTTTTCTTTTCCTTTTAGTTCTGTTAATAAAACTTTCTTTATATTCTTTAAAGTTTGAGCCTGCTTTGCTTCTCCTAATCCTTATCTCACAAAGTAAATATCCTAAATAATAGGCCCAAATTTAAATTATTGCACTTAAATTGGATTGGCGAACTCAAAACCACTATACTTTAATTGGTGTTTCTGCCCGGTTGTATCAAACCACTACACCCGGGCTGCACCAAAAGCAGCGTGGGCAAGGGAGGGGATTCTGCCCTCTACTCCGCTCTCTTGAGACACCACCTGCAGTGCTGCAACCAGCTCTGGGGTCCTCAGCCTACACAGTGGGGCTGGACTGTGAGTTCAAAGGCTCAACCACTTGACATCACATTGAAGCAAATACAAGTTTTCCAGAAAATCCCGGGGTGAAGCAAGCCATACTGAGGATGCCCTAGCCAGCAGTGACTTGTAGGCAGAGATGAACCCTCTGCATGTAAAGTAAACATGCATGTGCTCTTAAAAACACCTCATAAAAACACCTCAAAACCGAAAGCGTTATCCAGGTTGAAGTCTCACAAACTTCTCCCCTAAAAGCCCAACATACTGGTGGCCCAGCAGGCTGTGGGAGGGCAGCCACTTTGTGAGCTGACATGGGCAGGGATCAGCTCCTTGTTTCCAGCCCCACTGCTCTTCATTTTTCAGCTCTGGGAAAGGCAGGGACCCCTTCCAGCCCTGTTTTCTTCATACTTGTGTTTGTCAGATATCATAATACTTTTGACAGAAACTTGTCTTAGATTATTGAGGGATGAGTAAACCACCGTGACAAGCTTACAAGCATGGTATAATTTACAGTCCAGTCTTCGATTTATGACACTCTCTATATTGGGAGACGAGCCTACAGGAAAGCAGCATTTCAGTTTATTACCTATGAGCAAAACCTGCCTTTCTCAGCAATCTGCACATGAGTTACGTGCCTTCCCACAACGCTTTAACTGCCCTCTGGTGTCTTCCCTCAAAAGAACAGCCTCTACTCCTACCATCCATCAGCTGAGCAGTCTCTAAGACAAAACTCACCATTATAAAAGGAACTCTGGTTCACAGCTGGGCTGAATTCAACCCTGAGATATGGGAAGAATGCAGGAAGCAGAGCTGTCCACCTGTGCTGACACATCACTCGTGTCACTGTGCAGACAGAAGGGCACTGCCCCATCAGCATATCCATTCAAATCCTCTGCCTGGAAGCTACCACCACACAAATACAAAACTTTTCAGTAAGATGGATTACTAAAGCAATAATATCTCTAGGTTTCTTTCAACCAAGTCTGGCTTTGAAGAGATGACAAAGTAAAAAAGCCAGTGTCTCCTGTCTGAAAACAAGCGTACAATCTTGTATTAAGTTCATTGCCACATATTGTGCAGGCTTGGCAGAAAGTGTTTGCAATAGTGGGTTTTAACCATTACTCAGCATTTCATGTCAGGGCCTGCATCTCTCTCCTTGCATGTCCACTATGGTGCCATCACACTGTCAGATCTTATGAAAATAATTTCACCACTCCCCCAAGTTACTCAGTATCCCATACTGAGTTCATTTGCAAAGAACAACCTGACGTGAAAAATAATGTGCTACCAAAGTCTTTACTTTTCTAACCCCAAACTATTTAAAGACTGTTTTAAATCTACAAATGGAAAACACAGACTAAGCACAGAATGGCAAAGGACTGAAGCAGGCTCTTACCCAGTGATCTTTCCTTCGTTTGGTTTGCTGACCGCACAACGGGAAGACTTGCCCGGGTGCGGCTGCCCCTCGAAAAGGGGGTTGGAGAATCACCCTCAGACATGGCCTCTAAGGAATCAGCAGATGCTTCAGAGAGGTGTTCTGTGTGGTCACCCAAATTGGGCTGTGGGCTCTGGGACGGCTTCGGGCTTCTTGTCTGCAAAACAGAGTATTTCCTTTATTAGTCTACTGAAACCAGAGTGCGGGAGGAAAAAAAAAATCAAAGAGAAGAAGGAAGGAGTCCAGACTTCTTCAAATACTGGTATGCTGAAGGTCACTTCTGTGTAGATTACTCAGGAAAACAGTGTCCTTGGATATTCTGCTGCAGTTTTTATGTTTGTATATCCACATTGCAAATTTTGTTGCTAACAAGGCCCTGAGGATAAGTCATGTGCTGAGGAGATGTACAGTAATGCCATTCTCCTTGTCCACATACACAGACACACTCTCTAATGTTAACAAATCCGCTAAGAAAAATCCTCTGAAGAACAATACTGTAATGGAGTTGTAAAGCTATCAATTTCAATATCTTCTGCTGTGCCATCTATGAAATGTCCAGGTCATGCAGCAAAGCCAAAATAGCCATCCAAGATTTCTAGCTGAAATCACAAACAATTACTTTCTTTTTTGTTGCACCAGCATGAATCAGAACTGTCTTCATTAACTGACCAAATTAACTATGACTTTTACTGGGAAATCATACTAGTAAATTGCTAAACACAGTTGCTGGGAAAAAACCCAACTCTTCCAGCAGGGGAGAGATATGGTTTCATTTATGCATTTCTACCAGCTCTTCACTGTAGGGTCTGCCTAATAAAAACACACTCTATAGGAAATAAAATGTCCTGAACATTTTCTGCAAACTACAAATGACATTATAAGCCCTTTCCACAAAAAGAGGTTGCTTTAAGAAGCATACTCAATACTGTGTAGTGAAACCCCCTCACAACCACATGTACTATTACTCTGTAAGAATAATCTTCTGGTCTCTCTCAGTCAAACCATATCCCAACAAACAGGAACATACAAAGCAGAAATTCAAAGCAAAGCAAGCTTACTATGTTCCAAACCCAGTATGTAAATATGAACTTTATAGACATCTATAATCAGCACCAGGCACAAGATGTCATCAAACTTACATGTTTTTCTCTCCCCTACCATTTAAGGTCAGATGCTATTCCGTTAAAAATTCCCTGTATCAAAATCAACTTCAACTCTAGGTTTGAAGATGCTGTCAAGATCCAAAAAAGATCATGCTTCTTTCTGGAAAGCTAAGCTAACTAATCTTGCTGACATCTGTTTCTTTCAGTGGTTTTTCAAGTGAAATGAAGAGAGCTCATTTCAGCAATAGTATGCATCACATAATGTTCCTTATGTGACTTTGAATGTATGAAGAACTGCAACTTTTACTACATTTTCATTAGCTGGCTGTAGAGGGCTGTTCTTGCCAAGCTGTGCAGTTGCTCACGAATTACAATGATTAGATATACCTCACAAGAAAGTGAATCCTCCAGAACTTCTCACTTGCTAAATGCTAATATTAAAATAGTAGGTACTATCCAATGTCCTGCAATGAAATTGTTCAAGAGCATTGAATTTTATGCAGGACTTAAAGCTAACAACATTTGTTCTAAAGTATGCTTTGAAGTGCTCCTATCATGGTCAGCACTAGTCTGCAGGTTGTAAATACAGGGACTTGTGCCAGAAAAGTTAGAGGTAACAAGTGACCTGAAAACACAGAAAATAATCTGGTAAGTCAGTACTTGTTCATTCAGCTTTCCAAAATGGCTCATGAACCATCACTGCTGAAGTATTTTGTTTACACAGGCAAATTATAGAAGTACTAGCAAGCCAAGACATTACAGCTCTGTAGTTCCTTGTACTGATTAAAAACTTATCTGTATAAATCCAGCTAGAAGGCATATAATTCTCCCTTTCAAGAAAATCATGACTAAAAGTAAAACAAGATTTAAAAAAAAAAAAAAAAAAGACAGTAAAATCAACCTGCAAAAGGTCTTTAGTTTCAGAGTTTGTTGGGAAGGAGATTTTGTTTCTTTAAGAAAATATATACTGATAATATGATAATATGGATCAAGCTTATTTTGCTTTGCTTTTCATTATTTTTTCTCTTTAATTTATAATAAAATAATCCCCAAATGCCATTTGAGACATGCAGTTGCATGTATGTTGTTCATTGATACATATGAACAGATGTATACTTGAGCAGTAAGTTGACACTCCATCACCAAAATCACCAGACACAGATTTAGCTGAGCAGTTGCCCAGCGTGTCCTGTCAATGCACAGACGGAGCCAACCTCAGCAACGCTGTGTTTCTTTGGCTGTCCCTGGGGAAATGCTGTAGGACCTAAGATCCAGCATCCCGGATCCCCACAGACGACACGACATCATTACTGTGGCTAAATCTATTGGGTCTGGCTGAGATAATTTTCTCCATAGCAACCCGCACAGTGCTGTACTTTGTATTGGTGGCTAGACAGGTGTTGATAACACACCAGTATTTCTGCTACGTTGAGCAGGACGTGCACAGCATAAAGGCTTTCTGCAACATTCTGTCACTCACCCGGGAGGCTGTGGGTGGGCAAGATCCTGGGAGAGGACATAGTCAGAAGGGCTGACCCAAACTGACCAAAGCAATTCTCCATGCCATTTGATGACTGCTCAGCAATAAAAGCTAAGAAAAAGGAGGAGGAAAGGGACCATTTGTTACTACATTTGGCCTGTGGAGCAACTACTACATGTACTGGAGCCTGACACCTCACTTCCTGGGAAGTGCCTGGACATCATCCGCTGATAGGGAATAGAGAACACCTTGTTTACTTTTGCTCCTGCATGTGGCCTTTCCTTTTTCTTTATTAAACTGCATTTATCTGAACCCATGACATTTTTCCATCTTATTTTCTCGCCTGCACTCCAGCAGAGGAGGTGGGATAGAGAGGCTTGGTGGGCAGCTGGTGTTCAGCCAGGGTCAACCCACCACACTAAAAAAGACCTTTTTTTGGCAGTCCTCATTCCTCACCATCAATACTGCAGTTTTCCCAAGCAAGCCAGAGGCACATCATGGATTCTGCTCAGATACAAAGCCCAGTCTTCCTCTTAATCCATCAGCTCAAATCCATAGGAATTCCACTCTACTAAGTGGAGTGACACAAATACAAAGCCAACACAAGCTATAAATGAGATTCACCAAATATACACATACAGTTTATGAAAAGCTTCAAGCTATTTGTCATGCTCAACTCCTGTAAACATTACATTTCAGGATTCAGAATTTTAAACAGGTTCTAAAATAGTTCTCAAATTCAGCAACAACAGTGGATATTCAAGTAACTGAGAGATATGAGTGCGGATTTGATAGGAAAGCATTTTTATTATTGGCAACAAGCTCTAGGCTTGATGCTCCTTAATAATCAAGTGGATTCCCAGGTATGACTTCTTAGGAAAACCAACCAATGCAGTGGGGAAGGAACCAGCAACGTTTATGGAGCTGTAGCTACAAGTACTTGTAAAGATTGTTGAAGAAAGCAGTGCAGAAACCTTCAGCATCATCCAGCCCTGGTAATAATTATTCAGGATGTTGATTCTAATATCAAATAAGATAAATAAGACAAACGGCAAATAAATACTTCATAAGTAATGCCATATATATTTTTTCCCACTGAATGTTCACTAATATTAAAATGCTTAAAATAATACTTCAGCAAGTGTAATTTTAAGGACTTTTGTGGAACTAGTATACAGTACAAGCATTCACAAAATAAATGTTGACCCCAATAGTCCATGTTTCAGGACCCAACAGTACCTAACTAGAGTCATAGTCTAGACTGCTGCTATGTGAGTCAGAACAGTGCTGTAGCAAAAAAACCCAAAATATCTAACAGAGAAGAAAACTCAAGATATGCCCAATAAGGAACAGCATTATCCAAAATTAAAATGTGTAATAGATACTCCACAGAGGCGGACAAACCCAAGGAAATGCCAGCACATTCCAAGCCACCTTGGGGATAAATGCCAGAAAAAAGAAGGAGGTTCAGAATTAGACAGCAAGTCTCTCTCCCTCCTCTGCCAAGACCAGTTAGGTTACATTTCCTCAGTCAGCCATGGTCATAGCCCCAAGCAATATGTTAGGAAGCACCCCCTTATGTGTTTCTTTGTGCAATAGGGTTCATCTTTCAGCCAGCTGATAGAGCTGACTCTCCTTAAGGACTTCTCTGATAAAATATGCTGTCTGTGTGAGCTCTGGTTTAGAAGATCATCAGAAACGAAAGGCCAAAATAAGGATGGACAATTCTGGTGCAGAAGTTACATGTAATTACACAGTGCTTTTTGATGACTCTTTTACTTAAGACATACTATTCTATTTACAAGGATATAGAGCCTTGTAACCTTTTCAGGGCATACGTTTAAGCATCGCACATGAGGCTAGCAATTACAGAAGATCCAGTATCCTTCAACTACTCTTGGGATTTGACAAAGAATTAAAACTGTAGTTAATCACGCCTCATGACTGACATCTGTCTGCTACAGCTTGTCAAAAGAATGCACTTTCAACACGTCTGCTTTAGTCCTTTCACTGACTCAGAGAAAATAAAGAAAAAAAGTGCAAGGCTCTTTAAATGCAGTAAAATTGCAAATAATTAGGAATGAAGTCTGAAAATACCTGAATAAAGCAAAGTGAAATACTGCAGAGATGCCAATGTAATGGGCACTCATGGAGCACCAGAGATTTTCATCAAGTTCTCTGCATGCCTCTGCCTCTGGTCCTCTGCTCACATTTGTCCACACTAATTGTCTCATGCTTTTGTTCTAGCCAGTTTTCTGTTTCTGCTCTTCACAGTGTTCTATGCTCATTTCCAGTTATTTTTCACACTGATCTATATAACAGAAATCTTTTTTCCCTCTTTTACTTTCTCCTGCGAATTTGCTTCACACATTTCCATAGACAAAATAGAACTAAGGAAAAAAGAATTGGATAACCTGAAGAAAGTTTTAATTTCATCTCTTGATCAATTCCCACTTTTTATTTCTTGTCTCTAGGAACTTCCTTAGCCCTTATCTTGACAGAAACTTATCTATTCAGGAGAAGAATCTTATATATCTTGGAAGTTGCTAGCACTCCTGGCAGTGTACAAATGGTAAACAAAGACATCAAAAAATAATACAGAGCTAGTGAAATATATTTTTCCAATCAGGTACTCTAAAGAACACAGCATAGGCAGCCCTCCTCCCCCCATATTTAAGAGTCTTCTGGACATTTCAAATAGAGAGGGAAAATTAGTAGAAAAATTGAAGCTTACTCTTCTTGACCGTCACGTAAACTACTGGTCCTGTGACTTGTGCCAAAGATGGGTGCAGGATATGTGACAGACTGCAAATAAGCATATCAACAGGCTGTGTTTCATGTATGTTGAGTTTATTAACTCTAAAGTATTGCCACAGCACACGAATTCTTACTACTGCAACAATACTTCATCACATCTGTGTCAGATCCAAATTATCACCATCTGAAGCATGGATCTGCTTTTTCCACAGACACAGAGTCTTTGGGTTTCCGTATTAATGCAACAACAGTGTTTTACTTGTCTGGACATGCTATTAGTGACACATTACTGTTGAAGAGAAAGAGAATACTACCCATATTGTCTTGTTTTTAAGCATTTTCCGTATTTTTACATAGCACTTTCTCAGAAAAGTTAAATGCTTATACACGTCTGTATAAACTAAAGTTCATATTACATCTGTGCAACTGATGTATTTGGATACTCTGTCTCTCTGCAGGAGCTGGGGGTGGGGAGATGACTCAGCAGCTGAATGCAACATTAAACCATCTCTCCTGACAAGCTAACTTCTGTGCTTTTGGTGCTTTTTCACCATTACAAGATGTAAAAATCTGTGCTATCTTTCTTTCAGATGCCATCAGCTGGAAATGGCACCATGCCAGGAGTAGGCACATGCCAGCATCTGTGTTCTCCAGAGCTGAAGAGAGCGGGAGGGCAACTGCCCACTTGGCTGCATGAAGATCCTAACTAACACTATAGGTGTTAGTTATACCCTTCCCTGATGCCTGCTCACGGACTAGCATATGTCTCTGGCTTTCATTTCTCTATTTCGAACCCAAACTTTTCACTATTGTCTGTTGAATCAACAACAACAAATTACAAAGCCAGTTCGTTCTCACAAGCACCTCAGTTTGGTGGCAATATTGATTTCTATGGTACGAATGGCCAGAATTCTTTCCTCCTCGATAAGGAGAAAGACTATGCCTGAGCCATGGTTGCCCACCACCCCTAGCACTGAAGCAAGGTACCCCACTTGCCTGGAGCCTCCTTGGCCTGGAGGCGCTGGATGCGGCCTGAGCTGCCCCTTGTCTGCAGCACTACCAGCCTCCTCCTGCCGCCGGCGCTCCTCGGGGAAGCCTGAGCCCGCCATCCTCACGCAGGAGGGATGCCAGCAGAACATGAGCCACAGAGCCCTCCCCTGGCCACCTGCCACGCGGTCACCGAGCAAAGCAATGAATTCACTGTACTGTGAACCTGAGCTACTGCCCCAGTGCAGAACTTCTCATGCTCTGAGAAAGGGAGGAAACATACCCAGAAGAACTTTTCCAAGTGAGGTAAAAGAAAACATTCCTCCTCCCTCCCATGGTGAATGAGAAGGAGGGGAAGATAACTCAGTCATCAGCACCAGTAATGCTCAGTCACAGGCACGCACCACTCGTCATTGTGACAGGGTCAGGATGCTCCAACGAGTGGCCATTTTACTCAACTTACTGAATTTATTTGAAGGCAAAACTCCTCTCTGCTTATGACAGAATCTTTATCACCACTCTGTATTCACTAATGCTGACCCCAGTTTCTTCCACCTAGAGGAAAAAAAACATGTCTAATGATGTGACAGAGTTTATCTGCCATATTTTCAGGTTGTAGTGATATTCAAATCATCCTAAAAATCTGCACATTTTCCCACGAGCTTTGCTAGCTCCTGTTGGTGGCTAGCTGCATGCTCCCTGCTGTGGCAAGATGCCAAAACCCATTTCTTTTAATCCTGAGTGCTATGAATCACAGAGCAGGAGATCCACAAGCTGCTCCCCATTGGCAAGACCATGGTTTGCTCTTCGGCTGGTTGATCCCCAAAGTTAGCAGAAAAAGTTTTTCATGAAACTCTGTTATAAATGACTAACATAAAGCAACATTTTCAAACTATTTTTTAACTGTAAGCAACCAGATAAATTGAAACCTGTTTTTCAGCAAAGCTGTGTGTTTATAGTAAAGATATTCGGTAGGAGCAATAAAAGCTGTAGGTGCTCAGCACTTATGCTGCCAGACCTCTTATTCAGATGTTTAATTGCAGGAACTTGCATTTGAAAATGCTGCCCTAAGGAACTCAACAGCCCGTCTAAGAGCAGCTTAATTGGTCCAGACAAGTCCAGACTGAAATATGCAACATGCTGTGGCACCTCTTTGGAATATGTGTAATATCAGAAAACCCCAAGCCATGCACATTAGAGTGAAAAAATATTTTGCAGTATGTTTCTGTCCAAATCGAAGGTTTCCTTTTTCTACAAATGCCTGCCTGAGACTTTATGGTAGAAATCGAAGTAAAACAATAGAGAAAACTATTGGTCACCCACTAATAAAAAGCAAAAGTCATACTTAATGAAAGAAATCTTTAAAATAAAATCATTTATCTCTCTGCTTTATTCTAATCATTTGCCATGTGAAGAATTTATTCATACAAGAGAGTCAAATTTAAAAAGACACTGATCCCCTGACTGTTTTTCCCTGCAAAGGCTTTTACGGGTCCATCAATTTTGCTCAGAGCAAAATTTCGTCTTTCACAGTCTCTGTCATATTCTTGCACCACAGCTTCAGTTTATTATTACTTTGTTTAAATAAGTTATCCATAAATTCCAGCCTGGACATCAGCATTTGTCTTAATTAAAACCTTATGGCAGTTTCAGTTGGAAGCTATTTTTCTTTTCCCTCCTGAAAAACTCTACTGTGAAGTATCCACAACCCAGCACGACCCTTTGTTCCATCCAGGAGATGGCTGCGTTTCATCAACAGCGGGTGAGGTAACTCCTACCTACACAATCCCCAAAATCGCCATGAGAACTGTGAAGGTTAAAAGGGATGATTTAAACAAAAACTGTCATTATGCTGATTAAAGGGGAAAGATCTTTACATGCTTAAAACCACATGCAAAAACTAAGGTTGGGGGTGGGGGGGGGTGGATAAATTATATATACCAGATGCCTAAATGTACCTAGCGGATAGTGAGTTCTGATTCAAGAAGATTATTTACCCAACCCTGTTCTCCCACACACGTCCCTAAGGAAAACAGGAGGATGGTCTGTTTCTGTGGTGTCTGTTTCCCAAAGCAAAGGAACACAATGCAGCGATCCTGGAAAAACCTGTTTTTCTGTGTTTCTACAAGCTAAGAAGGCGCTCTGAATTAACACGCTATTTTAAAAATACCCGAGAAGAAGACCCATCGACGGGAGGGCCGGTGAGTGGGAGCGAGGTCTGCGGGCAGGGTGTAGCTGCCAGCCCCCAGCAAGAACAATCGCCCGGGAGAAGCAGCGCTGCCTCCAGCGGCAGCACACCCACGCCACGGACTTATTTTTAGCCTCTACTGGTGGAAGTAAACACGTGTTGAAGCACTTACTAGAGCTTGTTGCTCTGGCACCTGGGAGAGTTAGGGGCTGCTGCAGGGGAGAGGTTGTGGAAGCTTCTGCTGCTCCTCTTCCCAACTTGTCACCTTGCTCTTTTGGTTCTTTTTCCCTCCCTCGAGGCCATATCCTCGGCAAGGGAGGGAGAAGCCTTACTGCTCTCCACACCTTTACCTCTCCCACCCTTCTCTGTGGTCGGCATGTTTATTGGCCTACTTAAACGCTGAGAGTGGAAACACAAATCAGGTGCAAATGAGCCGCTGCCACTGTGCCTGCTCCCAGGCCTCCCTCCTTGCTCCCACCACATGTTATCTCGGTGCTTTTATGATTGCGCTGTTGGCTACGGTAGAAACCATGCAGAGGCACCTTTTATGTGTGTATCTACAAGGCCTGTACACATTCGCTGCCTCCCTGGGGGAAAAAAGGTAGCTGTTGTAGACACTCATTCTGTATGGCGTTACAAGCCATCTAGAAATGGAAGAGAAGCTCAACAGGATGAAAGGTGAGATACAGGTGAATTCAGAGGTGCACACTGTGCCTACAAGATAATTCTGCAAGTTGCAGAACTAAGATTTTTTGCATGTTCAATACAAAACTATTTACTGCTCTGCCCACAGAGCTGTCCTTAACTTTGCAGCAAGACTTTTACCACCTAAGCCAGTTCCAAGTATGTATAAATAGAAATATAAAGCTAGAATTGGGACAGTGTTTAGGAATCACTTACTTATCTAGGATCTCCCACTGAATTTTGGTGGATTTCAGAACATCTAATACAAGAGTTTCATGTCTATCATGCCATTAAAGGAAAAGTCAGAATTTAAAAAATTGTAAAAGGACGCACATGCATCACACTCCTATATGCAATTAATCTATATGCTTAATACTTCATTGCTGTGAAATACAGAGAGACAAAGCATGCAGATTCATATTTATTTGAGAACTTCAGTTGTGAAGCAAGACACACACAGTTAAAGGGTAACAAACTCAATTCACAGCAGAGTGCAGAAAAAAGAAAGTACAGTACTAACTCTCTGAGAGGATTCAATTTTCATCATGTACCTTTGAATGTCAAGTTCTGAATGAAGGGAGACCAACATGCACTGCAAAACCTGTGGATCAAAGAGAGAAAAGAAGGGGAGGGGGAGAGATAATTGTTAACAGGAAAAGAAAAAGGAGAACAATAGAAATTAAAAAAGAATAACCTATACATACTGAAAGGATACTGAATAAAGGAAGAGAAGAGAAGAATTGAAAAATAATGAAGGAAACGGACATGTGGCAGAGAACAATATGCTCTATCAGTACTTAATATGCAATATTCTCAGAACTCTTGCTGGACACAGTTCAGATGTGCTACATGTGGTTGTATGTCATAGAAACAAAGGATGTTCTAATATAAGAGTTAATGGCTGAAAGCTGAGCCATAGAGATTCATATATCCATAAAAACCATAACTGACAAATAACAAAACATTCTTCCTGAGAAATGATACAACTCTTGGCTGGAGTTAGCAGCAGTCATTACAATTTTGTGTTTGTTTCACACTTACTACAGAGACATGGAATCCTTCAAGCAGAACTTAGAAATACTGTGTAACTCATGATTAACCACAACTTTAAAAAGAATAAGAGAAACTATGGTATGAGTAAAAAGTCTTCTCCAATCACATCTCTCTTTACTATTCTACCTCTGATCTTAAATGCCACAGAATGTGAGAATTCGCTAAAAGGGGTTTAAGGGCCAAAAAAACCCAACCATTTTTTTCCTCCAACACATGAACGAGATGCTAATTGGAGGGGAAATTGCCTACTGCTGTTTGAGTTCACAGAGGTGGAGGTCCTGTATTTTCCTTAATCTTCATTTGCCTGTGGGTGGACGTAAGGGGGATTTTTGCAGAGTGCTCTAAAAATCCTTCTCTAAGCAATCAACTCCTACTTCAACAGAGTCAGGCTCCCACAACAACGGCTGCTTCCCAGTTCAGAACATGCAGCTATTCATACCAGGCAAAGAAATGCAACTGCTTTGACAACAAGGACGTCATTGTTAAAGAATCTTATTTAGCAAGTAATTATAATGCCAACATCACAATTAAGAGAGTAATTCAAAAATCTTTTGAATTTTACAAACCCAGAGGATATGAGCATGTGAAAGCTGATTCTGGGGATGAGATAAGCAACTTATAAGTATGCTATGATTTTTCATGCTTTTGTCCGCTGGATACTTTGGAAGGGCAGTACCGTTTTATTTTAAAGAGAACAATAGATCATTTTTCTCCCTATGATAACGGCATCATTTAGAATTGTTCAAGTAAAATGTGATTTTTACAAATAAGCTATTTATGCAAACACAGTGCAAATTAAATGTAGCCTTCCGGCAACAACTGGAAACATTCCAGTTCCAAACCACAAAGACAAAACAGTCTGTTGCTAATGTCTCGGTAATACTGAAACTGTATTGGGGTTTTTCATGTTTTTATAATGTTACCACCCCACATATGCAAACCTGAGAAATCCTCCTTGGCTTTTATTAAACTGTTCTGTTTTAAAAGAAAAAAAAAAAGGATTCTATAAGAGCAAGTCCCTTCTCAATGCCAAACACACAAGACTTCCAAGGGGAAAAAATCATCCTACATGTTTGTTTGACATTCAGGCATCATTACAAATCAAGACCACACGTCAGAAGGGGCATTACTCTGCCCAATGGCAGCATTAAAAGTGTGCAATAGTCACCCTTCCTAAAGCTATTGCACAGAGTCAACTTGAGCTACTTAGTTTCCTCAAACCTTGTCACCTCATGGAGAATTACAGCTGTGTCACTTTTCTCTGGACTTTCCTCGTCCCAAAGGAAGTGAAACATCAATTCTGACCTAAGGATTGGTAAGGAAATGAGGATGCTTGAGGACACCTGCAACACTTCTCACCCTCAATCTAGAGAAAATGTAGCCCATATCCCTAACTCTCCGTCTCCTCTCATCACAACACAGTATTTATTTTAAAACAAATAGGTAAATGAAGATATGCATTTAAAATGCATGAAATTTTAAGTCCACCTTAGATCCAGAAGTCTCTCCCTCCTCCTGCAGGAACTGATTTGAAATCATATGGATATGCTGCTGGATTAAGAGCTAGTGTTCTCTGAATAAACACACTCTTGCAGAAAAAAATGAACCACACACAAATCCAGAACCACGACAGCGGTGCAGCAAGAGGCTTCTTCAACTCCTGCATAAGGCAGCACAAGGAGACAAACAAGGCATCCACGGCGTTATGTAGCAAACTTCAAATCTCCTAAAGAAGATCCAGATATGCCAGTATGGGAGAAATATAATTAAGACCATTACTGCAGCCCACGTAAAGACCTTATTATGAATGAAATTTGAAGACATTTGGGTCTGAATCCAAACCTGAAGCATGGCTTCCTTTGGAACTTTCCAAAATATTTCTTAACTGTCTGCATTTCTATCCAAACTCAACACCACACTGATGCCTTCATCAGCACTCCACTAACCTCAAGGGTATTTAAAGATGGAAAACAATAATGATCTATTTTTTCCTTCTAGATTGTAGAGGAGTATGATTTTTTTTCCATCTATCAGCATGCGTATGGATATATATAGTCCACAATGATGGGAAATGAATCAAAGGAGAGCTTTGCAACTTCCGAATGCAGCAAGGGCTGTGATCTCCCGACCCCAGGGACAGGTTCCTGGGACAATCCCCTGTCTTCTGCTTCCATCACCAACTCTGTCACTGTTCCAGCGAGATGAGGCATTAAAACAAATATCCAGCATAAGAGGAGAAACAGGACATTGGAGCAAATCCCACAGAAGATTAACAAACCCTGGACTTGACTTACTAAGAAATAAAAAATTGTAGAGTGCAGAACACTCAACTAATGTGCTCTGAGCAACCTCTGCTGGCCAGCAGATAGGATCCCGTGTCTTCTGCTAAATGGAGTTGTTCAGAGCCTGTGATTTCATTCTCATCTATAAGTGCAGATCCTTAGCTGGCTTGAATGAACACTACTTGACCAGCTTGAACAGTGCAAGGAAAACCTGTGAAAGGTGGGCCTGTCACATCCCAGTGAGATGGAAAAAAGCCAGGGATTTCCACTTTCTGTTAACCAATACCCTCAGAGCACAGAGGCTCCTGTTGAAACTAGTGTTATGTTTTTATGAGTTGTGGAAGCAAATAGTCAGGATACAAGAGGCATCAATGCTTGAACACGTTGGACTGGCATGCAAAGAAACAGATTTATACAGGCAGGTGGACATATAAAAGTAATACATAAAAAAATCAACAAAAGAGCTAAGTAATTTCCTTTGGAAAAAGGTGGAAAATACTGGCGGCCAAGGAGAGTGGAAGCTGGGGCTGGGACACAACACACAACTAAGGAATGGCTGCAGAGTGTCATTGCTGGCAGGTATGAGCAGGAAGGGGCATTAACATTTGAGAAAATTTTGGGAGCCAGACATCATTGTAATGAGGAAAGTACCAGAGACAAAGGAAACAGCTGCAAAGCATGTTGCTTTTGAACTTTAAACCTAAATGGAGCAAGTGGTGGCCCTGAAAAAAGGTGTAAAAAGCTAAGAGTCATAGGAGGAACGCAAAGTTTTCCGGGAATGTGCTGAATGTCATCAAAGGAAGACATAAGAAAATTCTGGTGAATACCACTTGTAAGGTAGCGCCCAAAGGAATACACAGCAGCTTAGGGAAAACAAGGATTAATACCTTGAGGCTGACTGACTGTATTAGTCATTATCCCAGGGCCCTCAAAACAAGGGTGAATGAACTGCAAGTCTGCCTTGTGGGATCTGCTTGCTAAGCAGATCAAAGGAACGTATTCACCATTTTAAGCAGGATCAGACCTGTTGAACACTGAAATTCTAAGTCTCCAGAGGAAAACGCAGATGCTTGAGACATTTGTGTTGATGATTTAGTAGGAGACATCTGTCCCCCTGAGTCCGCCTGAAATAATGTCACAGAAGGGTGTTAGGAGCACAATGTGCTCGCTCCGCAGGAATGCAGCACTGCTGTTCTGGCTGGCAGTGACATACAAGCTGAACTGCCTTTTCACTGGCAGTGCTGCCGAAGAGGAGCATGTTAAGTTTCCCCGTTTTCTTCAGTCTGTGTAATATGCTCTTGATTTATGCTTCTGATGGATTTCAAAAGGGAAGTCCTTACAAAAGCAGAATATGTGAAACACGTTACATTTATCATGGGTCACCCAGGAAGATGACACTGTTGTTGAGGAAAAAAACAGCTAAAATCAGAGAAATGCAGGAGTACAGAATGAAGCAAAGGGGGGTTTAGCCAGGACCCCAGGACATTAGCACAACAATTAGCATTCCTTAGGTTTACAGTCTCTGGGTGAAATCCTGCAGAGACATGCAATCAGCTGACGCTGCAGGGAAATGATAATGAGAACACAAAGGGCTTGAGATGAGTATGTAGATGATGATATACAACTAAATGAGATGCTGACTCATAAGTCCTCTAAAACAGCTTGAAACTGAAGGAAGGAAATGAGGATCAACTGCCTATTTCCTGTGCGCAATGGTTTTGTGGGGAGGATGCGAGAAAATGGTGTTTCTCAACAATGCTGGGATGGGAAAAAGTCAGGATAGTAATTCAGCTTGGATCAGGCCAAAGAGGTTCTTCCAACAGAAATGTTTAGTACACAAGTATCTGCCAAAGAAGGGAAAGGGTGAAGTCTTTTATCACATGAAAACACAGGCAGTGTACAGGATCAGCTGCAGGCGATCTACACGACAGCACCTAAACAACTGCAGAGGTGGGGGGCGACACACGCGGTGATGGCCAATGACAAATGGTTCTAAAGGAAGCATGGAAACAAAAAGACCAGCGGAATTCAAACCAGGAATGCACTCAGAGAGATAGCAAAGGAAGAGGTCTGCACAAAACATTAAGACTTCTTATGTTTCAAGATTTACATTTTCCAGCACACTCTGCATCTACATATCCCTCACATATCCCTCAAACTGCATATGCTCTTCGGCTCAAACTCATTGAACATTACACCTGAAAATGACATATGTTAACCAGGCAAACTCTTTTGGTTTTGACTTCCAAACAACAACAACAAAAAAGAAAGGTCTTCTCTTCATTGTTGATTTCATCTTTCTCACAGTTCTTGTAAAAAAAAAAAAAAAATTGCTAAAACCTTGTGTTTCATTTAATTTTAGTGAGGATAGAAGCTAAGAAATTATTTTATATAATTTCATATAATATATATAGTGAAGGTTAAAAGCAAACACCCAGAACTAGAAAAAAAATCTCAAAGGAATTCAGACCATAGTCCAAATCATACATTTTAAGAGATATAAAATATTTACACCTTTAAAGTAAAAAGTAGTCTGGTATTCAGGGGGTTCAGAATTCCTGCAGGGCCACATAGCCTTCATGTTTTCAGCCAACATAGTTTTTTTGTCTCTCCACCCATGTGGAGATGCTGTGCTGAAACACCTTATTTTTGCATTGTCTCAATATAAATAGAGTATTGTATCTGTACTCCAGTTCATGTGCAACAGCAAAGGAAAATATAACTTCTTGTTTACCTCAGACGACTTATAAATCTAGGGGGTTTTAAGCAAGAACCTGCAGGATATTGTATATTTCAGTCCTGGCTTTATGCTTAAAGTATATAATTAAGCACGTAGTTAGTAATAATCATATAAGAAATCCATGAGACTATTTTCATTAACAAAGTTAGGCATGAACAGATTGTTTGGTTGTTCTTGGGCCCTAGCAGCTACAGGGGTGGGGTTTTATCAGAGTCTTCTCTTTCCATATTTCACATAAAATTAACCAAGACAATACATAAAAGAAATTATTCCTGTATTTATGATTTGTCTGTCCCCCACTACAGAATTTAAGTATCACTGTGCAGTACAACATGCAAACCCAGACTAGTTGGTGCAGGCTGAAGAAAGTATGATGAGCAGTCCTAATTTCTCTGAGGTAATCCAAACCTGATTTGAATCCACGAACCTGAACTTGAATCGCTCCTTTGTGATGCAAAATTCTGTACGCGAAAAGCCTCCATTGTACAGCCATGGAAAACTGAAAAAACACTGGCTGAAGATCTCGAACTTGGTTGCCTAATCAGGCTAACGAGTTTACAAGGAGGTACCTCCCTGTGCCTCCTACTATTTCTGGTAAGATTTGCATGAAACAGACCAGTTTTCAGCTAGTGGTTCAATTGGGGGTTTTCAGCCACTGATATGTAATATCTGAGATATCCAACCATTTAAATATGGATTCAGAGACTGCACTGTAAGTGTTAAGAATATTTTTTACAATTTTTCCGTATTTGTCCCACTGTTAGAAATCGGGACAATTAGACAAATGCAGTATCTTGGTTTCCAACAGTGCCTCTCTCCTACTAGCCACTCCCTTCTTCCTATCATTATCATCTCTTCTTGGAATCACAATATATTGCTGACGATAAACAACAAAAAATGTTATAAATCTTTATAAAGGAATAAAGAAACAATGATGACTTACGAAGGAAAAGATTTTCATGAGCTGTCTCCAGTATTTTGAAAAGTAAGAATAATAGAGGAGATGTGATGTTCAAAGAACATAGCTGTTTCTCTCTCTCATTTTTCTGTGGTATTTTTCTCCCAACTTTATTTAAACAACTGGCTGACCTGGTTATTCATACAACAACCATTGCTGAAAAGCACAGTATGGTGTATGCAGTGACAACTAATGGTCTACTGAGAACAACATCCTCTGAAATGCAGAAAAATGCATGGACTTGTCATCTCTCATTGCTCAGATTTAATTCTTTATTTTAGAATTTCTTACTTTTGGACTTCATTTTGGCCTTCGACACTGATGAAATGTACCTAATTTTCTAGACTGTGATCTGCTCATCCATTTAAAACTAATAAAAACTACTCAAAGTGCTAAAAATTTGGACTACTTCCCATTCAAAATGATAACTTTACAAGACTTGCTCCCTCACCGCAAAAGAAAAAAAATAATTATATGGTATTTACTCAAGAGACAGTATAAACAAAAATGTGTACACAAATTTTGTTCCACCTTTTTGCTGTGTACCTCCAGGAGACAAAACAACTTTAATGGACAGGTTTTCTAATAACTTAAAGCCCACAACTGCAAATGATGGTCTCAGCCAAGAACCACCATTTTAGCTACTGCCCTAGACAACTTTAGGAAAGCGTTCATGCAGTAGAGTACCTGCCTATGTCAGGATGCCTGGGATTGCACCCAGTAGCCTGCATTTCTGCTCAGCTTTTGCAAAAAAACAAAACCTACTTTGTTTATATGCTTCAAAGCTCCTAATCTCTTTTAAGAAAATAAGTTGTAGAGCAGAAACAATTTAGAGAACACTCACCGAGGGTAATCTGGTAAGAAAAATCAAGGGAGAACTGAGGCAGCTACCTCATTCTTTAGCGAGTGTTCTCTTACCAAGTATTTTTCAATATATTAAAGCATTCGTAGAAAACTTAATTAGAATTCCCTTGACCACAGAGAAATGAGTGAATAACTTTGGTCCAATCATAGCTTTCTATGGTCTGAGAGTTAACAAGCTTTGGTTCCCATTTAAGTCACAAAACCACTTTTCCTATCCTTGGCCCACCATATACAACAGAACTCACAGTACCTTTTTACCTTACATGGCTTCTGCAATAATTAACTCATGAACAGTTTCCAGCACACTGCAGGGAAAACTGCTACAGAAAAGTACTGCATTTATACACCACATTAACTTTGCTCTTAACCTCTTGTAAGGATCACTGTCTTAGCACAGTAGGGAAGTTTTGCTAAGCACAGTCTCCTACATTTTCCTTTAGAACACTTAAAACTTTGAACTACAACATCAAACATAAAAAGCCTACCTGTTTTATGATTAACTGAATTTATTACCTTCCACCCTTTCTTAAACACATACTTGTCATCTACACAATTACAAGAGAACTATGAGCTCAAAAATGCCTTTGTGCAGCATACACCAGCTTACACTTGAATAGTTATGGAATAATTAGAGTGGAATCCAGGAGAATAAGTCAGTCTTACTATCTCATAGTATCAGTTATCTCATATAAGTGAGATAGATAAAGTATGTATAATGTTATACACAAACAGCGAGATTCTGCAAGGTCCCGAGTGATTCCTGGTTTTGATGCAATCAGATATCGCTGCTATGATGCTAGGGGCTAATTAACTCCAGCCAACTTTAGGCTGTGGAAAATTATTGTGACATCACTATTGCAAAGCAACATTTTAAGGTTTCATTGATAAGGATATTTACATAGCAATTTCATTTTCAGATTTATATATAGATAGTCAAATACTATATATTGTTCAGAAGTCCTTATTGCAATACGTTTTATTATGTACTGCAAAACTTTCTTCTTAAAATTATCTTTTCACACTTAAGGCATACAATGTAAATCAAATAATAAGCAAACCATAGCACCAGCCTATTAATCAGATATGTCAGTTTAAATATATCCTATCTGGGAACAAAAACAAATGCTACTGGCTTTATAAACCTTACAGAACAGGGAACAAAGCTAGAGTTAGATTTCAAGAGTTGATGTCATCATTGTTCACAAGCCAACACAGGGCTTTAAAACTGAAAAGAATCTACACCATATAAAATGGTTTCCAACTTGTAAGGGGCCAGGGCCCTCGCCAGTGGATAATAGTTTGCAATAGAGTTTAGGGTTTTTTCCTGAGGACAGCCTGGTGGAGGGGATATAACACATTCATGCAGAAAGGAATGTGCAATTCTGTATTCTTATGTGCTATAAAGAGAGAGATCTTTCTAAAATCTCATGTACTTGTATTGTGCGTATCTTCTCTCCAAATGCTTAAATATTTCACAAGTTGGGGTCTTTACACTGAACATCTTTGTTCACCCAAAACCTTTCTAGCTACAGTGCTAGCATCACACTTAAATGACAAAGGATCAAAAATTAGGAGAAAACAAGCCTAATATCCCTGAATGTCTTCAAGGACAGGCTGGATGGAGTTCTGAGCAACCCGCTCTAGTGGAAGATGTCCCTGCCCATGGCAGGGGGTTGGAACTAGATGGTCTTTAAGGTCCCTTCCAACCCAAAACCTTCTGTGATTAGTATGAGCCAATAGGTATCTTTTCTGCGTGTCAGAGGGAGGTGCAGTGATGTGAGTATGTACATTTGAATTTTCTCTTTCATGATTTAGGTTTCTTTTAGCACATATGCACGTTTTAGAACACAGTATCCTTAGAACTGCTGAAAATTTACCAAATCAAATCTTAAAACTCTGAAATGAAGTAAGCTTTAGCAGACAAAACCAGATGAACAGTACACAGCTTCTTCTGCTATTTTGTGAATATTCAATGACCTCACATTCTTCAGTGCCTTCCCTCGCCTAAATTCAGCAAAAGAAACTGTTATCTGTTCACACAAGGAAAGGTATACACAAATATTTGGAAAAACTGTCCCAGTTTCTTCTAATTACATGGCACAGCCTCCAACAACCAATAAATGCTGCAGCCAGAACACAATGTAGGTTTGTACTTGAGATTATCCATTTGCCCAGTTACTGACGCTATTGAGAGCGCATCTCATCAGTTACAGTATGAACACAAAAGGAATCCTGACTTCACAGAAGCTCATGGAATGTATTTTACTACAGGTATCCCTACAGGTTACCCTCTAAGCATCTTTAAGCCTCAAAAACAGATTTGAAAGATTCAAAGTGAAGAAATAATGGGCTCTAATGTATTGTTCTTGCAGGAACTTTCTGAGAATAATTCACTTTCCAGCAGGTGATTCGTTAGGACTTATAAATAAAGCAAAACATACTGGCAGTGGTCTTTTTAGATCTGTCTGAACATGGGTGAAGGTGCTTAATCTTGTGAAAATAAATGTGTTCATAGACCCTACAGATATTCCATTGCAGATTTTGCCTGCTCTGTCTTGGTGTTATCTTGGAAACTAGAAAATAATTTCTGTTTTGGCCATGGAGCAATAATTACTTTTTTATTATCTCTGTTCCTCATCCTTCACTTGCCTATTTTTTTGAATGGAAATATAACTTTTTTCTCCAAACAGCAGTGAAATGTATATTGCCTTTTTACATGCATCAAGGCCTTCTATTCTCTGATGCAGTCGTTAGCAAGGAAAGCTCTGTGATACAAGGATAACCTCTGGGAGGTTACAGCATCTAAGTGTGTACTGCAGAGGTGCATATTTTCCCTTCGGTGTCCTCAAGAGATTATCTTCTTGCTTGCACTTGTATCGATTCTGATTGAGAGAAATCATGACCCTGAGATATACTCAGCAGTGCTATTCTATTCAGCATGCTGTTCACAACATAAAGTGATGACAGGCATCGTTGTTCCCAGGAATAATATCCAGGTTGACTAGCTAGAAAACTTAGTTCTTATTCTCATCCACTCAGAAAGGAGATGCAAAGATGGTTTATGTGGGAGATGATAGTTGTATGACAAATATTCCATACTATAGAATCTTATATTTGGTTGCTGCAGAAGAAAGACTGAGAATTTTTTTTTTTTTCAAACCTGAAGGTTTTGGGCTAAAGTAATTCAAAACGAAAGAGGTACTCTGAGTTGATGGACTCAAAAGGAAATACTAAGTTCTTATGAACATGAACATATTCAAGTCTTGTATTCACATTGACTGTGTTACCTTATTATCCCCTTAACCCTCTTAAAAGAGTTCCCATCCTCAATCATTTTTTGCTAGTTATTGAAATTACCAGAAGTACCATTATTTCTCTATTTCTAAAAATCAAACACAAAACCCAGTCTGAAAATGAAGGTGGATTAAGGAGAATTCTGTGAAAGCAGATGTTGCAGGGAGTTCACTGAAGGTTAGGTAGTGCAGGAAAGCCAAGTGGAAAAAAAAATCTAGTGGATGATCATATCTGCCCTGACATGCAGTGACTGAGCTTTCAGTTCTGTTTATCTCAGGAACTGAATAAATGGCCAGTAATTTCAATAGTGTCTAATAAGGCAAGGGTGCAAGTTGTAAAATAATGCTGAAAGAAATTAGATTCTATTTCATTTTTCTGAAGGAACACTGAATTCTAAAAAGAAATAATAATTTGATTATTTCAGAGATATTAACAGATGATTTTATGTCATATATCTTTCTGCCAGAGATCTAACAGAAGAAAGTAGGGCATGACAAAAGAACCCAGCAGCAGCAATACCTAGATGTCTCTTCTGATTCACTGGTGTAATTCAAGAAATTGATGATTCCACAGACCCCTTCAGGATGTGAACTGAGAGACTGTTTGTTGATTTTATAAGTAATGGTTTAGATTCTTTCTCAATATCTATTACTTTTTAAAATAAATCTCATTTAAAGCTCCCTGTCTGGAAAACTGAAATATTTTAAGAGATTTCTCTAAGAGGAATTTTAGGTACTAAGTGGTAATAATTGTTAGGACAGCATTTGCTGAATTTCAGAACTCAAAGGAATGAAGTTTAAATGCATGTGGCTACTTGCAGGACTTAAAGACAATTCAGTATCAGATTGCATAATTTATAAATTAATGGTCTAAAAATCTATAAAAAATTGGTTTTTTCATTGAAAAGATAGACCCTTCTTTAGTAAAGGTTTGAGTAATAATGGTGGATAGAGCTCCCCAACAGTATTGCTCATGCCAGCCTTTACAAAGATAGCTTCTGTGCTGAAGGAAAACAGAAATTGTTCTCCTAAGAGGAATGAGAGAAAGGCAGACAGTAGAAAAATATGAGGGAAAAAAAATAAGTGAAGAACATCCAGAAAAATATATTTCTAAATTAACTAGATATTCTTATATTTTCTTGCCTGAAAAGCAAATGAAAATTTTTTTTAAAATGTTTGTATGGCCTACAAAAAGCCCCACAGATGTTTTCAAAAGCACTCTGTAGACAACTCTAATTTGGAAAGATACTCTCCCATCATAAATCCTTTCAATCTAGTTAACAAAACCTGCATGTCTTGTTTGCATGAAATACTTAAAGGAAACTGAACAAGAACTATTGTGAAACTGTGCAGCCCTCTTTTTCCAGCTTAGTAAATACTAGACAAATAATGGTATCATATGGTCTAGAATGAATCCTTATTGGATAGCATTTAAAATGGGGAGAGAGGAAGAGAGAACAAAACAGTACTCACCCTTTGAGACCTTTCTTCTGAGGATCTACAACAGATACCAGCTTATTAAAGTCTGCAACTCCAGCTCCATTTATTGTGCAAGGACTGAGACAGGTGTGTTAACACGGCCCAAGAAACAGGTAGAACAGTTTACAGACTCCTGTTACTTCATCAAATGTATACTCCAAGCAAGCAAACAAACAAACAAAAAAACCCATACCAAATGTTAGCCGTCACAAGGTGAACAAACCGATTTTCAGACAAGCTCTCAAACTCCGGACTGCACATTAATAGGTGGGAAAGGCCTGATTTTGGCTGCAGGGATGATAAAGACGAGCAGCTATCAGCCACTTCAACCTCGGCTCCTTGAAGCAGAGGCCATAAAAGCCATGTTATGACTCAGATAAGCTGGCTACAGACCTCTCCTAAATTGCCCCACACTGGGCAGTCTGAAGGAGCAATGAGCAGTGGGAGAGTGAGCTACAGACATACACCCTTCACTTGCCCGGTGTCTCCTGTAGAGCTGCCAATGCTCAAATCTGTGGGCAAATCCCCAAGCAGCAACTTTTGCTAGTTCTCAAGCTATTTGATTCATGTCGGTGCAGGGCAGATCCCCAAGCGAAACAAGGACCTCTGGCTCACAGCACAGCAGCTCTTCCAGTCATGGCCCCTGTGATGGCACCTCAGCTGCACTTGCATGAATTGCTGCACCGAATGTTGGGATGGCTTATAGGTGAAAAATCTATACAGCAATCTATGGGATAGACTAAGCTTCATTTGATTCACATGCAAGGAGAGGAAAAGTCAGTCACACGTGAAGAGCCAGGTCTCTCTTTCTCTAGACTGCCACAAACCATCAATGGGACATAGCTAGGAACATCTGATTGACCATACCTAGCCTTCACATATGTCTTATGAATATGGTCTTTTCTGAGTGCTTTTAGTATTTGCCTTTTTGTCTAAAAGCAATAATAAAGCAATATTTTAGAAGTGCATCGCAAGATATTAAAAGCACTTGACAAATTCTTCTAAGTATCTGATCTTTTGGGGTATGATAAAGCACATCTCTTCCATAGTCAAAACTGATGAGACCACAAAGAAGAGAAAGCCAGTAACTGTGTAAACTGAAAAAATCTTCATAGTGGGTATGGAATAGTGGGATCAGGAAGGGCAACTCTTCCTTTGGTCAGCATAATTTGCAAAGGTTTCTTAGTCAGAAAGGGGTCTTCCACTTCTTTATCATGGGAAGTGAAATAGCAATAAAAGTAAACTGATAAAGACCGGCAGAAAATGCTATGCAAATTGCTGCAAGTAGAGTCACAACCTACCACTTCGGAGTGCTGCATTCCTAATGCCTGAATCTGCTATTTCACAACATCCTGTACTAACAGCAAAACACGTGTCCAAATTGCATCTCTCCATTCTGTACATTTTCTTTCCAGACTAGGCTTAACTCATTAGAACTAAGAAAAACCCTGGAGGCAATTTAGATTTCCTTCTTCTACTGGAAAAATAGAAGCCTCACACAAAATCTTCTATCAGTGTGCTATTGGGAAAAAAAAATCTAGGCAGCAGAAATGGGATAGAAGCCTTCTAGACTTCCTTACAGTTGAAAATTGGCCAATTCAGAGAATAATTTCTAAAGCAACAGACCATGCTTCATCTCTTTTCCCATTACTATTTTCTGGTTAGTAAATATAACCTCCCTAGCAAGTACTACAGCTTTTCTAAAGCACTGTACTTTCAAAAAAAATTGAATTTTAGTAAACTTACTGGCAAAAGAAGCACCTTTCAGTATGAAAGTATAAAACATTTGCCAACTATGTTTCAGGCTGTCATTCCTTTTCTTGATTTTCTTATGTTAACTGGAGTGGTACAGAGTAGCACACAAAAATGCTTACTGTGAAGAACATACTTTGCTGGAAGGAAGAAGTCAGCTATTCATATAGTCAAATTCATTGGCACAGAGCTGATGTGAATTCTAAAGCACTAATGTTGCATTTCTATCAACTGCAAACAAAAGCTTGGAACTCTGAAAATAAGTAGCTTTAACAATCTAACTTCTAAAACAAAGAGTCACCAAAATGGTGTTAACTATTAATTATTAGTTTGATGCCATGGAGAATAAAAAAATAATGTGCTCTATTCCCAGGCTTTGCTTAGAATTTTCAGTGGTTGTTTTGTTTCTGACAAAGAGGTCTCATACTAATCAAGCAGTCAAATTCTGCTAGCCTAAGTCATGCTGAACAGTGATTAATCCTGCAGTAAATCTCTGTGAATTTCTAGCATTGAAAACAAACAAACAAAAACAGAGTCAGAGTGCTCACAAGAAACCTCCAACTATTTTAAAGTAGGTGGAGGCACAGCTGACAGTGTCAGATGTTTAGGGGATTTCTTCTGTATATTTTGTCTTCTTAGTTTTATATCTGTATTTTCATCACTCACTGCCACCTTCATACTCCTCCCTCTATTTTAGTTAACTGGTGATTCTTATGGCCATGTCTTACTCCCACAATACTGTGAAGACACGCAAAGTGAACATGTCACATGTATCTGTGACTTGTGCATTCCCACAGACCACTGTGACGAGGGGTGAGTTGTGTGCCACAGGAAGCGGCTCAGCGGCACGTGGCATGTGACAGTGACCCTGATTCTCAAAGCAAATTGTTTCTTTCCCTACGGATTCACCTTTGCTAGTAAATCATGCCCTCATGCCAGCCTTGACACTGAGAATATTCAATTTCCAGTGTTCCACACTTTGCAACACTCCGTTACCACTCTGGAGGCACATGGTGAACCATAGAAGCAAAGTGTCTGGGGCGAGAGATGCCCTTAAAAACTTTGTGCCTGGTGCAGAATGCACAGGGTCACATACAGAAGTTATACAGGAGGGAGAGAGCTCAGCTAGTTCTGCCTGGTGAGCTCTTCCAGAAATGTTTGTGAGGAGGCCCCCTAATTTGTAAAATTTTCAACAAGATGAAGCAGACACAAAGCACAGTGTTAATAATACTGCTGAAATACTTCAGATCTCCAGCACGGCAGGAATTATTCTGCACTGTGTCCCTCAAATAGTCTGAAACCTTCCATGTTTATACAATACCAGATACCCCTTCAGGCAAAGAGCACTCCACATTTCAAAGCAAAGTCAAATACCAAAAAATTATTCACTTGGAACCACAGCAAAAGTTCAGACATGTTACTGAGCAGATTTCACTGGAGGCTCTAATGATCTAATCAGGGTGACTTAATTGCATTTGGCTTTGAAACCAAAGCACAGTGCCCAAAACGGAGAGGGTTTTTCTGCAGTACAGTAGCAGCTCCCAGCTCTAAGAGGAACTGAAGTGAGAAAGGATCCACACAGCCCACAGATAACTCCTTGCAGAAGCTCCATTGTTGTAACAAGATCATCTGGAATTGCAAGCACAAACAACATGCCTATTTTTGGAAGTACACTTGATCTACTGCACATGTGGAGATCTGAACACCTTTTGAGAGGGAGAAAATTATGAGGTTATGAACATTTGCACAACAATTTGTTTAAAAGCTCAGAAAACTCATGAATAATAATCTGGGCTAACCTTTTAGTAATCACTTTCTTCCTGCTGTATAAAATATATTATTTGAAGATCATCGTCACTGCTATCTTTTTTTTCCATGCTCCCTCTCCCCCAATATGTATCTTGTAATTACACTGCAACTGTGCTCTGAAGAAAGACCTGAAGACAGCTTTTGAAAATTCTCTTTGTAAATCTGTAGACAAAAAAGAAATATAAAAACCCTATGGCCCAAACAACCCTTTCCATTGATTAAGGTGTAGAGTAGCACTGCTTTTATTTTAATTCAAAGAGTTTCAACAGTTCTTTGTTCATATGACTGTTTCTCCAGTCTGCTACCCTATTACTGGAAAGATTTCATCTCCAAGTATGACAGAGAAACAGAAAAGCTAGTATCCCACAACCTGTTATTATAAATTTTCTGATTTTTTAAAGATGTGAAAATTAGAAATGCTCACATTCCTGTTGAAAATTAAAACACAAAAACCAAGATTCAGTTAAGAGCAAGCCACTAGTCTGAACACAGGCAATGGGGCTAATCCAAATTCATTCCTGTTAGAATAAAGCCCATATTAAAAAAACCCCAAAAAACTAAAACAACAAAACAGCAACAACAATAAAAGCAACAAATCAAACTAAAGCCAAAAAAAAAAAAAAAACCATAAAAAAAACCCCTAACCAACATCTATCCAGGTAGATAACTCTTCTCATGCAAAAATGTGGACTTCAAAGAATGTGCATCTTGTCTTGATTTTTACCTGTTTGGAACCTGACTAAAGTTAGGAAATCCTCCTTACTCTGATGAATAATCTCAGGCTATTAACTAGAAGGCTTCTCTGAGTCTTTACAATTCAACACTCTTTTCAAACTGGGGAAATCAGAACCAGAAAAAAGAATTTTAGGAATAATTCCTTCAATTTCAGTTTGGTAAGCTGCGTTATCTTCCTAGCATTACTCAAAGAGTTCCCTGCTCCTGCAAACGACAAGGCCGTGAAGGCCCTCCCACTCCAAATCATCTTGAGAAGTCAGGACTGGTTGAATATGCACCAACAGCTCTCAAGTTTTTCCGAAGTCAGTGCTTCACAGGTCCTCAGGATCTTGCATGGTTTATGTTCTTTGCTCCTGCATGTATGTCTTGACACGTGGCTGCACTGGAAACTGCTTTATCACTTTGAGTTAATCAGTGCATGCAGATCATTTTGTACTAAGAAAATTGTTCACTATTTCCCTATCCTGTACCATCTGCTAACTTATCCCACCACCTGACATTACTGTTTTCTTCCAGCTGAAGCCCCAGAAAACACCATGGTCTAGCATGAGCAAAACTTTCCATTATCACTGGATACACTGAAAATTAGTGTGGCCAGCCTAAAAAAATAAGTGAAGTTGGATCACAGCTCCTCCATTCTATGCAAATTTTCTGGAACACTGGTTGTTTCAATTAATATTGAAATAGTCTAAACCAACATTTATTCTCAATGTTCAGCTTGTAAAATGATGTAAAAAATTTGTTATGCCTCTATCATTAAAAAACCCTCAAATTACAAAGGCTGTAGGAAGAAAACTTCTTAACTTGAGCAGCAGTCAATATAAGTATACTCCTCAGACCAAATATCAGGAGAACAAGACCAAGTTAGAGAAAGGAGCATGAATCAAAGAAGCACAAAAGAAGAAAAAAAAATTAAAAGCTTAGGTATGTAATGCTTAGGTGCTGTAATGAAATAAAATAAAACTAAAAAACCCCAACACAAGTAAGCAAAGAAAAAATAAAGAGAAAGATAAGCAGTATAATATTGTCTCTAAAGAATAATGGTGCTTTGGCTGATAACGCAGGTTATCTTTCAAAAATGCAAAATGTGACACATCTGTGTAGGGTGATCAGACATGTTTCCTGGAGCTGATCTACAAACAATAGGGTTAAGACTTGAAAAAATGTGATGAAAAATAAAAAGATGTTGTTTCATTGCAAGGCAACTGGAAGTGCCCGAACGAAAAGAACAGATAACAGAGGAGAAAATATTTGAAGGTAAAATGTACACCACAATTTTTGGTGTCAAATGAGAATAAATAAACTTGCCCTTAATGCCTCCTGTCAGGATGTATCCCTACCAAAAATGCAATTCTTCTTTTATCCATTTCTAGAGGGACTAATCAATTAACCAGATTAATCACAATAATCCTCTACCACATCACCAAAGATGCACAGTTCATTTTACTAGACTAGGGGAAGATCTCTGAATATCTGTTGTCGTAAAGGAAGCGTGTAAATCCATGTGCATACATATTCAGATAAAACTGCTGTACCTGCTTATTGGATCATTAAAAACAGAGGTTTTACTGGCAGAATAGAAAAAAAATTGGAGAACATAAACATATAAACACTGTGTCCTAAAGCCTGAACTGCTGCTTTTGACAGCCTAAATGCCAAATCCTTTGAATACAGATTCACATGGAGCACAGTGACAGGCATGAGATCTTTCTGTAGGAATTTTATATGTAGACATGGTCTACACAGATCTGTCCATTCAGTGTATTGGTATATTTACATATAGAACTCATGCTAACCAGTGTATATAATGATGTATGATTACATCAGTAACCACCCTCAGTTTTTTAATAGTTTTCCCTTGTGTATCGTCTCTAACTTTAATTTGACAGGCACTCACTGTGAGCTTTTTACCTTAGTTTCTTTGCCACAACTATCAACAAGAAACCTTTGAAAGATGTCTCTCTGCTGAACTAGGAAAATAAAATATTAACAGATGAAGTTTCTTGACCAAAGAAAGTTTAGCCTGTTGACAGATATTCAGTCTGTTTGCTGTTGAACTCAGTCACACTAGAAGGTGGATCATTAAGCATAAATCCATATCTGAGTTTATAATGATCTCTTTTCTATCTCAGTGCAGAGCCGGTCAAGTACTATCTTTTTTAACCTATTCCAGAAAAAATAATGAATGGGGAAGATAAAAGAACTGCTGAAAGTTTCTGAACAGAACTTTCTGCTTCAAATCAACATTTGAAAATCATTCCCAGCTGTTAAATCTGAATTCTTAATTGTACACAAGAGGTTGAGGAGAAAATAATCAGCAGATGCAGCTACGGTTTGTCATATCTGTGATTATCTATTCGCTTCATGATTTACGGTTTTCAACCACTTCTGGAGAGACTGGCACCAAATTTATTCTTCCAATACTGCTATCTGAGCACAAGTGTTTAATTATAGGCTCCCTCACATTTTCTATGGAATAATTCTTGAGCGCAGAATGCTGTATTGCAATTCCTGGAGCTTATAGTCTCAAAAATCAGAAAAAAAAAAAAAAAATCAGGGGTTCATGGTGGCAATTCCAAGATCCTAAAAGCTCAGCCCCACTCCCTGTGCTGTTCTGGCCCCTAAACACCTGCTTGTCCCAGATATTCAAGTAAATCTAGCCAGAAGGAAAACAAAAAAGAAAAGAAGTAAATGCGTGGGGAAGACAGGATGGTGAGGGGGAAAGCAAACAGCAGTTTGGGTTATCTCTTTTTTTGACATCACGTTACGTATTCCATCTGCATACCCCGGGTCTCAGACAAGTCTATAAAATTATGCTCTACACGTGCTTCAACACGTTGGTTGAGGGAAGCAATTTACAAAGAATTCAAGCCTGAACACTGCTCCATTTACAGCCTTTAATCATGATGTCTTCCAAGCATGTTCACCTGAGTGCTAGGAATAACATGGTGCTTCCAGGTGTGCTGAAGTGCACCGGGGCCTCCTCACGTCTGGTGAAGCCTGCGAGCAGACAGTGAGGGTGACAGCATGGGCTTTCAAGCTCACAAATGTGTTAGCAATTTATTGTGTAGGTCTGTGGCACTTTCATGTCAGAGAGGAAGAAAAATGGATATTTAACCCAGTTAATTTTGTTGCTCCGTAACACAGAAGCCATTACAATATAGATGAGATCTGGAATCTATTAAAAGACATAATGGAAAATAAAAGCTAAACACATAAATAACTCATCCACTTGGAATTTCTTTTAAAAATATTGAAAGGCATTAGACACAACCAAGATTAACTGTCTGTAAAATATTTTTTTAAAAGACACGTTTTTTTCACCAGGGCATATGAGAACAAAGCAGCATCTAAAACCTCAACAAAGAGAAGCTTTATTAGTTCTGCCTAGCAATTTTAGGCTCCAGCCTTAACTTACTTTGTTCCTCCTGGATGTGGTTGGAAACTATAGCAGTTTACTTGGGACCTTATCTATTATGGCAAAATATTCATGGAGGGTGAAAGATGGCCAGACACTGAAATATTGAACCTTTCACAACCAAGGGCTAAATTTCAAGGGTGCACTGAGTACACAGTGGACCATGGGAGTTCCTCCTCAATGACCAAATATCATGTATTATTCAAGACAAGGTCTCTTTAAAACAGATGGATCAGTGGTATAGAAATGGTTCTGCACAGACTGAAAAATTTTAACCATTAACCATAATCATACAATGAAAATTAGTTCCAGCATGTTGTATTTTATGTAGGAGAACTTACATCTCATAAAACAAAAATCTTTCCTTGTTAAATTATTCTAATGGTCACTTAGCTATCTTTTGGAAGCTATCAGAATGAGAAATGTACATATACAGAAATTCTGTATTTATACAATGGCACTGATTCAATTAAACCTTTAGCTATATATTTGAGCTGAAACAGTTACATATGGAAAGCAGATGAAGCAAGCAGAAATTATTTTTTTAAGCTAAAATCCTAATTAAAAAAGCATATATTCAGTAGAAATACATCTGTTAAATATACCTTTGTTCTTCAGTGAACTGGGGAATATTTCTCTGATCATGTATACACTCTATGAGCACTAAACTAAGGCAGAAATCTCTAGAACTACTTAAATAACCACAATATATAAGCTCCCCCAAAGGCACTTTGTTTATAATAATTTATGGCTTTCACATTTCCAGACTACACAGAAGTGGTGGGTTAACATACCAGCATAGCTCTGGACTTCAGACATTTAAAACAAACACTGGGTAATGACCCTGCAGTGTGGCAGTGACTACAAGTATGAAAGGGCCACACAGCAAGTGGCACTCCCCTCTGCAAGTGCTCGGGCACTGGCTACAGAGAAGATGACTTAGAACATCTCTGATAATTACACTTAAAAACTAAAAAAATGTAAGAAGCTTATGATCCTTTGTGTGTGGCAGGAGGGAGTATGGCAGAGTAAACAAACACTCCCTAACCAAAGTGCTAGGGACTATCTTCTTTGATTATTTCTAGCCGTGGTGGATCCCTGGCTCTCTGGGTAGCAGAAGACAGGATCCTGACCTGGCTCCTCCAGGGGCTGCATCTAACACCAGACCTGCTGAGCCAAGGGCCTGATCACTGGGCAAGGATGTGGGCTCAGTCAGGGCAGTAATTTTGAACAGGATCCTGTTTTCTAGACCTCTAGAGATTGATGCATGCTCTGAAGAAAAAAAAAAACAAAACAGTCACAAAGTAATAATTAAAAAAAACCTCTTCCATTCTCTTGGCAAATGGGATGTTGGACAGTTCAGCCTGGGGGTTCATGAGCTGGCAAGGCTTGCCCTGGAGTGGCAGGCTGGCATGGGCACCACAGAGGAGGCAGACAGCTAGGCTTGGAAGGCTGTGTTGGATTCTGCCACACTTCCCTGATCCACAGAAAGTCCATGGCTCTTCCCTTGGGAAGCAACAAGTCGTGCCATGAGGTAGCGGGCAGGCAGCAGGGCAGCCCCTCACTCTGCCTTGTGCTGTCAAAGCATTTGCAGGGAAAGCAGAGGGGCTGAAACTGCAGCTCAGAGGAAAACATCTCAGACCAGGATCCCTTCAGCTCCTCCTGGATTAGCACCAGCATCTTTCCATTTCCAGCTGCCTGAACAGCTCCTGCCTTTACTTCCAGACAGTACAGGTGCAGAAGACCAATTCAGGCTGCGAGGGACATCCGGCTGTCATCAGGGGACAGAGAAGGGGAGAGAAGGGCAATCATCTTCCAGATGAGACAAGGGCTTCCAGTCTGAGATGGGCTCCAAGAAAACAGCTGAGATCAGAGGAACAACTGGTCTCCTGAGCAAAAAAAGGAACATCCCAAAGAGTCCTATTCTATAGCAATACTGGGTGATCGGGGCAAGGTAAAAGCATGAAGTACACTGAAGCAAAAACCCTCTGCAGGTACAAAAAGGAGTAAAACACACATACTGCAAAGAGGACAACCTGCTCCCCAGGAGATGCATAGTATCTGGCCCAACAAAAGTACCCAAAGTTCCTAAAATAGTTGTTTTTTTAGTTTAACTACTAGGTGAGCTTTTCCTTCCAGTACAGAAGTTTCCATGATGCAAAAGGTCCCATGCTGAACTTGACCTGAGCCCCACATCTCTAACAGCAGAGAAAAAAAGATGCAAGATTGAGCAAGTCCTTTGAAGCACTTAGTGTCTGTTCTCCACCATAAAAGATACTTTAGTAGATTTGACAGGACTTCTAAGGGTGGAAGATCATCTATCTACCAGGGTCTGACAACTCTCAAATTTGTTCCAGTGAGGATGCAGAGGTATTTCAGGAGCTCAGACGCTGGAGCACAGCAGGCTCTGCTGATCGAGGGCTGCTAAGTTGAAGGAGTGCCAGAAGTGAACCACAGGAGACAAAAAAGTCACTGTGAACAAACTCCTAAGTGCACACTTGAAAGTCTTCAACTTCTGCTGCTTGATCTTATTTTTTAAAGAAAAGGGAAAAAAAATATAGTTTCACAATGCTAACAGTTGCTCTATAAATAATGAGATGAAAGGAGAATATGTAACAATAAGCACTTAAATATTTGCCTCCTAAGCCATTAGTGAGGAAGTGCAGCACTATGAAAACAGTAGGTCTGGACACCAGCAGTATTATCCTGCTCCCTGTGCCAAGGAACACAGACTTGCTGAGCAACTAAATTCATGCTGCCTTGGTGCATTTCATGCACTGGTAAGAGACCACTAACCTGCACAGGACTGTCCTAAAAACAGGTATGATGTCCACACGTAAGGAAGCACTTTCAGAATAACATGATGGGGTGACATTAAATATAAAACATTTGTTCTCCTAAGCAGCCCAGGAAGGATGAATCAATGGGTTGTGGACTCAGTAAAAGCTGGTTCAGTACAGGTGTAGCAACACTCCGGCCAGTGACAAATTTGTGCCTCAATTTCCACACTTCAAAATAAAACTTACTTTCCAGTCTATGGGGATATTGTAAAACTGCAGTTCTTTACTGGATGTGACAACTCTCAAAAACCTTAAGGATAAATTATATTACTTATTATATGATTATTGATATGCCTTGCCATCAGTTAAAGAGTTTTGCTTAGGAGTAAGTTGAATTTTTTCCACCTTGCGTAATTAAGGAAATTTGTGAGACCTTTGCTGATTCTGCCACCAACAAATGACAATCTTTAAGCTAATGGTTTCAAAATGTTTTAAAAAACATGAAACAACAACAGACCATGAACTCCCAATGCTATGCTGCAGCCAGTGAATACAATATATGAAGGGAATTCAAAGTAACAGTAGGGAAGCAGCATTACTCCTCTATGTGACTCTGACAGGACCATAAAATAACGCAGGCTTAGTTCTGGGGTGTGTATATTTCAAAAGTAATGTTGAAAACCTTCAGCACATTCAGAAAAGAGCTATAAAATTCAGAATAATGGATGATGCCAGAAAATTTCTCCCTTCAGGCTTTGTTCAAAAGAATATGAAAAAGTGACTTGAGCATGTAATATGGGTACCTATGAGAAATTTCTGATAAAAGAGTACACTTCAATTCAGAAGAAAAAGTATGTGAGACAGGAAAAAAATGTTATAATTGCAATCAGTTTGGTCCTAAAGTGTAGAGATGTGCATTTTCCAATATTAAGGTATATTTCTGGAGGTGAAACCCCGATTTTAGTTGATGGAAAGAGTTAGGACTTCAGCAGGACAAAAATCAGAAGCACAAGATTAACTTTCATATTGTTAAATTGAGTTTTAAGAGCTGAAATTTGCTCATTGTATTTTATTTTGTTACTTATTACTAGTTCTAGTTACCATGGTATTAAAAAAAAAAAGAAAATCATAATGGAAAAGGTACAAGATATATTGCAACAGTTTAACTAAGGTGTTTAGCAAGAAATGAATGAAAGTCCATACATTATTTGTGTTTTTCAAGAACATTATTTAATGCTGTTTAAGGGTATCTAACAGCAACGTAAGAGTTGCATATTCCACTGAGCATAGAGAGAAAAAACATCATAAAGAAGGATGCTGGGTCAGCTGTCAGTATTTGGGTTTTGCTGTGATTATGATTTACATGTAGGCCCATCTCAACCTTCTCAACTCATATCAGGGCACCAACTTTCTGCCTGAATTTAGTTTCAGTGAGAACTAGTGACACATCAAAAAAGCATTTAACAAAAGCTCCAGGTCTATGCATTTTCTCTTCAATTCACAGCAACTAAGAATCCTCCTCACCAGTTGGGCTCAGCAGCTTTCTGCCACAAGATAAGGCCCTGAATAGGTTTGAATCTGTTTTTGTGATGCAAGATTATACTGAGGGTAATCTTAGTGGAAATGTCAAAGTGAAGCAAAGCAGGTATTTCCTTTGCATCTGCATCATGCAAACAAGCCTCAATGCAAACAGATCAAAGGAAAAGCTAAAGCTTGGTTTTATTAGAAATCAGTCAGGCATTGATGAAACAGAAGTTTGGTTTAAATGTAGTTGTTTAAAGTTATCTGTGTTTTAACAGTTCTGTGGTTGCAAACTGAGCGACCTTGCCGCTGTTCCAGTGGCTGTGTCATTAACAGATAAATTCCTTAGACCTTTTCTTATCTCCTAGCAGAGAAGACAGTGCCACCTGCATATACACAATTAAAGCAAATGCCACTCAACTGCACACAATAATCATCCACTCACGTTCCAGTTTAGTAATGAAACCTATGGGAAAAACTAAACTTTTTTGGGAAAACCATTTTCATCTTTTCAGATGATCTACACAGTGAAAACCACAGAAAGGAAAAGTTGGCTTGTTCTGTCCCCTACATCACTCCAGTAAAACCAAGTTGGTTTTAATCAGGTCTGCAGAAATCCAACTAAAGTCAGGGACTGTATGAAGTCATGTCTGATAGCATTTTCTCTAAAAGACTATCCTGCATGAAAAAGCGATGAGGAATCAACAGAGTTCATGCTGAAAGGTCAAAAATAATGATTACTGTGTAAGCAATATAGCTCACAAGCATTTGTATCCATGATACACACTGTCTTTACTTGGTCTGTTGATATGACCTGCCTTCAGATTTATGAGCTTTCAGTTTTGCCCTACAATAGCCACAATGAGAACATTAAATCTCCAAACAAGCCAGCTCTTGTAATCCTGCCAACAACAGTATAGCTTAGCTCCAGATACATCAGTGTCTAATTGCCACAAATACATATTTGTTTTTATCATCACTGGCAGGTCACTGTCCTATCACCATCTATGAAACAGACAACTGTAAACACAGCAATGAGAAACCTTGGAGCTGACTCAGCTGTTCTAGGACCTCAACACAGAAATTTCCACATCACTGTACATCCTGCCTGCTGAGCTCCTACAGAGCGGATAAAGGGAGTCAAAATGCTAGAAACGTTCGTGTTCCATCTCACCCAGATGAGTGGCTTATGCACACCCGGAACAATTCCAAGACATGATGAGCAGAGTGCAGCACACAGGACATGCTGTTCTCTGGTAAGCTATAGATAGCCAGGCTCAAGGACCTTATAAAAGACACAAGTTTAAAAAAAGTTCCTGGAGCTGCTTATATGAGCAGTGGAGACCACATATAAACTGTGCTGTTCAGTCCCCAGGACACAAGAGCTAAGGAATTAAGCAAGAAAGAAGCCGCAAATAACCGATGCTGTTCATCTCCACTCTATTAAAACACATTACTGGTTAGAGACCAAAAACCAGTATTTTCCTGATAGTGCACTTTTCCTTTTAGATTTTCCAAAACTGAAGAGGCAAAACAATATGTGATCAGAGAGATGTTTCAGAAACGTGTAGGCTGCTCATAGTTAAATATTTCTCCAGTAATTAAGCAGCACAAAGAAAAAGATAAGACTGACTGATTGACAGTACAGATGATCAGAAGTACTGCTTCCTCCTTATTTAAAGCTGTGCAGTTTAACAAGTATTACTCTCTGAATGAGGAAAGAAGGCTATTTTTCAGGTCCTGCCTTCATTTAACACCCTTAGTCTGCCAGGCACCCATGGGCTCCTTCCAAGGCAGCGACAGGTGCCCAGTAGAGCTGGCCAGAGAACTGGGAGGGCAGTACAAAAGTGTTTCATTTGGAAACAGGAAACAGAACACATAGTCTCATAAAAACTGCTTTCTTCTGAACCTACTTGATCACTATCACACTCAAGAGTATTTGGAAAGTAGCTCTGCTCTGACATGCATAGTGTCTTCAAGGACTCCCTCTCTACCAAATTATTTTGATTGTCATGTCAGTATTTTTCTTATTTAAGCCTCCCATGTGCCAGTGTGGTATGACAGGAAAGATACTGCAATTTCTGTAACATCATTAGAGTTACCATTTTCAGCACTGCCAAAATGTTTGTTTTAAAAGAAGTTTCTTTATCCTCACCTTTTATTTGTATTCAGGAAAGTTCTACCGTCATTATTAGAAGACCATACATAGACTTTGAAGAGTCTAACTTGAAAATACATATTTTTTTAACTAGAACTGGTATTTGGTAATTTATGAATTAAATAACCAAATATTCTACACTATTCTTTTCTAGGCTGTCATTACTCCTGTTTCTTCCTTCAACTATCCTACACAAGCACCCCACACAGTACATATTAAAGACATGTATTTCCTTTTGAAGGAAAGAGCACAGGATAATTAAGAGAATCGTGCAAGTACATATACAGATTTTGAACGAAAAAATACATGAGTTAAAAATTTATAAATTAATTATAAATTCCCATCCTGAGAAAAATTGCTAGGAAAATAACAGAACCAGTAAGCAGAAGAAGCCCAGGCTGCAGGACCACAGCACGGTCACCGCCTTCACTGCCCAGGTTATCAACAGCAGCCCAAAACCCAAATGTGCCCAATGCCAGAAGCCTCCTCTTGCCTCCCCAGTGCACTCAACCCCTGGGGGGGTCTCGGGGGGCATTTTAAATGGCTACAGTGTCATTAAAAGACAGAACTAACAATCATAAGCTCCATTTACACAGCTAAACAACCAACATCTTAAGAGCAGTAGGAGGGAAGAAACAACTGCTTTGACTAAAAGGCAAGTCAATGGCCATTGAAACCAGTGACCGAAAAAAGGCACTGGGACATTTCATGGCTCAAAGGCTTGATAGAGCTGTTCTCTGTCTCAGCAAGGCCAAGATTTCACCTCATCATGACTTTTGCTTTTCTGGTAATCATCTCTCTCTTTTACTTTCAGAAATAGATGAGACATGCTGAGAAAAGTAGCATAACAAAATGATGACCGTGTATCTTTTCCAGCATCAGCATTTTATTAGAGGGGTTTGTTTGCCAGTTTATTTTTACAGGAGCTCAAGAGGCCTGACTGCATATTTGAGAGCCTGCGCTCTGTTCCAGTTTTTAATGACAAAATGCCAAAGTTGAACATGCAGTGCCAAACATTCCAGAAATCTCCTGCACAATAGCCTCTTTAAATGATGTCTTACTTTTCCTGCTCTGTGAGGCATACACAGTAGCAAAAATGTTCTCCTCCCTGCGTTTTTAAAAACATAACACACAGTAATGACAAGTACCACGTCAGTATGAGAAAGCAAACAAGCAGACTCCAGCTCTTCAATCCCATGATGTGCAAAGCTAAAGATTTGTAGCAAGTCACACATCTTACCTTTCAAGTACATTAGCATAGAGACATGCTAAACATCAACCCCCAATCCATATATAAAGGGATTTGTTTCTTATGTTGTGCAGTGGATGATTTGCAAAACACTGAAAGTGTTTCCCCAAAATCTGCTTTAAATAGCCAGAAAATCACTGTAAAATTAGAATGTCAAACAGGAATTGAGAAATAACAACAAAACTCCTTTTGAATGAGGCTGATATCAAACAAAAAAATGTTGAAATATATTTGTACTGTATTGTTAAAGACAGTCCCCAGCTGGGGATTAGGACTCATTGTGCACAGTGCTGTACACAGGCACTGAAAAGCTTGAAGCAGGCAGCAAAATCCACTCCAAAGCCACAATAATTAAAATGTAGGGTCAAAGGAAAAACGTTAATACACAAAAAGGTTGCAAAAAGAAAAAGACATGCCATCATGGTTGGTTCAGTAAGGTAGCAATTAGCGTATCGGCTGCCCAGTCACTCGTGAGTGCTGTACAGGCAACCTGACAGTCCTGAGTTATAAACAACATTTTGAAAGAGGGTGTGTAACTGACTTTGAGGAGATCCTAATAAAAATGAGGAGAAGCATGTGGGAGTTTGAAAATGATGATGTAGCCTAGGGCCTTTCAGCACCTCTCCCATAAACGTCAGTGCAAATGTCGTAATGAAGCACTATCATTCACAGCAGAACAAAGTAAATGCTTCTGAACCTGAAACACGGTGCACCAAAACGCACTAAAATAAGGTAATTATGGAACGACCCCACACCACTGGCCCCACAAAATCTTCATGCATTACGAAGCTTATCTAAAGACAAATTCACTGCATGTCTTTCTAGCGATTGTGTTATATTGTCAGTCAAGAACAAGAAGTTTCAACAAGCCACACCGTTCCCCCAAACAAATAACAAATTAACAAATTAACATTTTTTTTAGTTATTGAAAATACTACCAAATCAGAATGCAGATTTTGTGTTTAGGTGCATCTGGGCAAAAATGGACACAAGTGGGGGATATCAGTAAGAAACTGGAAAACTGAGGAATTTGAGTCTGTTTGGGCAGAGGGATATATGGGTCACAAAATAAATTAAAAGCTTCTAGTTCACATAATGGGTTTCACTTAAATGGTGCTTTTTTTTCCTTCATTAAAAAAAAAAAGAAAAAATGAAGAAAACAGAAGTAATGACTGTTATGTCTGATCTTTCATATATTATATCCAAGAATACACACACCTCTCACATCCCTCTTGCACACAAATATTCATTTATTTTATCCCCACATAGTAGAAATCTACCTTCTTCTCAGTGTTTACCCAGACAAGGCAAAAGTTGTTTTTCTGCAAAATCTCCATCTTATCCACTCCCCTATTTAAAAGATGCTCCACTTTTCAGATTCCTAAATTGAGAACTAATGAACACCACCTAGTATGACTGCCTGCAGTTTCAACAAGGTGTTGCTACTTGACATCCTCACATACACATCTTCAAAGTACACTCACAATCACAGGGCAAGACGAAGGCAAGTTCAGATACCTACTGACATATGTAAAAATAATGTATGAATGGACATAAGGATATTTACATATATGCATATATACATTCAAGCATACGTCACACAGTTACACTGTGTTCCAAAGGCCTGTTAAGAGTAATTTCTTAAGGCAGATTTGCAATATGGAGAACACACTGCAATCAATTTTACTTTACTCATTTTTGTTTTCTGGGACAGCCTGACATGTTCAATTACTCCATTTCAGTATGGAACTCAAAGCAGACACAAGATCCTAAGCAGTACCATACACAGATCTCACTTTTGCAGTGCCACTGAGTTAGGAACTCTCAAAGCAGACTCTATGATTACGAACCACTCAACAAAAAATGTCCACCTACATGATAAGCTATTCTAAGCAAATGAGTTATCCATATTTTTTCATCAAATATGTTTAAACTATTTTACAATAAGCTTTTTCTTCTCTTCTGTCCCTCCCCAGTAGGAACAGACTATGATGATTATATCCAAGATTTGTTATTCAAACTCTAATTCGTTGATGGTAACACACAAAAGTCTTCCTAAATTATGGCCAAGAAAAACAGCCTTGCCCACATAATAATGCAAGGCATTACTTCACATGTCTAGAAGAATTTCAGAGTTTCTAATTCTGTAGTTCTTTCAGATCTATTATGATAGAATGTCCAGCTATGCAGTATCTGGTCTACTTTTATAAAGCTTTTGTACCTTTATAAAGTTATTTGCACTCCTTTTTTGTCAAATTTTAAGTGCCTTTGTTCTTGACACTAATACAATTACTAAAATCACCTTTCCAATTAGCTTTAGAATCCAAATGTGTTACTCTTCTAGGCTTTAAAGTGGCACAAGCTTCTTATGAAATTGTCTTTTTTTCTCCGAAAAAAGCTCTTTGAACAAACCCTTATCAGAGATGAAGTTTCTTATGGTCAGTTAGGTTCTTCTTGCATGTTGTAAAGGCTGCTGGGCACACTGACACGCTCTTACAAGTTCTGTACTACACAAAAGCTTTATACACGGCATCCACAACCATCTGAGAGCACCTACATTAAAAGTAGATAGGGACAAATGTACACAGATATTTAAATGGGTTTTGCCACCTTATCCATGTTGTTAACTATGTTTAAACTAAAACCCACCACATGCAATTCTGCAAAGCTCATGTTTTAATTTATACCGTGATTATTTCTGCAATATGCTGACACCACAAAGTAGTAATGTAACACTACACTTTAGGTGCACACAACAGTGTAACCCAGGCTCTTCTTGGTTAGCTCCACAGTTGCACTGGACAAAAATGTAGTTTCATGCTTGAAGCTCAAGAAAGAAGTTGCAAAAGTCTTCAAACAGATGGCTTTGTACTTGTGCTAGTGACTCCAAGCACAGCACTACTGCAAAGGTCCTTGTGCATCTGGCTGTTTCCAGTGAAAACTGACTGACTGATGCACAAAACATGATTACAGGGTTTTACATGAAAACAAGATTAATGCAGAAGTCACAGCGAATAGTGATTTACTAATTTAATGTTATAACATAAAATTTAAGTATATGGTATATTTTCAGTTAACTGTATTTACATGAGCTTCCCTTTATGGCCAATCTACTCCAAATACAGCATGAAGGACACCGGGACGTGAACAGGGACACACTTTAAAGCAGCCTTACCTCAGGGATGTAGTGGATGCTACACTTCCAGGTTTACCAGCTTCTACAGAAGTGCTGTGGTTCACTGCCAAAAGAATTCTTACCTTGCAGGTAATGTCTGTGCTGGTCACAAAACACCCAAGTCCATCTTTTTTTTACACTGTTTGATTAATTGCAAATAAGGTAACTTTACTGGAGATAACAAACGCAGAGCTGCCAGCACCAGCAGCTGAACCCGACAAGGGATGAAGGTGGAATCAGACCAACCTCAGACAAGACACGAGCCGCAATGCCCTACGGCTTCCAGGAAGACAACTTGTGGGCCAGGCCCCACCAGGGCATTTCTCTTTCACAAACACTAACAATGTTTTATTCTTGTCAGAAACCTGACCAGCAAACTTGAATGATTTTACTTCCAAGGCAAACAAGGAGCATGCCTCTTCTTTAACACACACTAGTATAAAAAGAAAATTCCCTTGATAATAACTATGTGGTGATAACTCACCTCATTATTACCAGGGTTTTGTTATTTCAAGACTTCTCATTTCCTTAAAATATCAAAGTAGATAAAATATAAAAGGCTCATTTGTTTAGCACAGCAGTGGTTAATGTTCACTACGGAAGGCAAAGTAATCCCTCTGTTGCTGTGGTCCACAAACTGCTGTGGTAATTGGCTAAAAGGCTCCTGGCACCTCTTCCTGTGGAAAGGAAACTATTCCCCTTATATCTGCAGGGCAGAAACAGTTGATGTGAACAGTGCCCATTCCTCTTTAGGTTTCTTTTTGGTTCCCAAAATAAAATAGGTATTAAATAACGAACAGGAAGGAAGACCTTAGAGGCAGGAGCTATTCTCTACAGGAGTCACCATATAAGCACTAAATTACTCTCTCAACTGCTGTTTGCAGGCAACAAATCCTTCTCTCAGGAGCAGCTGTACATAGGAGCCTTCTCCTGACACACAAAGACGGGAGGGGTGGGATGGTGTAAGCAAACTACGGATGAATCCTACCCACCAAACAGAAATAAAAGACTCCCTTATAGAAAAGAAAATAAATAATAAGGGAGTAAACTTTATAACTGAATTCTTCTTTTCATCAGTGACATACCACTGTAATCTAATTTCTGAATACTCCCAGTACATCCTTCTTTCCTACCCTAATTTCAGACACACTAGAACCATAAGCATAGTTTATAAGAAAACAGAACAACTACGAAGTTTCTCCTTATTCCTTTAACCTGCTGGTCAGCCAAGTGTCTGCTTGCCACTGCACTGCCCTTGTACTGTGACATGTAAGAATAAACATGTTTATGCTCTAATCTAGCAGACAAGAAGTGCTCATAGATCAGTCTCCAGTGCATGAAACTTATCTGCAACCTTCTAAGGAACATTTCATTTCTCACTTCTACTGAAAATGAAGCTATTTTTTATTCAGATGGCAGTTCAATGTCTCCCTGTATCTCCTTAACTTTGCAGAAACTCACACGTGCTTAACTTCAAGAAACCCGCCTAACGTTTGTAGTACTGTAATACTGGTGCCTTTAAAGATAAACTCATGTACAGGAGCCTGCAAAATGAAATCTTGAGGTGAGACCAGGAAAAACATGTAGAATGAATGAAAAAGTCTGTATAAAGGAGTTGCTAAACCCTTCAAAACAATAAAAGGGAGCAGCCAGCACATTAGTAGCCAAACCTGTGCCTCTTGCACATCCACAAATACTTTTGAAGGCAATGAAAATATGGGTACACACGGATTAAAAGGTGTAGACAGAACAAACACCTTACCTTTTTCCCAGCTCATAAGCCCCAGCTTTAAGCTACAGCTAAATCAACACACACTAGATATTCCACATCAATTTAAAGACCATAATTAAGCACGAAAGTATTAATGCAGGTTCCTGTATTATTTTACATCTTCAAGGACATAAAATTAATTCCCATTTATATATGGTAATGTAATAATATAAATCCATTTTCGTCAAGAAATAAGTTTTTTATCACTGTACGCTAAGAAATATTTCTTAACTTATGAACTATTTTCTCTTCACTTGCTTCCAACTAGTGCAAGTGAAACTCCCATGCCTTTTGCAAAGCACAGAAAAAGCTGCAAATCAATTTTTGTTACTGATTTTCTACCACTAGACGCCTCTTAAATAAACGTAATCAGCCGCTTTGGCAAAGATCATAGTGTTCCCACCATTCAGTGGAAGGGGTTCAAGTCACATGAAATCAAAATGTTCGAGGGAAAAAAAGAATTCTGCAATGGACACAACTCTGAAACTTGTTTTGCCTTTCATTCATGTCCTTTGTTCCCTAACCCCTCCTCATCTACCCACCACAACAGAGTGAGACCCACCTGCACTCCCTCCACCATCCTGCTGAGGAAGGACAGCCCCTGCTGCAGCTGGTCTGCAGCAGCGTCTGTGCCACAGGCACTCAGCTGCCGGCAGTGCTGCCTCTGCTCCCTTCCCAAGGCATCTTGGGGCAGTGTAAATTGGGATTACCTCCTCTGCCCAGTGACCTTTAGGATAGCTATTCTCCTTTCAAACTTAAATAAAATCATCCAAGACCATTCTGCTGACAAAAAGATACATATTCAATCGTGTGAGCTTTCTCCCCCTAGGAAACGAGTCTAAAAGCCAGACACATCAGTGCACCTGCCGAGCCTGTGGACTGCAGGCAGGGCAGTGAAAACAGAGAAGTGGCTTTGAGGGGGCACATGAAAAAAAAGGGGGCAGCTGATGCTGACAGAGAAATCCAGCTGAGTACATGTTAGTATTGTCCCAGGAGCTGATCACAACATCAGTGACGAGGTGGGGGGGAACAGGAAATCCTAAATTACTTACTTTGCTAGTAAATTAAGACTCTTAAAAACATTACCAAAAAAATCCTGGATCTACTGAAGTCAAGACGTGCTATGACATTTATGTCAATGCACTTACAATTTCACCCTCATCTGGACTAGGATACCAGCATAAGATTTATTATTACAGTCTGGATTACAAGCTTTTAGTGGGTGTATTGGCTTCATTTAATGTTTAAAGTCTGACTTAAATATAGCAAATAAATGGTGACTCTGTATTAAGTTTCCATGAATTTTAGTCCATGATGTGGCATTTTGGCACAGGACCATGGACTTTACTCTGTCTCTAATTAGGTCTGCAGAACACTCATTTACTTAAATGGGATCTACTCATGTGTCTCTGGAGGAACAAGTGAAACAAATGGTTATCTCATGTCTGAATAAATATTTTTGCTATTAGTGAAAGAGCTTCAGCAGTGATTCCTTGGGAAGGGCAAAAATGAAGGATTACATCTTGAACTAATCTAAGGCTGAAGATACATTATTCATGGCTCAGCTGATCTAACACCTCAGCCTAGCTGGAAGCGGGGGGCAAATCCTCAGTTTTTCTGCCCCCATCCCCACCTCATATCCCCATCTTCCTCCCTATGCATAAGGTGAAGCAATTTGTCTTCTAATTCCCCAACACCACATTAATTTTGTCCTGTTCCTGTCAGTCTTTAACTAGTGTGTGGGAAAAGAGAAAAAAAAGGATAGTGGATTGCTAGATCAATACAGACATAACATGTAACTTTACACTAAATTATCCTTGCTGCTGTAAAAATTAATGGAAATGACCTATTTATACTTATTGGATAAATGGCTGGCCTAAGGTTGAGAAAGAGGAATCCAGTGGCCCTGGATACCTTCATCTTCCAGCTGGAACTTACATGGTTCAGTGAAACCTGGGCCTTTCTCCTTCAACAATGCATTTTCATAGCTTTCATGAATGCAAAATCTGGAGAGCTCTGCAGGAGCTCGGCTCCTCACCGTGGGGATCTTCACCTCTGGGCCCCATGTGTGGACAGCACGGCACCCCACGGACCCCGGCGTGTTACCCAGACACGCGTGCAAGTGATAAAGGCAAAAGAAATTCAGTGTCTCAAGCTTCACAGCAGAAGTTGAAAAAAACTCACACCTGAGAAAAGAATATAATGTTATGCTACAGGCACATGAAGTTGATGGAAAATTCACTTAAACCCACCTGAAAAACTATGTTTCATTAGTGATTTCCCCTATCAGCATTATCTGCACAGATGTATGGGCTGAAGCATTTCCAACAGCAAGTACAAATGCTGAGGGAAAACACTGTATCTAAGCTTTGATGCCAAATCCAGCCTATAATTAATTTTGCATAGATTTGACAGCTTAATTCTGCAAATTCCCCAGATCACGTTTCAGATCGGGACTGAAGAAAAAAAAGTGCAGTACTCCTGGAGGTGTGCGAACTCCTGCCCTGCCGAGGGGGCCAATCTCTGTGTCAACACCAGCACTTGGGTGGTGTCACCAGCTGGTAGGGCTACAGGGTCCTGTGAAAGTCACCTCACAGGCAGACTGGGTTTTGAGGCAGAAGGTTGACAAGGCAGCCTCTAGAACACGGATGTGTTCATCTCTCCTGTCATCCAGCCCTATCCTCTCAATCAACCAGTCATGTATTTACTAAGGAGGATGGCACCGGGACAGCTCACCTGCAAAGGCCACGAGAGCACACAGGCAAAACTGCTTTTGCTGGATTATCACATTTCTGTTCCTGACTCACAGATATTCATTACAGGGTAAGGATCTTCCCTGAACTGTCACTTTGAGCACAAAAAGACAAATTATCTACTTTTCTCTTCTTCCCATGTCATGGGCTGCAATTACTACAGGGGCACATATCCTTCAGGACACATTTTCCCTAGCCTTCAAGTCTAACACTGCCATGAAATTCTCCACTGATTGTTTGCAGCTGTTTTTGAAAGATCTGGGCCACACCACTGTTCAGTCTGAATTTGAACACTGTCATTCTGTTTCAATAGAGGGATAAAATTATGACCATAGTCCAAATCCAACACTGGGCTTCCCATGAAATTAATGAGCTCTGGATCAGCATTACAGTAAATTTCAGTGTGAAAAATATTTTCTGTTTCAAGCAGTTTCAGCATTTGATTACAGGCTGATTAGACACTAACATAAAAAGCCCACCATAAAACTGACATTTTCAAAAATACCATTGTAATTGTGTCAGTTTCTGTTCTAAATTAATACAATTATCTAAACAAGCAAACTGCAGCACAAAACTGTTAGCTGCTACTGCCAACCAGCAGGTGTTATCTGACCTATTAATCAATTACCTAGATAAAGGTAAAATAGTCTCAAGTTTCAATTACACATAAGGAAAGTTTAATTTAAAAAAATCAATTTATATGCAAGACAAAGTTGCACTGCAGTCATGAAAAAGTATAATATTTTAGATAATTGGTTTTAGGAAAAAATACAAATTACAAAAATATCTCCAAAAGAAAGTGTCTTTAATTGCATATAAAGTAGTTTATGATTATTTCCTGTAATTAAAGTCATGATTTGCTGGGACTAAGCCTTTTTGCAGATGAGTAAGGTATTTTTGATTCACACAATCCTCACTAAACCAGAAAAGCAGAGTAGTTGCTGTATTTAAATGCATGATCATAGATTTGGCTTTTTATGTGTTATTTAAATCCAACCCAAATGTAATTACAAGCCTTTTTGTAAGATCTGAAAGGGCCACGACAAGGCTGACCAGATGGCCTCTTCCTTGCCATGGCAGCTGCCCTGGTCAGAAAACCTGGGTTTACTCTGGGTTTCCCTCCCACACAGTGTGGTCCCTGCAACGAGACAGATACAGGACAAGAAGATGGAAAGGACTCTCCGTGCCCCTTGAGGTGATGGTCCCACGGAGCCACCTCTGTGACACTGCAGTGCTGCCCTGGTTGTGGAGCAGCCTCAGGTCCTGCCTTCACTGCTGCTCTGCTCCCTCAGGAACTCCACAAACTGCCTGGTCTTTGACTCTGCAGTTTTTAAGAGTGGATTACAGGCCTCTTGGGAGTCAGCTTCTTGGGAGTCAGCTTCTAAAATTTGGTTAAAGAGGACACTCTGGCAAAATCTTAATGAAGTAGCCCCAGGGGACATAGGTGAGATATATTTTTAACTAGTGTGGAGTAATCTAAGTCACAGTGGGCAAGCTTCTCTGTGGCCATCAGATGCTAATATGTTTGAGGACTTGCCTGGCTTGAAGGCAGAATCCCCTTTTTCAGTCTACCTGCTTCCAAGATCATTGGTAAATGATGACCTGTTTTTATTCTCTTAATAGAGATTTATTTGTTAGACTTAAGCTAAGGTGTTAAAATTTATAATGCACTTTAATTTCTGAAGAACACCATGAATAAGAACCTTCTACTTCTGCCTAACACTGTATTAGAAGGAAGGTATTCCTCTTCCTTTCCACATGGTCTCTGATGAGTAAAACAAATTTGAGACAATCTTGTGATCTTTTAGTGAACAAGAACTCCAAAAGAGGAGGAAGTGACCTTGTCTTCTCTGCCTAGCATCCTCCCAAACTTCCTGTCACTATCTCAGGGACATAGTGCACTCAACTGCTACACAGATCAACTATCTCAAACATGGCTCCAGAAGAAGAGTAGACCTCAAAATCTGAACACCAGGGGCAGGAGAGCAGATCTTGAACACTGTATCTGTGTGTGTGAGAGAGATCAAGTTCCAAATCCTTCCAGGCACCTTTATGGCAAGTGAAAGCACCTTCCCTCGGGTCTGCATTAGCACTGGAGCGTTTCTACGAAAGTGACAAGATGCTTGTTTCTTACTCAGCAACACTATCCTTCTTTACAAACACTTAGAAGAGACACCCAATTTTCTCTTTAAAAGTGCAATCTCAAAGAATATCTGTGCCAGACTGAGATATGCAGACAAACAGGAGAACAGGACCAGCAAGTTCAGAAGTGTCATGTACAGGCAGTTCCACTAGATTAAATTTCTTGGAGAAAGCGAAATGCACAGTTCCCTGTCACAGGGCTGAGTGACAGAGCTTGCCTGCTCTCTGTATTAAATCATCCCCGTTTGTGCTTCTGCTCCACATATCATCACTTCAGTGTCTGCATCCTTTCTCAGACAAAGGCATGCTCTGGAAAGGTTCTCAGCAGGTGCAGAGAAGAGGGAATGAGGGTGTTCCCAGCTAGAGCAAGAGGCACTGACCTACCACTCCAGCACACAGGTTTGCAAATGAAATGTGACATGAGTAAACGCAGGGCACAGTTTCATAACCACAGCTCAGCACCACACAAAAGGCAGCCAGCGAGACAATACGGATGCCTAACTCAGTTTCTGACCTGCCTTTTATTTCCACCCTGCAGTTATTGCCTTTCTGTTTCCAACAGTGGCAGGTAACAGAAGTTTACTCGCTTCACCCTGAATCACAGCAATACGCAGAAGTATGTCCAAGCCTGTTTTTTGATCAAATCATCTGACTCCAAATCATCTGACTCCGTGTTTACCCCTTGCAAACTGAAAAGCCAGCAAAGCCCCAGGACATGGTACAATTTCACATTGCAAACGCTGAGGCACAAGGACAAAGATAAAATGCCTTTGGGAGCTGCCTGAGGAACTAGCCAATGACCCACACAGTGCAGCCAGGAAAAGGATTAAATTTAATTTGTTTTAACTCCAGTTTCTACATGAAGGTTCATGTTTTTCCTGAAAAAGTTTGGGTTTGTATTTGCTGCATACAGTGGTTACACCTCATGGGGAATGTGCATTTATGGCATTTTCTACTACACAAAGGAGGAATTTCCCTTTGTGCACGGAAGTATTCCAGTCCAAGCTGCATCCTCTACCTATTTTCTCTGTTACAAAGATTTTTCCATGAATAAAGTATGTTAAAAAGTAGGTAAAAAATGTTTATAACCCCGTCTCCATACAATTTAATGTATCATTTGCTACATTTCTTTCTTATGCTTTTTTTTTACCCCAAGACTTGTTCCCCAGAGACCTGCTCCTCCAGCAATATTACGTGCCTGAGTGACTGGTTGGAGCCTTACTCTCTTACTGAGGAGCCAGAAATCAAGCAAGGCAACCTGTCCCTGTCCTCTCCTCCCAAAGGAACTCCTCAGGACAACCGAACCACAAACAGCAGAGCACCTTTCTTCTCAGACAGGAGGAAGAAAGCAGTTTCAAACCTGGATGTCTTTCCATTCCTTCTCTCTGAGCCTACCTTTCTGTCCAAAACACTCCTCAGTCCATGCCACTGAATCTGTAGAACTTTATCTCGCTTAGCCCTTCCTTCTATTCTAAAGCTTTATAGTTTATGTCGTGAGAGAGGTGTGTTGATGTGATGGTCAGCCAGCCAGGCCACACAGGCAAAGGCTGCAGCCACTGCTGTCCGAGGGGGAAGCTTCAGGTCCACGAGGCCCCAGAAGGTCTTGCAAAAAGTAGAGGAATGTGCTTCCTTCATTCTGTTCTTCTAGAAGGGGGAAATACCTCTGCCTCACTGGGGACATCAGTAGTAAGTCTTCCTTCTGTTAATCTAATAAAAGCTAGCCAGAAGGATGCTGCTTGTCCCAGGGGTGAGATTGGAGTTTTAGTGTTGGTGATCAAAAGTGCTGTTTCGAAATAAGATGATGTGCGCAGGCACCAACAGTGCACTCAAATGGCAACATTCACAACAGCTTCAATAAGCGTTCCAAGACCTGGAATTGCAATAGATTCTTTTTATTTTTGTAAACCTGTGAGTTATTTTCTTTCTTCCTCACATGTTACTATAAATCTTGCCGAAGTCTTCTTTGGTTGACATTTCTTCTGAGGCAATCTCAGGAAAAAAGCAGCTCTGGAGTTAGAAAATATTAATTAGAAGAGCCACATGGTGGTAAAAAAATGTGGCTAGTCTGTTTTCAAGTTGGAATTAGAAGAAACCACGTGAGGCTCACACCAATAATCAATTTTGCAAGTATCTTAAACACAGGTGAAAACTGTCCACTTCTGGATGTAATTACATTACAATAAAAAAAGTATGATCTAACTAAACTAAGCTACTAAGCTATATACCAGACTATTGTCAATTCTACATATTTTCATCTTTTTAAAGGTTTGACACAATGTTCTTTATCACTATGAGCCAATACCCCTAGTTACTCCCCACTGGCCACAAAACCTCCAGGAAAGGGAACCAGAAAGGCACTTGGCCACAAAACCTCAAAAGCAGCTCAAACACACTCCTCTGCCTTGTTCTCCAGGCTCACAAACATATCTCAGTCAAAGTTATTCATGAGTAAGCAGCCTATGAAACACAAATTTATTCTTTCTGCTCTTCGGCGAAAATAAATTCTAAGGATTTAAAGTCCTCATGCTCCCCTTATCAACCAATGTCAAAGGAAGATTTAGTTTTGAGTAAGTCTATAGAAAGAAAGAGATCATAGGTCACAACTAAACTCTTTACCCAGTTCATTTCGGTTTCGATGATGTTTTGTAATCAAAACAACACAGTGACAAAGTGCTGAAAACCAGCAGAGAGACACTAATAGCATGTCCTAGAATAAATAAGTATTTACCCCCATAAATAAGTATCCAAATGTACACATACCTTGGATAGCAATCTTACTGAACAGTCAAGAATACTTAGATATATATATTACAAAATGTTTTCTACTGTACATGAATGGATTCTTAGGGGAGAAATAGACCATCAAATCCTATTAGCATTAAAAATATCCTTTTCAGTAATGTTAACTTATTCTAAATTTATAACAAATACAGCCCCCTTTACAAATCAGTGTCAAGACACCTCTTTCAAGAGATGTCAACTAAGAAAAAGTGGTTTATGATGATTGGGTTACCTATTACTGCTGTGGATTTACACTTATGTTTTCTTCTAAAAAAAACCCAAAACAATCCAAATCAACCAACCAAACAAAAAGACAAAGTATGGACCAAAGCTACAACACGTGAGCAAGAGGATAAATAAGATGAAATGGAAAGGAAAATTTTCCCTGTATGTTCTGTCTAATGACTTCATTTATCACATGCATAACTTTTCCAAGACAAAGTGCAAATTCTAAGTCAATAGTGTTTCCTTAAAGGCAATTTGTACTATGTTTAGTAAAGCTCAAATTTAATAGTATGGCTAACTGTAACTTACGTTCTTGTGCTGTTCTGACCTCCTGTAGCCTTCTGACATTAAAGTTTCACAAGTTCAAGCTCAGTTTAGCAGGACGAAGTCAAAGGTCATGTGTAAGATGATATAAGCTGCATGTCACCAAGCAGGTGACAAGTTTAACTTAGTACAACATAAGGATGGATGTGGATAGAAAATTTTGAACACTACACTCCTGCCTCCCAATCCTCTGACTTCCATACCTGGAACAAAGCAAGTGGGCTGCATGCAAACAGACCTTTATTTGTACTGCAGCTACTGAAAAAGCCTGGAAAAAACTACATGTCCAAGTCAGGGAAGGAGAAGGTCAAAGCACCCTCAAGAAACAATTCAAACAACAGCATGGTGAAGGAGAAATTACTGACAAGAAAACAATTTTCTAGGAATAAGGAAAACTATTTGAAGCAGGATGTTGGGGAGCAACTGGTGAAAGGCAGCCTGGAGAGGTTTGGAGAGCTAGAGGCTTTCTGGCTCAGTGCTTATGGCAGGCGACTCAAATGGCAAAGCTGTCACTTTTTTCCCCAAACCTGGTTCTTCTCCTGGTGTTACGTTGTACTTCATCCTTGTCACCCAGGGGTTACTGTGGCCTAGAGATTATTTCAGGAATAAGAAGGACTGGACCAAGGGTCCAGCTACTCCAGTAGCCTGTTTACACCACCAGCTTGAAGTAAGTACCCAGGAAATTGGTTAAGAACAGTGATGCAAACAGCAGTGCTGCTCCAGAACTCTCTCTCAGTCCCTAGAAATTTGCAGGTCTGTAATTTCCTGTTCTTCTTTCCCTCCATCACATCTCATTCAGTCATCTAACTTCTCAGTGCACTGACTTGTCCCTGGAGCCACTCCCTAACTTAGATCATTGCTCTCCTACAAACCTTGTCCCCTGTTCTGTTACACCATTTTGTTGCTGGAGACACCTGCACCTACTCAACTTCTGTGAGCTTAAGGAAAAAAAATACAAATTTTTTTCACTTCAAAATACCAAAACCTTTCCAAAATAAATCATCTACAGACTAACAGTCTAATTCTGGTGTTCACAGAAGCTCAGTCTTTTGTTTTATTATAGCCACTGTCCCCTTGTGCCTCAGTAAAGCAAATCAAGTGAAGGTATAGTAACATATTTGTGTTAAGTTATATTTCCCACATCCTACAGATAATATTTTCCTGACTATTCAAAGCTCTGAAAACACACTCAGATCACCAACATAAGTACTGTTGTAGCTTAGCATCTTTTAACTGTTTAGCAAGCTTCAAGATCATGGAAAATGTTAAGCTCCCTGATCTCAAGCTTCTTTCAACTCTTCACTGGACAAAACCATCCCATTTTAAAGACCAACTTATATCAGGTACTTAACCACAAGTACATAGCCTCAAATTTTTGACAAGAGTGGTTACTATGTAACTGCAACTTAGTGAATTTGTATTATCTTACAGATTTGAACTGCATTTGTATAGATAGATTTTTTTAAGGAATTCAATCTTAGAGATTCCAATGTCTGGTAAATCCCATCTTTCAAACACTTTGAACAAACAAGACACCAACTGACAACACCAGAAATTCTGATGCTGTTGTACCTAAATATCAAGTATCTTACTTCACAGTGTTCTCCAGCACCTACCTCAGATAAGAGCTCATCAAACATGTTTGTAATAACCATTATTTTTACACACACACACATAATATATAGGTAGATAATGTATAGATAGTTATATATAATAAAAGCTTTCACATGAGGATGTGCTTTAGGTACACTTTAATGAGTCATTTTACTTCAAGGATTTCTAAGGGTCAAAAGTTCTATGAATAATCATGGTTGTTATCCAGCGTTCATGTAGCTTTTCTGCCCAGTTTTAGAATACTTACATATTCTTATCTGGTTTATATTAGGACAAACAGAAGCACAACCAGCCCCCAATCAACATTAGAAACCACAATGGCTTTAAAGTAATAGTCTTTCATTGCAAGCAGCTGTTTACTAATAAACATCTACATGAGAAGCCTTTGAAGGGAAGGCCATAGGAGAAAAAAAAAGTACTTTAATTAAAAAAAAAAAAAAAGAAGACATGCAACTAAAAGCACTTCTGAACTGAAAACATAAGTCTTTCTGGCATCCTTCCCAGCTAATATTTGATTCTATACCCTATGTGATATTTTATATATCCTCGTATTTGAACTACACCAACCATATTTTGTTTCTTCCTTCTACTGGTTTTTGCACTACTTCCACAATGGTGTCACTGTCTAAAGGAAATGCACCATACAGTGCTTTATGCTTTCTATTTGTAACCTGATTGAGGAAGCTCTTTAAAAAAAATTATCTGAAAATCCTTAGGTGTCTCAATATTATTCATGAAACAGGGCAGGGTCTGCAGTAAGAATTCTGAATTTTGAACTGAGTTTTGCATGCTTTGTGTTGCCCCATAACATGTGGTTTGTTGCCCCATAACATGTGGTTTTCTCCGCCTTGACCCTAAGCTCTAAAAATTGTAATTTCTCTAATTAGCTAACCTCGTGACAGTATCCACTATTTATTAAGCAGTGTGCAAACAAGAAGTTAGATGGCTCCTTCCTCACAGAGCTCGAACTTTAAGGGAAAAAAGTAATTACAATTGCACTAATTACAATTTTTTCGAAGACAAAACTATTCAAACACTGACCTTCCCTAACACTAACCCAGGACACCTACACTGTAGATTCCCACGGGGTGTGTTTTAAGTGTAAGCTTATCACCTTTAAAAATCAGTGGGCATTTTAAAGACACATGTCATTTGATCCATTTTAGACAGCTCCTTCAGGGTGAGCACTGAACTGACATTCCACTCCTTAAGGGGAGCCTGTATTAATTAGCGAGATTGCTTGTGCTAAGCAGCCGTGCAGCTGCACCCTGTTAGTCCACTAAGATGCCATGGTAGGCACAGATCTCACGGAGGAATGTGTCAGTCGGCAAGAGAGATTTAAAGGCAGAAAATCTTAAGGAACAAACTTATTCAAGCAGCTTGTTTAGGGCTTAACGGGTGCATATAAGAAAGCAAAAGAAGCAAGCAGAGAAACATGCTGCAAAACAAAGGAAAAAGTGTAATGGAGTGAGCAATAGTAAATGAACTCTCACAATTAGTTCGCTAGAAATAATACTTGGCAATGGAACTGAGAACTTCAGAGAAATGCCTAGCACTACACCCTGTCCACAAAGAGAAAACAAAAGAAATCCACCAGGAAATTGTTCATATTTCACTAAGCCATCCCTATAAAAGCAAAAAAATATGCTCACAGATATTATCTAAATTACCTTAACATACACAGCTTATGCATGTCATCAATGATCTGAACTTACTGTGAGCTGCCCTGCTACCTGGGGGAATCATTCTGATCCTGTAAATCCTGAAGAATTGTTTAAATAACGGCAAACTCCCAAACATCTCATCATGTAAAAAAATCAGTGTCATCCTTCCTCATTCGATTGTCTCTCCTCAGTGTAAGTACACAGCTGTCCAAAAGGATCAAGTTTCATCTTCCTAAGCCATTTCAGTTGTGATGGATCCCATACTGAAGTCTATAAACAGCCTTAGGTACATCATTGGTTATGAACTGGTGCATTTCCTAACCAACATCATTAAAATACAAGGCAGTTCACTGAACTTGGAAAACATTAAGAAATTATTCTCCAGAGTGCAACATCTGGTATAAAGGAGGAGAAAAACACTGTTTTCAAGTGCAAGACATGTAAGAACTGGAGGCTAAACCAAAACCCATTAATCTATCTCCACCCCCATGTTCAAAATGAAAAACAGAAAAAATACCCTTTGGTGCTTCACATTAGGAAGACATAAACCCAAGATGTCTTCCATCTGTTTTGTTTGCTGTTTTTTAATAAAAAAGCAAAATCATCCTGGTCTTTTTTTTTTTCCTCTGCTTTCAGTAGAAATCCTGAAGGATATTTTCAGACCTGTAATTCCAAGGTTTTTACCCTGTTCTCATCCCATGTTATTTGGTTGCCTATCAAATTTAACTACTCCGCCTTAGTGAACCAGTATCTGAGCTTTTCAGATATTATTAAAATTATCCTGACTAATTTTACACGTCTCACAAATCTAGCTGAATTTAGGGAGCCAGGTGAGGAAGTGATTTCCTCTATGCCCCTGTAATAAACTCTTGACCTCTCTGGTACATTTGTGAATAGCCCATGGCCTTTTCAAGCCCCTGCTGTCCCCAGAAGCTGCCAGCAGCCACAGACCACCAGACATGGCCATGACCCCTCTGCCTCATCCTACAGTACTGGCACAAGGAAATTGGGTGGAGTTGGACATACTGGCTTTAAACCACCTGGCAATTTCCTTTCACTGGAGGAATTCCTGCTGTCTCGTCAGAGCTTATGGCTCATCTGCACAGTCAGAGGAATGAGTCAAAATCCCACCAGCAATGCTTTGGAATGCTGGGCAGGCTCCTTGGCCACTGCCCCTTAACTCTTACTGCACAAACACTGCTGTACACACTTTCGGTTACCTACTGATCTTAGATGAAGAGCTAAGACTAAAGCTTCTCTTTCCTGGGGCCAAGAAATGTTTGAAGCTAGCTGATGGATATCCTTTTTCCTATCTAAATGCATCCCTGTTGTACTTCCAGCTCTGAAGAGCCACCTTTGGCTCAGTTCTATCTGGATAAGATTTTGTTCTATTTCTCCTTTTATTTTTCAGAGAAAGCCTTTATGCCCTGGCTCACCAGCTGAATGAGTTCTAGTTAACTTCACAAAACTTAAAATACTATCTGTAATAGATGCTACTCTCCCTACATATTAAAACTGAATATAAAGCTGGCCACCACTTTTAAGGGATATAAAAATGTTTTTAAAATCCTTGTGTGCCAATGTCAAATTCTCTGTGATTCACACAACTTAAAACCTTAAATTTTGGATATTCACAACTGCAAACCAAGGCAGAAAGTGGATTTAAGACTTGAGTTTGTTTTCCTAAAACAATATCTGCCTTCATTTTAAACCAGCATCACATATTATAACACCAACCTCTTTCAAATTCTCTACCAGTGGTAGGTGTGGTGGAACATGGTTTTGCAATTTTTTTTTTTTAAGATACTGAGTGAAATTTTGATGTTCATTTAAATCCGGAGTATGAGTTTCCTCAACTTTCAGCAAAGAAAAGAATTAAAAGTAAACACATTCTAAGACTTGTTTCCCACAGTTGAAATTTCCTTACGCACAGTTGAGTAAATCATGTCTCTCCATCCAGGTACAAACATGATTGCACAAGTTAACTTAAATAGTAAAACTCTAACTGCTCCTCAGCATCTTGCCAACTTTCAATTCAAGTGATGGGAAAGTTGTACCAATCTTATTAGAAAGAGGAAAATATTTTCAAGGTCTCAAGTAAAATGTGCTATTGTTTCACTCTTGTGACACAACAGCACAGAGACACTCCTTCAAGTAATACTTCCAGTACTTAAAACAATTACATGGACTTTTAAAGTGGTATGAACCCTTATGTCCTCATCCTAGCATCTTATTATCCAAACAGCTTTATGCTCTGCAAAATGCTTCACTGGCAGCAATTACCAATCTGCTTCTTAGCATAAACAAAGGGCCAAACTCCCCTCCTCTCCAAGCCTGAATACAAGAGACTTCCACAAATATGCTGTGGGAGAAAGCTTTCCCATGGGAAAGGTCATGTGGTGATTCCACTGACCCTGGCCACTGGCACGAGATGGCTGAGGGACACTGAAGGTCACTGCTGCCCAGACACACTTGGCTGATGGCACAGGCCCACAGGCTGTCCCTGACATTTCCCAAGACTCATTCGTGCTTTCACAGCCATCCCTCCCCTCCACAGGCTCCCCAGCCTCACCACAGCGAGGGGAGGAAGGAATCTTTTGGTATTTTACGAAGGAAATAGCTTAAATTACCATTTATATACAAATATGAGATTGTGTTCATTCAAATATACAACGTGCACACATTTCAGAGAAATATTTGGTAGCTGGCCTCACTTCAGTGCTCTCTGGCAGGAGGGAGCCATGCAAGCCAAGCACAAGTCCTGGAAAGAAAGGGTATGGCACAGACAATGTTGATCCCTTCAGACCATGAAGAAACAGTCAGAAGCCTCCAGAGACGACAAAACTGAGGCTTCACCAAGTGGTGGAACAAAGCCCAGGGTATTTGCAGAGAGGATGATTAGTAAACATTATGCTGGGTTTGTATCAGCAGTAGAGTCAAGGGGATGGAGGAAAAACCCTTTCGCACTCCAGCGTGCTTTTCAAGGAGCTATACAAACTGAGTCCCTCTCTCTCTTGCTGGTTAACATGTACTTTTAAAGGTCTCCTATAAGCCTAGTGTTATTCCCAGGGCTTATACAGCACTAGCAATCCACAGCCTGAGAACCACAGGCAGAAATGATGACAACGCAGGTCAAGCAGCAAGAAATGCTGGAAGCACATTTTTCATCAGCCACAAACCTCTGTACATAGCCTAGAGACTTTGTAGAGAACGTGACCCAAGCTCAGGAAGGTACAGACAGAAACCCAGTACTGCATAACATATGTCAGGGTTCATTTTGGTGTTGTTTTTCTGGGTAATTAATTGGCTGACTCCACCACCCACACCCTACAGGTGTGTTGTAGCTGTCAGCAAAGCTCAAAAAGCCTGTGCGAAATAATACTCAGCCCCACCAAGAACTCTAATAAAAGCAACTCTACACCCGACTCATTAGGACATACTCTGGATGCTTTGTTTTCCTTTACATTATTTATTTCATGACAGATGGAGAATTGAAAGTGACATGTACACTAGACTTCTATTTTATGTAACAAAACATTCACTTCTTTTAAAACAGAGGAACTACAGGTTGAAATGAATATTATAGGGAGTTTAACATACTCTAGGTATAAAGAAATGTTTTAGATCACAATTATCTGGGAAACAAAATATAACTTTTATTCTTTTGAACATTTCAGTTCAAAGATGCTTCTTTTTACAGTGGCTGGAGGAACAATGTTTTGGGGGCAGAGCTTAAGAGACTCAGTTTAACAAAGTATTTACCATGCTAATGAATTAACTCCCATGCTCATGGACTTAGTTCTTGACTCATTTGCACAGATGTGGCAGACTTTTCATCTGAAACTAATCCAAATTTTCAGAGTCTCTATATTAAAGGAGGTACCCTTCATGAAAATATGAACAATCAAAGCATTTTGGTATTCCTTCTTTTGGCTGACACAAAATTTCTTCACAGCATTTCAGAAATTCTACTTCCAAAATTAGGAAATACCACTAAAACAAAGAGCTTTTTATAAAAAACAAAAATTAATAAATAAAGCAAATTAAAGTTTAAAAAGGTACCTGCTGAGACTGAGACAAAATTGAGATTGATTGGCTTCATTCAGACTGAAATTTCAGGAAAAAAACAGTAAAGTGTTGTTCTGAATTCTTGGCAAGTGCATTTCTTTTTTACAAATTCCCTTCCTCTGCATTTAAACACCAGTAAAAGACCCTGGAGATGATTTTTTCTGCTTATTTTGCTGAGCCAGAGCAGCTGACAGTGATATTGCAAACCTCTGGGGATCACCCACACAAACCTGGAAGGCCCACCACTGCAGCATGGGGAAAAATTAGTTCTTCTCTTTATTACTGTCAAGCTTCCTACAGCTTAGTGCAATAGCAGGATATTTATGAATGCAGACTGTCAAGACTATGCAAAGTATAAACTGGATAGAGGCAGCTTTTTTTTTAAACTTAGGCTATTATCAATTTTTATTACAAATTTAGTTTTCTCAAAACAGAAGCAAGATCTAAGAAGAAAGAAGGAAAGAGGCACTAAAGAAAGAAAGCAGACCTAGATTAGCTACTTTACAACTGACAGTACTACCAATTTATCCCTCACTTGATTGGAAATTGTAAATTACAAAAACTTTAAACTTTGCTGATGGTTTCAATAAAGAAATTATATATTCCTGTGTACATGTATTTTAAAGTAGATACAGTTCAGATGGTTTCTGGAACCATTAGACCAAACCCCAAACTATCCACACAGTGGAATGAAGATCACAGAGTGGGTCAGGTTGGAAGGGGCCACAGTGGTTCATCTGGTCCAAACTCCCTGCTCAAGCAGGGCCATCCCAGAGCACATTGCACAGGATTGTGTTCAGGCAGTTCTGGAGTGTCTCCAGTAAAGGACACTCCACAGCCTCTCTGGGCAATCTGTTCCAGTGCTCAGTCTCCCACACAGTAAAGAATTTCTTCCTCATATTCAGGTGGAGCTTCCTGTCCCTCAGTTTCTGCCTGTTGCCTCTTGTCCTGTTGTTTGGCACCACTGAGAAGAGACTGAATCCATCTCCTTGGCATCCTCCCTTCAGATACTTACAGACAGTAATGAGGTTCCCTCTCAGAACCCCACACCTGCCTTCAGCTGGGCTGCACGCAACCAAACTGCAGCCTAAATTTCCCAGGCACAGACACACAGACCTCCTGTACATCATTTAGGGAATCCTTCCCAGCTGCTAGAATTAAACTGCTCAGTGCCAGCAGCTTTGTGCAGCACTCACTCACCTGAGTCACTGGGATCAAAATGCTCCCCTCCTGCTGCAATCGGCTTTGGCGCACAGCCGTCCCCTCAACCCCTTCTGGAACTGTGTGTGCCTTTCTGACAGACCCATGTTGTGCCTCTGGCCTATTATACTACATGTGCAATACATTTCTTTCCCTCATTTTTTTTACATACTGCTATGATTACAAGAGTAGATCAAGAATTATTTTCTGCTTAGAGATTTCCCACATTACTTTAACATAGCACTTGCCCTTTTTTCTTGTTTCTGACCCAAGTCCTAACAGAAATTTCTCATTCTGAGACTACATCAATTTGTTCTTATTCTCCCTTGGAAAACTCCTTCTGATTTCTGTCAGCACCTTCCCTCAGACAGACTCCCACTCTTCATTCTGCTGTGCCCACAAATAATTGTCAAATGGTGCAAAGTCCCATTTTCAGGTACACTTCTATCCACTGTGGAACCTTGCTCCAGTGAAGAGGTTTTGTTTCATCTCTTCCTTATCCCAAAATAATTTGGTTGTGGGTTATTTCTTGATTGCTTCAAAGTGTACTGTAGTCTTGTCCATGTTCAGAAAAATTTACTGTAGCCAGATCCATTACTTGCAAGTGACAGTACATGAAGAATCAATGGGGGACTTCAAAGTATCAATTTCAGGGCAGACCAATGCTGACATCTCTAACATTGCCAAAACTTTTACTGCTGTAAGCAAGAATTTTCCCAAGGAATAACTGAGGTGAAATTCAAAGTTTTGGTCAAAGCAGAAAATCCCTCCGAATTAAGGGCATCTAAAGCTGGGAAATTTTTGTGGTGGCAATCACCCAGGCCTTTCTTGTGCTTGTTTATGATAGCTGTATATTGGTATCCTGGCTGGGATAACAATAATATATATATTAATATTCTAATTGTAAATGGCAAATACTATTTACTCTAGCTCTACCTTAATTTTATTCACTCTGACTCTTTTTCTTGTAATATTTTGCTTACCACTCTTATTTTTATCTTAAATTTTCAAGTAACCTAAATTTTTAAATACTAAAGCAATTTTTTTTTTCCTAAAACAGCTCATTCTTATTGGAGTACTATATTCAAAAGCAGCTGGGTCAAACTCAGTTCCATATGAACAGTGCTTGAAACATTAAAATTGCATGAATAGCCAAGAGCCTCAGTTGCATACCCAGGGCCAAGAAGCAGCCAATAAGTCTCTGCCAATCATCCCTATTCATCAGTAACTTTTGTTTGACTAAAGCATATCAGCTAGAAAAGCAACCTGTCATAGTTCAAAGATTTAGAGAGATGAAGAACCTCTTGCTTCCCTTGATAATTTGTCAGAATAATGAATCTTTTCTGTATGAAAAATATTGTGCATTACTCTTGATTTGAATCTGCCCAGCTCTCCAGCTATAACCTTCAGTTTCTGTTATGATTTTTACTGCTGTTCTAAAAAGCCAATATAAACTCAGTATATTTTCTCCTGCTTCCAGAGAAATACATTTCTTAATCAAGGAGGATCTCTATTTTGATTGGGTCAATGGTGAAAAAATCATGGTTCTCAGAGAGAAATAATTTCATGAGCTCTCAAATCTTTTGGGTGTCCTTCTGCAATGCTCCCATGGTTCAACATCCCTTCCACACCAGGCATTCCTGTCACAATGCACATCCAGAGGTAAGGCTATCTTTGAGTCCTAATCACTGTCTTCCTGGAAAATAACTCCTTCTCCTTTTATGATAGCATCACACTAGGAACTCTTGTGAAAACAGAAAGAGCAAAAGCTCCTTACATCCCTTCCAGGCTTACCATTTTCCAGGGTACAGTTTACCTTGTTCCTGGAAATTCCATCTGGAGAAGTGGTGGAAACTCCTTCACTGGCAATATTCAAGACTCAGCTTGATGGGTGTGGATAATCTAATCTAAACCTCTGCCTCCCACAGCAGTTCAGATGCTACCCAGAAGTCCTTTTCAACTTAGGCATTACTCTGACACACAACCACACATTTGCTCAAATGCAGTTACTCCATTCTCCATTGCAGTTTTCAAAATCTAAGGCAAAACTTTATGAAGTCTTGTGGGTTTATAATGCCACTGCTGGTTCTTTCAATACCAACTCGGTCTCTTCTTTTAAAGTCTTAACCCGTGAAAAGTTTTACCCATGTAGTATTGCAGTAGATTAAAAACCTACATACATCACGTATTTACACCATGCTCATAATCATTAGTTGGCTCTACTCTTTAGCCCTAAAAAGTGACTCTGCAGGCTGCTGCAGGTGTCTACACCACCACAGCACACTCACAGCAGGAACTGTGAGCAGAGCACACATTTGTCTGTGCATGAACACCGTGCACATTTCCCAGTGTGGTTACTTGGGCCTGACAGTTCATTACCTCTGGCTTTATCTCTGGGCCCAAAGGATATGTTTACACATCTGACTAAAATCTTTCCTCACCTGTTTTATTTGTAATTTTCTTTGTAGAATCACCATTCTCTCACTTGTCGCTCTTCACATCTTTACAGAATTGCTTGCCAAACTTCTTTGTCTATTTTACTGATAAAGTATTGAGGAAACAAAAGATAATGTCATATTAAAATATGCTCTCTGAGGCTGGGATACACTCTGGTTTTGTAACAAGATACTGTGTACCTACTAGGACAATATGTCATAGTCCTGTGGCAGAAGATTGTGTTGCAATTGCTGGCAGCTCAAGCAGAATTAATTTCTTCACCGAAGTCCAGATCCCAGTAAAAAGAAAAAATTCTATAAAAGCTGACTGTCAATATATTCCCAAGAACTGTTTCAAGAGATGACATTTAACTTTCTTCTATACGAAAAATCTTAACTTCTAGCTATATTTACCTCCTCCCAAATGAACCCATTTCACCACAAATTTATAAAAAAATATAAAATAAGATTGAGTACCAAACTCAAGTTGGCAAACAAGGTGAGAGCACTTTATTACCAAACTTTGAAGCAATCCACGGATTTCTTCAAATGTTAAATGTCACCTACTTCTCCCTGTGCCAGTCCCAAGGGCCAGCAATTCTCAAGGCACCCTGATCATTTTCCTTGAAATTTCTGCAGGGAAAAATCCAGAAAAACCTTCCCCTGCCTGTGTCTACAGGTAAATCATATTCTTGATTTCAGTTTTCAAGGAGGAGGTGTAGAAACTATTCTGGTATCACTGAGCAGGCCTAAAACCATGCCAGATGACCTGTTCCATTAGTCCAGCCCTATTGGAGGCTAATACCCCTCTGGCTACTCTACCAGGGGTTGAGGTTGGGAGGAATCTGTATTTTTTTTGATCTTTCATAATGTAGATAATTTCCAGCTACAATAATCTTCTCTTTCCAGCTATCAAGACAATGATCCCTAAGCACTTACTACTAGTAGTCTTTCTGTAAATGTCACTGTACTCTACAAATGATTTGTGGCAACCTGTAATGTAAGAGGGAAGACAAAAAATATCCTGCAAAAGAAAAAAAAAGCAAAACAACTGCATCATGGTTTGCTGTAATTTTGTTTAACTAATACTGTGGCTGAACAAACTCTCAGAAGCTTTTTGGCCTGTGAAATAGTATCTGCAAATCTTTAAACAATGTGCTTCTTAATGGTTGGATTAACTCAAATTGTACAAACCCCCTTAGATTAAGACTGCACTGCTTTCATGTGAAGTAGCAAGGCAGTGTGTCAGAGAAATAAATAAAGATTTTGTCCTGTTGACTCTCAGCCTACTAATCATGAAAAAGGGGGCAAAAGGCCTTGTTATGTGGCCTGTGATCTTATCCCTTATCCTTTCTGACCAGCACAAATTGTCAGGAAAGAAATAGCTCTGCTGATAAGAAGGAATATCTCCCTCTCTTTTAAGTAGAAGTATAATAGCTGTTCTCCTTCAAGTCAAACAGAGCTCATAGTGCAGTATTTATTCAAGAAATTTTCCAATATGATGAATTATTAACTTGTTTTGGTTGTGTCTTTTCGGATTAGGCTGAGGAAAAGAAGAACAACTCCCACAATGTCTCCAGATCTCAGCATCACTTTTCTTTTGATCAGTACACTTTGGACTTACAGAAGCAAACTGCAATCATATTATCAGTAAAAAAAAATACTGTTGAAAAACAGCACTTGTATTAACATTTTAATCAGATGCTTTTGAAATCATCTTCAATGAACAGCAGTTAACTCAAACACCCACCTGGGACAGCGAAGTCAGTTTGATGTTTGTATATTCCTACTTACTGAGACCTTCCAACAGGAAGAGCTTGGTTTTTAAAAACCAACTGCCTGTATATTTACATGGAGCTTCTAGGAAAGGCAATGGGGAAAAACTGTGCCTTTTTATGTTGCTGACAACCGACTTCACTTCCATGGGGGATATTTGAGCATCATGCCTAATGTTGTCTGAAGCAGGGGCTTAAATGAGAAACAACTGGTTGATCCTCTTCTTAGATGAGAACAAAGTGACAGGAGAGATAAGAGAGATCGCATGGGCTATGAGTCTGGGCAAATTTGTTCTTTGCAACGCTTCTTAGCGCCTGAACTTTCAAGTGATCAAATAGCAGAGCTATGGTTGTGACTGCTTACCTGTCTGTTATGAACAAGGAAACTGGAAATTCTCCCTTTAGTTGTGAACCAAGGCAGTCTAGTCATGTAAAAGATAAACTATGTGCTTTTATTAAGCATGATACCACAATACGCTGTTAATCTCGCAGTTGGTGCCAGTCACTAGTTTTCAAAAGGATTTTAATGGCTTTGCTCTTCAGTGCAACACCCAACACACCTAGAATGGACTCAAAGCAAAACATTCTCCTTGGCTCATCCAGGCTTTTCTTCCCCTTATAACTCTTATTCAACTTGCCCTCCCTCCTGGATTTCAGATAAAATGACTTAAATCTGGCTGTTGCAACAGAATGCTGCCAGACTCAGCTTCTTTTCTGAATTTGGGTGAACAAATGTAGGTGATTTTGTGGGTTGGCAGAGACAGCAACATGAAATCAGGCTGGCTGTTCTGGTTAAATGAGCAGTCAAACAGTATGTAAGATTAGGTTTCCAAACATAGCTCCCTGCCATATACTGAGGTAAGTAAAACCAGATCATCACCCTCGTCTCCACTGAAAGTATCTGAAGGCAGAATGAACATTTTGAAATTATGACTGCATGTTAAAAGACTTCTGAAAGATCACAGAACCCAGACATATAAGAAACTTTTCAAACCACAGAGAAGATAAGCTGAAAAACAAAGCGGTAGTGCCTAGACAAACCTCACTTGAAAGGCTTGATAACTTTTGTCTGACTGCTTTTGCAGAGGAAGTTAGGAGTTAGAAAAGCTATTCTGCTCTCAAAATCTAATGATGTGTTCCTAAAATTAAAAAAAAAAAAAGAGAGAGAGAAGGACAATGACAAAAGCACAGACATTTTGGCAGTATCAAGGGAAGTTTGACAAATGGCAGCCGAAAGCACAGATCAAAAGACCATCTAAGTTCTTTTATTGTGGAAAATACCTAGAATTCCATGTTTATCTTACCACAAAAAGCTACCGAATGGTTATCTAAACTGCCCTTGTTTTGCCAGGCGACTCAATACATCTGTAGGTTTTACCCCACATTAGTTTTAGTCTGGTGTGTTTAAAAGGCTACACAGCAACTCAATCTAATCTAGAAGTTTATGCATCTCCTTACAGTCATCACAGAGAGTGATCACCTTAAACAAAAAATCTCTTTGGTATCAGTTCAGAATTACTTGGCCCAGTTCCTACATCTAAAATCACATTGCTGTGATACATCACAAAAAACCTCAGCCCTTTCTCTGACAATACATCACTAATAGGTATTGTGAGAAATCAACGAAAGTACATTAAACAACCCCCAACCCTACTTGAGAAGCATCTCACAAGGACCTGTTTGAGTACTTGTGAGCCTTTTTTTTTTTCCATTCATTTCCTCAGTTCTCCTTTTACAAACTATGAAAAGTTTCCTTAAATTCCAAGCTGGCTCTGCCTATATACCACAGCAACAAAGAAATCTGTCTAACATATTATAAGTGGAACTATTCTTGGCAAAATAATGTCTCCGAGACAGGTTTAAGTCATGCAGAAACAAGACTGAACTTGTGAGTTCACAGTTTCTTTAAAACAAACCAATACCTGCTGTCACAGCAAGAGGAAAAAAGATATGTCAAACACAAAATATTACAGCAGAAGCTAGAGAAGATGTGAGAAAAAAAGCAGCTCACTCATTTTCACTATTCAAGTATCTTCAGAGTAGAAGTCTCTAACCCTTTTCTAACCCTTCAATTCAAAAGATGCTCACAAAGTCCAGAGTCCTGGAAGACTTCCAGTAAAAAGATTAAACCTTTCATACAAACATTCTCTATAATTAGAGAAGAAAGCATCTTGGTTTTTGAACAGCATATGACAAATTTTGAAACCATGAGATAAAATCAAATTGTATTTTAACATGGTTCAAGAGAAGCCTTTCTTCTGTAGACTGTCAGTCTGCCTCTTAAGAACATCTGATAACTACTGCAGTAATGTAACATTTTTTACACCTCTCAAAATCAACCTAGAAACATGTATGGACAATAATAATAATAATAATAATAATAATAATAATAATAATAATGAACACTTAAGGACATTCCTTCTTACAGGGAGCAATGTTTTGAATATAACAGCCTACCCAAAAGCTCTCTTACACAAGCCCCGCAGAAGAAAGCCCTGCCTCTTTATCACAGCTGTACCTGGCTTGCAGGAGAATCACCAGAGGAGCAGCAAAGAGCTGAGAGGTTCCTTCTTCTTCTCGGTTGTGCCACAGGAGCACGAGGGGTTACCTCCTTCCCAAAAGCCATCCCCACAGTGGCAGACTGTCACCAGCATGGAAGAAGCAGGAGTAGCACAGGTCCCTCTTTCTCCTAGTGCAGCTTTTCCATAGGTGTGCACACGCAGCAGAGCCTCATCTGATGTGCAACTTCATTACACATCCGGGTGTATGAATGAGTCATATATCAAAAATACTGGTTTCTCATGGTTGCATGCCCACATACAGGTGGGGATTGAGCAAATACATCTGCACATGGGTTGGAAACTACCTTTTTGTGACAGGATTAATATACAAAACCAAGGCGATCACAAGCTAGCAATGAAGGAAAAGGGTAAAACATATACAGTAAGACGACATGAAAGAGCAATCGAAGTAATACGAATAGTTAATGCTATGGTGAAATATCTTGAATTAAGCTACAGCAACAACCAAGTATCATACGTGACCTCTGCAGTGGTCCTGCATTACTGAAAGCTATTCAGTGGCCTCAGGAAGAAAACTGACTCCACTTGCTGTGGGGTTCCAGGCTCAGAATGGGATTAAGCCAGTTGCTCAGGACTGGATTAGGAGGCTGTGGCCGGCAGCTCGTGCAGCAGTGCCTGGCAGCTGCTGGGTGCGAGGGAGCTGCGAGCCCGGCGTGCCGTGCGCGGCGGCAGCAGCAGGTGCCTGCGCGGGAAGCCGCCGGCTGCAATGTCCGGTGTGGAAAACGCTTGCTAAAAATAAAATTGAAGGGAAGTACACATGAGCCAGAAATTAAATGCTTGCATCTGATATCAGAGGAAGAGCACGTCGGTCAGACAATCCGCTGGGGGTTTGAGCCAACTGTACCCTGGTCAGCAGGAACATTTTATTGACATCAATACCAGCACCATGATGGCCAAGAAAAACATTTTGCAATCTGTGCCTCCTTGCTCCACCCCATCCCACCCTTCTGCAATGTTCTGAAGGGAGAGGTTCTCCATTGACTTCCAAAAAGGTTTGATGCTGTTTCTATCACGTCTTCATTTAAGTTCCCCAGTGACAGACACCATACTAATTACCTCTGGTAAAACAGAGTCCCTGGTCTGTGTAGTGCAGAAACTCTCCTCTGCCCCACTCACCCACACAGGAGCATGCAAGAGGCTGACAGAAGGCACCATCCTGCCTGTATCATGGACTTAGTACTAGCCAAAAAGATGGCATCTTGGATCAGCAGCTGAAAACAAATCAGAACCACAGAGATCCTCTAAAAAACCCCAAAATACTGCAGTAGTTACTGGCAAACCATGGTAGTTCCATTACTGTGGTGATCCCATCCTAAGAACAGAAGAATACAGAGGCTCTCCCATATCCCTGGGTAGTCGATGTTGACATAACGTTGTCTGTTTAATGCAAAGCTATTAAACAATTTTAATATAAAATAGCTTTCTTTAAAAAATAAAGAACATATGATATCCATAATTGAAAGAATGAAATTGGCACACAGTATCTGTGACGTTTTGGAGTAGGTTATTCTTTAAAGACTTTTAGGGAAATATATAACAGAAATATAAGTAGATCAAGAATTCACTCAAATTATCGTTTCTCTGTAAAAAAAAGAAAAATAAAATAAACAGTTTGTTTAGATCTACAAGAAATTTTATAAATGTTCTAATTTTTGGGTACACATTTTTAATGGAAGCATTTATGTTACATGTGTACTTTTAAATTATTTTTTTACATTATCCTAAAAAATAATTCTTCCTTCCAAACAGTATTTACTCTCATCTAAATCCACCAACCAATGTCATGCAATGGTTTATTTGTTCAGCCAATGGGAAATAAGGGACATTTCTTTTTACTTATTCTAATCAAAGTCAAATATTTTTTCCTTCTGTGAGTAGTTTGTTACTAATTACAACAGTCTGATGTATAGTATTTTGTGTTACTAAAAATAGGGCTACAAATTAATAAATGCAGCTAAAATTATGCTTTCAAAGCACAGTGAAAGAAAGCCCAAAGCTCATACATAAACATTGACAGCAGGTCAGTTTCCAGACTTTAGACACCCACATACCCACAACATAGGTGCAAATTGGAAAAGTCTCTGCTTGTTCATCTGGCAGGAAGTGTATCTGAAATGAATATATCATGTAGGATTTAAAATCAGAATCAACATCTTTCAAATAATAAAAAAAAAACAAACCTTTTAACTCTGTTTTTTCACTCTTTACGTTTTCCTCTTGCTGCCTTCCTCCTTTTTTGAAAGACAGATATCTCCCTCCAGACTGAAGAAATACTTAGCTTCAATTGAAATTGAAGTACAACTAGTTTTTCTCTTTGGAATGAAATAATTGCAAGAGCATGAAGATAGTTTATTAAAGGTATGTGTAAGAAATGTAAACCGCTTAGAAGCTGAAATAGTCTTAAAACTTAATTGCGCTCTGAAGTTTTCAGTCATGAGTCATTAACATAGTAAAGAATTCAGCAATACAAAACAGAACTGGACATTCATGTAGGTATCAGGAAGATCCAGTCTTACAACTAGCAAGAAGATAATTTTGGAAGTGAAATCTCAAGACGTGGGACAAAATAATCTGTAACTACTAAAGATCAGAACATACATGATGGCTGATTATCCCACATCTACCACGTGACAGGTGTTAAGAAACTGCCCTTAAGAGGCAGAACTCATGGTGAAAAACATATTATTGGTCTTTTGGATTTCCTAATCCAAAGATAACCAAAGATAACCTAAGAGAATAGCTTCTCTCTTCCTTTCTTTAGGAACTAATTTTGAATTTTAGACATTTTTTTTTTTAAAGTGAAGTGCCCCTATGGCAGTGTATTGATCAGCCAATGAAAATCTTTCCTAAACTTAAACAAATGACACTGCTCAGTGTCTACTAAGGCAGCAATCCCCTAGTGAATAACTGGAATCACTACAATCCCCTGCACAAGAGACCACACAAAATGCAGTAGCTCAAAAGGTACTAATTAGGACAAAAAATCCACAAGACCAAAAGAGGACACTTTAAAAGATTCTTGACCAACCAAAAGTATCTGCATTGACTTGCTATGTCAAGATGCAAAACTTGATACCACAGATCCTGAATTTACTGAACCGGCACAATTACCATGATTGGGTGAATTTTAAAAACACACATCTCAGGGGCAGCTGTCAGAGTCACAGGTGTTGGCTGCAATTTTAACAATAGCACTGTTTTTCCTGGTGTACTCAACTCATTTGAAGAGAAAGGAAATTGGAATATATGTTCATAAGCAACTGGCTTGTCTTTTTTACTCTTCTTCTCCTATTTGAGACCAGGAAAGACATTTAAGCCCCAGTGATGATGGTTAAACCTAACCAGGTAATCAGGTGACTTCAGTTCAATCTGCCTTTGTCAGAAAATAAACTGAAAAATGCTGTAAAGCAGCAGCAATAGTCCAGAGGTGCATCTACTCTGCTAATGACTGACATAAATATGTGCTCTCATCCCAACCAACAATGTGCAAAGAGCACAAAAGTGCTCCCAGTGAGAAGCTAACAGGACTATTCAGCTGCAACAAGAACAACCCAAGCACATTCACAACCATTTGCAGGGAAATGGGTTTTGGACACAGCAAATATTCACCAGTACTGGGGCTAATCAGGTTACAGAGGGGAGCCTGGACCAATGGCCAGGGAAATTACACTGTCACCTCAGCAGTACCACCAGCTCATCCTGCTGCCCTCACCCAACACCTCTGCCTGTCTGTGATCATCTGCCAGACGAGTGCTCCTCACACCTTCTGTAGCACACCTCCAGAACTATGGCCAAGTGAGAACGCCTGCTCAAAACCAGTGTGGCCCAAAGTGCCTGTAGACTAGAGCTTGCAGGCCTTCATTATCACTTCTGTCACAAACTTACAGTGCTCTCATGAGTTACTGAGGGGCTTGAAATTAATTTTGGGATTTAGGGATCGCTGACAAGCCCCATCTAGAATGGTGTCCTGAGGATGCCTCCCACGCTGTTCATCCCTGAGCTGGGCAGGAAGCAAGTGGAGGTGCCTTGGTTTAAAAGCAGAGTTGGAAGGGGAAGCTGTGGCAAAGCACCCTTTGTGCAGACACTCCTCTCCACCACTGCTGAAGGAGCCAGTGCTGCACTGACCCCATCCCCTAAGCAGGGCCCTGCTGGCTGCTTCAGTGCAGCTTTTGGCAGTCATCGACAGAGGCAGCCCAGAAAGAATGAGGGCTAAACCGAGTATGTGCATAAACACACCTATAAATGCCTCAGGACATTTTGGGCCAGAAAAGCTTAAGTTTCTGAAACCTAAGGAATCTCAGGTGTCTACAATAAGTGGGAGAGGTTTCCATGGGCAACACTCTTGAAGGCAGCTGCCTGAAATATGCTTTAAGGGATATTGAAGTCCTAGATTCTTTACTGGATTTAACAATAGGTACTGGAACAAGATTACTGCAGGCATTTATTCAGTCAGCTGAATACAAAGCATTCTAAAAATACCTTTGCTTGTCATAAAACTAGATTAGAAAAATATATGTACAAAATTCACATGAACAAAGGTAAGTACAAACAACTACCTGGGACTTCTGAGTTACAAACAATACACACTATTTAAAATGCAGAGGCGTTGCCACAGAAAAGAAGTTACTAATCCTGCTGGGGCAAAGTAACTGCACTGGTGTGTGGTTTGCATAGGGGAGAGAAGGAAAAAGAAAAGGAATTGCTTTATTAGCCTTTTTGCAGCTTCTTTTGTTTGCTTTTTAAAAAAAACCAGCTTTTCAAATTACTTTTAACTGATAGATATAAATGAAGAAACTTATATTTATCAAAGCAAGTATTAACAATCTGGTTAAACTTCATTAACTCCCAGAGATACCTTAGGGCTAGTAGTTTAATATGTACCTTAATACGTTGCCTTACTTTTATAAACTAGAGGGTAAAATTGAAAGACTTTCCACTGAGACATTCTATTAGGAATATTCTTCCTCAGCATTTTCGCTTTGAGCGAATACAAAGTAAATCCACGTTACTTTGCTAACGAACCAGCTCTTTGTTCATTTATCTATCAAGCTATTTATAAATATCTTGCAATCACAGCATTATCTGGGGGCTAAAGAGCATGTTTCAACTCAAAACAAATGGACATGTCATCTCATGTCCTTCCATAAACAAAAGCTAAGGGTTTGGAATCCAGCAGAGATTTAACCTTGTAATCATGTTGCACATGTTCATTTTCATAGCTTTTCTTAGGTGCTTGTAACAGGGTAAAATACGAGCAGTTGCCCTTAACTTAGAGCGGCCCCGGAAAGCAATAAATTGTTGCACCAGATGTACGTGAGACAGGGGACACGTGTGGACACTGGGGAGGGTCCCCCTTCCGCAGCGTGCAGCGTGCTCTGCTGGGTCACACAGAGCGCCCAGGGCCGAGGGGGAACTGCTGTCCCACTCGGGCAGGGAGGCAGTGCCCACTGCAGGAGAGGAGGCAGGAACTCAGAAACCTCCTCAAACAACCTTCTGAAACTTTACTTTTTCCCTGAACAAAAACCTACAGCCGACACAACAGCAAGTTCTGGCTGTATGACACTGACTTCTCACATACAAATAGGCATTTTTTGGTGGCACGTTAAGTACAACAGTATGTGAACCAAGTAATAATTCGATGAAATGGATGTTCCCAACTAGAAAAAACTGCAGCAACATATACCCAGATTAAAATTGCATTCTTCGCATTTTAAAACTGAATGTAATTTTTAAACTCTGTTTTTCAACTTGCACAGACCAAAGAAGTGTTCATGCAGTATTAACACTAAATCAATTTCTCCCTGCCCGATTCCATGGCATCAACCAGGAACAGTGTAATGAACGCAAAATATGCTAGTTTATTTGACACATTGACTCAGACTCTGGGAGAAAGGTTAAATTGAAATGAATTCTAAAAAATTCCTCTTAGTAATTCAGTTTCAAGATATAACTGGGTGTAAAAGCAAAAGAGTTGTGACTAAAAGAAAACCAGTTTTTAAAGTGATTTCTTCACTTGTACTGCTTTCAGTTCTTTCACTTTAAAAGTCACTACACATTCCAAAAAAAGTTTATTTAACCTTGCCTGATCAAGCAATGCAGAACATCAGAAAACCTTTATACCTTGTTTTTTCACCTGGAATTAGACAATGTGCTTACCATATTCTGCAGCCCCCTCATTCCCTAAATCCTACTGAGGATCTACATGGAAGTGAAGTTCCTATCAAGTTTACATCTCTCAGTAGTCTTAGGCAGAACATCATGATTTTTCTCTTTTCCCATTTTTAAGGTTGGGCAGTGTCCCCACCCTTTCCCACCCAGCCCTACCCCTCTCCATTCCACACGGGGCGATTCGAACCCAGGGAACCCTGCAGCCCTAACCCCGCTTCCCGTTATCGCATCCCGCCGTGCCAGCGGGGGGCCATCCCTCACCCACGGGTGTTTACTTGATCTGTCCTGACTGATGCGAGCACAAAAGCGGTTGCAACTGAGAACACAGGGCGTTTACTGTCTCTCCAGAGGGACTGAAACTATCCCCTTTTGTTTATACCTCGAATCCCAAAGTCCCAATAGCCTTTCTGTTGCTAGAGTTTCACCTCCAAATATGTTTACCCTCTACTAATGTACTTTTATCCAAAAGAAAAATCTATTAAGAAGTGCTCAAATGTTACCTATGATACCAAAAAACACACTCAAAGTCAGTTTAACCAACTGATACTGTGATTCATGTAAAAAACAAAAAAGCTTCAGTATTTTAACAGATATCAAATCCTGGAATAAATGCTGTTGTAATTTTAGGGTCCTATTTTAACAGTTAAAGGAGAGACATCTGGCAGTAATCTACAAATAAATACAGTGTCTCCATTCTTAGTTTCTCCTCCAAAACACTACCTAGGAAATTTTTGCAGCATGATTCATATAATCAACATGATACATTACAATGCCTTTCAAATAATTCTGAATTCTTAGTTCATTCAATAAAGAACTCATTTTTGAAAGAGAAAAGGGAACATGCCCTGCCAGAAAACTTGCTTTATTGACTCAGCCCTGCTGCCAGCAGGAACAACGTGGTGAAGCAAACTCCACGATTTCAAAAGCATTTTTTTACAGCGAGGGCAGAAACAGAAAGAGGCTTATTTACCGAAATGTGAGATTCCACAGGTGAGGCCAGAGATGGTCTGAAATCCTCTTCTTTTAGTTCCAAAAGTTTTAATTTATGATGAAGTCTGTAATAATCCTTTCAAGCTGCCAGGTACAACGCACGCCATATCTCAGCCGTGTTTTCTTTCACCCTTTTGCAGAGTAACTTTGTTATTTGCATAAAGCTTAGTCCTGGCCTATGGGACTTTTTGAACATCTACATGTGAGATTAGCTGTCTTGACATGCTCTATCAAGCATGACATCATGGATCTCCATGGTAACCTTAGCCACACCTGCCTAGATGCCAGTTACCTGTCATGTTCAGATCTAAAAGAACATAACAAAAAACCCTCAACCACCATTTTCTAGGCAATCAGCCCTGCAAAGGCACCGGAAGGATTTGGGTTTTGTTTTCAATTGATTGAAATCTAATTTCATTTGCCAAGAAAATTTCTTCTTCACGGAGCACTGCCTGAAGCACTAGAGCTGCTCCTGACCCTTCCACACCTCCCAGCCTATTTCCTAGTCAAACAACAACTAAAGAAAGCTGTGGCAAACTTCTTCCAGCTCACTTTCTTACCCCAGGCTCCCAAGCTCCTGCTCTGAAAAACTTCTACACATTCATTTTTGTTCTCTGCCCCTCAGAAAGGTTTTTTGAGAGGTGACTTGTAAAACAGGTTCACAGCAGGGATTACCCCCTCCCATTGCCAGGTTAGTATTTTAACCTCTTAATTGCTAACTCCTTTTCATTCCTGCAGCTACAGACCCAGCTTTTACACTTGTTCCTAGTCTTTCCTTCTCTGCTGACCGGAGTCAACATGGGTGACCATGTCCTTCCACGAGCTCCATAGCAGATGATTCACACTGTCTGAAACTGAAGACATCCCAGACGGTTTCCTTCTTGCTTTCTCTTTTCTTTTCTTTCTAACTTTCCTGAGGATTACATTAGCACCTTCCTTTCATTACCACAGATGAGACAGCCTTGGCAGAGGTAAGGTATTTAAAGCTCCTGCAGAAACTTGCGTTACTTAAACAAAAAATTTTGTTCCTCAGCTTTACAGGCGTCCAGGTGGAGGGAGCTCTGGTGGCCAGCTGTGGACTTAGAAGGGGGAAAACCTGCAATGTGAGGGCGAGCTGCCGGGCTGTGGGTCACAGAGCTGTGGCCAGTGGATGCTGCTTTCCCCTGTGCTGGGGTGCACAAGGCACGTCTGCACCCCGCCAAGGCTGCTGCAAAGTCATGCTCCAGTTTAGCACAGACCAGCTTAGCTGCAGGCTATTTGCCTTGCTGCAGTATTCCAAGCCCCTTGTGCAAAGAAAGATGGCCCCTGCCTCTGTGAGCTCTCCTTTCCAGAACAGGATATCACAAACAAGGCAGCAAACCTTCGGAGGAGAAATGATCTGTGTGCACAGCTGGGAGGTTTCAGGTCATCCCGTTAGCTAACCATCAGTAATCCCTGCTGGCATTTTACCTGGCCATGATTGTGCTTCTGATTTGTGGCAGATTAGCAGGAGTAGAAATGGGTCCTCAGGAGGCATATCCAGGGAGGGATTTATCTGAATAAATGAAGCCTGGAGGAAACCATTAGTGCATACAGACAACATTGAGCTGCCCTTGCTGGTGGAAGCCATACAGTAGGATGTGACAGCATCAAATATTTTTTCCCTGATGTTTATTTCCTGCAAACAAGGAGTCAGCTTGCCATACTCAAATACTGATGGCTGAAATGGGCAAGAGAAGGAAGTCCACATAGAAAAAACCAGACAATTACCAATCTTGATTTTCTGCTGGTTGTGGACCTGACAGGGTTTAGAGCAACCTGGAAGAGAAATTATGTGATATACCAGGGGCTACCTCCTCACTGCAAATACTGGGGTGTTTTATGTTTCAACTGCACCATTTGACAGAGAGATTAGAAAATGGTGTTGCATTAGCTACTATCGTTGATAGGTGTCCTACAGTGGGGAAATTCCCACCATGGACAATATTGCCACTTTCCAGATATTGGAGCAGCTGAAGAAGTAAGAGGGGAGAAAAGGAACCTGGAAAGGAACCTGGAAAATAAATTGTGACATTTTAAATCATGTCTTCCCATACATCGTACAAATTTTGTTTGTGATACATGTATATGTTACATACACATACCTACTACACGTGCATGTAGTTTGTCTTCTATACCACTGCTACACACTTACATATATAAGGGTGGAAAAAAGGAAATACAGATGCTAAACACACATATACATCCTCCAAGGCAAAAGTATAGCATAGTCTTAGTCACGGAGTGGCTAAGAGACCACACATTATCCATACACATACATGCATACACACACACAGACACACACAGCTGTGTGTGTATATATATATATTTATACATACATACCTATGTGTATCTATATACAGTTACATATAAACACACACACAAACACACACACACACACACGAAATACTGATACGTGGGTGTGCACACAGAGACACAACTGGTAAGAAAATCCCCCTCTGAACTGTAATGCTATGATCATCATAGTTGTACTGCATCTGAGGAGCCAGACAGTTGATACATCACATGCCAACTAAGCAACTTTCTTACAATCAACTTGTATCATTTATTTCTGCATGTTTTCATGTGGTTTTGATTCAGTTTATACTTTTTAAAGTAATGCTAAATGGATGGAGTCTTCAGTATTTCCCACCTCCAAGAAATATATTTTGATGCTCTAATAGTAGTTTTAAAGTCATTTTGTTTTAAAATTAAAATTAAAAAACTCATTACACACAACACATATAATACACATGTCTAATCACCAAAAAATAGAAGCAGGAGAATGAATTTTACCCTCAATAAATTAGCAAGGAAGACACATTTTAAACAAATATCAAGAGCAGTTACTGCATTCCTTCTGTAATTTATTGCCTTCAGAAAAGGCTCAAATTACAAAATGTGTAGGGTGTAATGCTGTAGGCTGTTCAAACTAGGTTTGCAGTGTCTGCAACACTGGAACTAAATATTTACATGACTCTAAAAGATCTAATCTCTGGATTTCACCCCCCTCCCACCCCCTTTATTTAATTTGTATGCTATCTTTATCCACCACCCAGCACATTCCACACAGTCACTAAAGTTCATGGAAGAGATAAGTGGGGAGGAAAAAAAGTCAAGACTTTAAAAAGAAAGGAGTAAAACTGTTTAAAAATAAGGAATAGATCATCCTCATTAAAGCTGAAGTCTTGCAGCAATTTTAGCTGGATACAGATGGATTCTAACAGTGATAGCACCTGGGATCTCTAGAGACCCTGTAAAAGAAATGTTCTAGGGGTGAGTTAACAAATTACAATCTTTCCAAACCTGTAACAGTCTGATCTTCAAAACCTCTCAAGTTTGCAAAGCTTCAAAGAAGCTTGGAACTCACTAAGAGCTTCCATAACAGAGTACAGTATTTTTCCAACTTATTTTTATTCCTTATTTACAACTAATTTGCTGTTAGTGCTGAAACACTAACAGCAAGGGAAAGATAAAAAAATCCTTACAAAAAGGCTTGCTGTCAATCATTTGTTAAACTGAGAATAACGAGCACAAGGGTTTTTAAACCAAACTCCAAATTCTGATGCTTGATTGAAAAAAAATTAATTATTGAATCAACAGTAGATTGCCTGAACAGACTAAACTCTATCATTGCACCCAAAACCAGAGTCCAGAGTTAGGAAGAGATCCTCGCATGGCATTCCCTGAATTCAGAAGGTCGGCGTGTCGGCAGCCTCCACCTGCTCTGACAGATACATCAGCGTGTCACCTCTCCTCTGACCCTACACCTACTGCTCGCTGCTGGAAAGCAGCTGCAGGCAGAGGCACACCACCCTCAGGTACGCTGCTGACAGACGAATGTGGGTGTCAGAGCAGCTTGGAGGAGGCAGATAGTTATGGGTAAGTCTGTTCTGTTTGCATTATAAAACTCAAAAATAGAAAAGAAATCAAATGAAAGGGTAACAGAGCCAGCTAAAGCATACAGACACACTCTGCAGGTATTTTCTTTTCTCCCAGGCAGTGGTGCCAATGCTGAAAATGTAACAGAAGTTAACAGCTGTTCCGTATTTTCCCTTCAGCTGTGAAAAGTAGATTGAGACTCATATACTAAGATTAAGAGTCTCACCTTCACCCCTTTCTCTGTGTATGCTCTAAAAAAAAAGAAAAGCTCTTCAGAAATGTCAATTTCAACAAACAGTTCCAAGGTAACGTTGAATAGATTAATTTTGTTTCTTTGAATTTCAAGGCAACGTCTGAATCGCAGGCCACATCCAAAAAATTTGTTTCATACTGTGTTACATTCTCACCTTTTGTAATGAGGTAACACTCAATTTTGTAGGAGTTATAAGGACTGCTAAACAAAAGACATTATACAAATTTGACTTCCTTACCTGATCTCTCAGTCTCTCCTGGTGTCCCATTATTGCTGTGGCATGGTGGGGATATTTCTGTTTCAGATGCTCAAGAAAAGCCTCTCTCTTCCTGTCCATTTCTGAGGTTTGCATTCCCAGTATTTCTTTGGAACTGCGAGGGCCACCTACTGTATGTCTTCGAGGGATGTTGCGGGTGGACTTTGAATTAGAAGAAGTGTGACTGCTCGGGGTCGAAAGGAGCTCTTTAGATCGGAGACATTCTGCATCGTCTAGTGATGTTACATGCAAACTGGGTTTTGCCTGGTCTGAAAAGAAACAAAAACCAAAACCAAACGTTGTGTACATTATAAAACTTAATACCAACGTTCACATTAGTAGCAAAATGGAAAAAAAAGATTGATACAAAAGCTAGGTACTTTTAGAAGTCTGGCAGTGTGCAATGGCATGTTCTGCATCATTAGGCATATACACATCATAGTAAGTGGCCCAGAAATAATCCCTTATGTAAGCTATGCACATACTTATCTACTTTTATCACACAATTGCAGTATTGCCTCACAGAAAAGTGAGTATCATTAAAGTAGATGTTCCTTTTATATCAACTTTACCTATGTGACTTGAAAAGAAGATCTGACAGGACCCTTATTCCCTGACCTTTAAGATCTACGGGATGCTTTCTACAAGAAGAAACAGATTTCTTCAGTAGGGTCCAGTACACTTAATGGCCCCATAACTAGTATCCTTAAGGATACAAACTGATAAAATTTCTTTGATAGAGCAGATTTGTAATCCTTAACCTTTTTTCTCAGTGTGTTTTCAACATGTTCTGAAACACCTAGGAAATAATAAGAGGGTTTGGGAGTCTCTTTTTCCTGATTTGTGACTATGGACTGGTTTTAAATTTCACAGATCTCCCTCAGATTTTATACGTCTCAGGACAGCAGGCTGGAAAATTCTACATCATTTTTTCATAAACCATTTCCTAAGAAACAGAATAAAAGCAAGTTCTGTGTGATCTAAAAAGGGGGAAAAAAACCTCAGATAAATTTTACTACTTTAAAATCTACTTTAAGACCAAAGACCACGACGACATTTGCAAAGAGATAGGAAGACACTGTGGGTATGTAAGTGCTGGCTTATCTTCAGGTAACTCTGTAACATGAACTCTCTGGTGCTCAAAAAATTGTAGACTGGAGCCTTGTTACCTAATACCTTTGAAAAAATCCCTCACTCCTTTGTCAGCAAAGAAAAAAAAACCTAACAAAAACTTGAAGCACTGAAAAGGCCTCTCCAAGTCTGATGTGGCCTTCCTCATCTTTACCAGACAGACTCAGACTCAGATGCCCCTGTGAGTGTTAACCCTTCCCAGCACTTGCCCAGTAGCAGGGAGCTCCTTCTTCTACATGTTTTGAATAAATCTTTATTGCTGTCTGTCTGACACTTCTTGCCTCAGAGCCCCTTAATCCTCCCCCCGACGTTTCCCCCGCATGCTGCCATTATACAGCACGGCTGTTTGGAAACAGGCACCTACTCGCTTCTTTTTATGGTTCAGTCAGTCATCCTGACACCATGCCTACCACTTGCCTCAGGATTTTATGCTGAGGATTTCTCAGCTTTCTGGTGTGCATTGGCAATTGCCTGCCACATGCCATGGAACATCAAGCCCTGGTAATAAAGCGAATCCTCCATCGGTGGAGCCGCTGCTGGATGTCCCACCAATTCACATAGGGGATCAATTTCCTTCGGTTCCATAACAGAACTTGGCCCTGGACAGTCCTCAAAGACTTTGCATGTTTCTGTAAGGTCCCCATACTGTTCAAGGGCTCCAAAATTTTCAACAATGCCCTCTTGTTTGCATTCATGGAAACCTATCCTGAAAGCAGATGCAGGCACAGGGGCCCAGACTGCAGGTGACCATGATTTGATGAGCACAGATCTGGACACAACTTTGTAAGCAGGTTTGGTTCACAGGGAAGTCTTACTCTCACACAGATTCAAAATGTCATCTGTGATCTTCACAGCACTTTCTAAGACCTTCTTAGCAGCATAATCCTGGTTAAACCTTCAGAGCAGCAGCCTCACCTTCGTGTACAAACACACGTGCACTCAACTTTTTCAAGCACAACTCCATCAAGAAACATCCATCCTCTCTGCTTATTGAAAAATCAGAGCATGAGCCACCAGGTACACTGAGCTTGTTTGAGAAAAATGGCAAACAGGAAAGTTTTGCTTGCAAGAAGCCAGCGTGGCTACTCCAGATACACTCAGTGAAAACTGTTTCTGAAAGCTGCACAGTCATTCCAATGGATTCTACATGGGAGGGAAAAAAGGTGGGCTGGGGCTGGATGGAATCTACCATCTTTAATTTGTTGTGCCAAGAGCCTAGAGGTTATATCCCTGAGGCTGCTGGATCAAAGGCACAGACATAAAATAAGGGATTTTCTTGGAGCTGGAGGGAGTCAGCGTGAACGCGGGTGACTGAGTGCAGCAATTTGGTATAAGCCTTCAAAGTATGGGCACAGCAGCAGTTTCAATCACTGAAGTGATGGCAGGCACTTCCTCAAGAAGGCAGGTAAACCTATGCTGACGAGCACAACCCAGAACTCATGAGTGTGTATTTTGGGTCCTAAATCTCACTCATGCAAAGTCTTTCCCTACTCCGCACTTCAGTAATTTCAATAGTTTAAGAAAGAGCTAATTATTTAGCACATAAAGAAACATATCAAGTAAAGTGTTTTACCACTGTTTGTTATTAGGTGAAACCTTGAAAAGGAATCAAAAATAACATACGTTCCTTATAATGTACTAGAAAGATCAACAAATTCTCTTATTTTTCGTTCATATATTTGGAAAACACTGCATAAATACCAGTGAAAAGAAAGGAATGTAAACTATGCAAACTAATTTCTCATCTTGCCAGAAAGCTGACTTGGGCATCCAGCAGGATCCTGATCCTGCATCATTACAGCACACAGCAGTACATGACTTTCTTTGCAAACCAAAAGCTGTTGTGCTTCAGTATGGGTCTTTTCCCTACTAATTGCTGAAAAAAATGTTTTGGACCACTTCCGGGACAGGGATAAGTGACTTCAGTGGCGAGGCTGAGCACTGGGCTGCTGAAACCCCCCTGTGGATCTCGAGGCACATCAGTTCTACAGATGCTGTGTATGCCACAGTGCTACAGGAAGGAAAAACTGAGAGAGGTTTTCTGGATTCAGGAGTTGCTCAATAACATCGTGGGTAAGCCTTCCCTATCTTCCAAGTGAAGATAATAGGCCTAGCAAATCAATCCCCACAGATAACTGTGAAATGTGTGAAACATCATGTGATGGTTCCCAGATGAGTGCTAAGAGCAGGAAAAGGATAAATTATGCAAGTACCTTCCTTGGGAAAGGAGCAAAGAGACGGCAACAGAAAAAACAGAGGTGTGAGATAAGCTTGTCTCCCTCACTCCCTCCCTCATATTCAGAAGCTAAAAGCTAAAGGTCTTTCTGTTCAATAAAGCAGCAAGTCTAGAGGGCAACTAAAAGCAAGACTTGCTGATTGACAGGGAGGAATTTGGTTATCCAAAGGCGTGAGTAACTCTTACACTTGATTTGTTTCTCTGATCTGAAAACAAGTTTCAAGATTTCTTAACATCACCAACATCACCCATTACTACAGTAAAGGCCCAAGTCTGCAGTGTAGAAGTAGTATGTCTAGGATTAGCAGCAAGATTATCAGATGACAGATTAATGGCTGTGAGCTAGGAGAAAAAAAACCCAGAAAAATAAAAAAGTCCTTCGACATGTCCTGGTATGTAATTCTTCTAAGTCACACCCTCCATTAAGTCTACAAAGGTCAGGAAAGTCACTTTGCTTCATTACTTTAAATGCTATGAAGATTTTAATAGTCCTGTTTTGCAACTCAGGTGACATGAGAAAAGAACATTTTCAGAATAATTTCAGAAAGTAACAAGTGTGGACCCTACCCATACTGATACTGTGAAACTGAGCCTGGAAGCAAACCCCATTCAACACTAAAATTTTAAAAAAGAATACGGATTTAACAGCATGAGTCAAACCAACCTCTGTTACATTTATGTTAGCAGTAAATGTGATATTATTTGGAATTGTTCTAATTTACTTCACTGTCTTTACAATTAGCTCTCTTGTCAATGTAAATTTTGGATATGGGCCAAAACTACTACATTTGGTTATAAGCTTTCAGCACTCAACATTTTTGGGAACTATAGAATCAGTCTGGTCGGCCCTCTGTTTTCCTAGCTCCACATGTATCTGAGGCAGTTTCACACAACCCCTACAGAAGAAATGCGGTACTGAAGGCTTTTTTTCTTCCTAGTCAGACACATTCTTAAAGTGAAGATTTCCGTCCCACTAAACATAAACATACACAGACACAGGTTACTCGCAATGCTCAGTAATTTTACTTAAAAAGAGATTCAAAAGAGCATCAATCAATTAATGAACACCCAATTTAAAAAAAAAAAGGAAGAGTTGCCAATGCACTAAGTTGCCAATGCACTATTTGTTTGCATTGCATGCTCATAAACTTGTGTGATTTTTTTTTTTCTAAACCACACGCACTATTTGTTTCACAGAAGCACAGTAACACAACTTTTCCTGAAGTGCCTTTGAGGAATGCAACATGCAGGAAATGGGAATGTTCACAGGTGCCCCAAAAACACTATAATAGATATAGATTAGATTAGGTGTTTGTCATGCTACCTGAATGTTATGTTTCACGTGGAATGGCCCATGTAGAACTCTCCAGGAAACAGTTTTCGTTCATTTTATAGGAAATGGATAGTGCAGCGGTGAATGTATGAATGCACAGCGGCGGAGCCGCCGTGGAAACCCCGCTTAGACAGTCCTGGCTTCGCTCCAAAACAAACCCCAGTGGTTTCACTCAAAGTAAACTAACCCTGTCACAATCTGCCGTGGATCTCCCCCTTTTAACGGACACCCCGAGGTAAAGATGAGCTCAAACCCACTTTTACGAAGGAAGAGCTATTTCTCTGCCATAGCTGAGGCTAGCAGAGCATTTAAAGGGAAGGGGACATGCTTTCCCCACCTCAGCCTCCGCACCGGCAGGATCCCGCATCCGTGACAGCCATGCAGGGCGCTCCCGGCTTCAGAGGGCACACAGAAATCTCTCAAAGAGAAAGTTAAACTCACAAAGTTCCAATATTAGGGAAATGTGCACAGCAGAGCCATTAGTACAAGAAAAAAAAAATGCTCTTTTGTTTTCATGCATCCTGCCTCCAGTTATATAAAGCAGCAACGAGGGACATGCTTAAACGTAACTCCATCTTTGCCTTACTTATATCGCCGCTTACTTACCCCTCGTCTGCCTGCTGTCTGTTGGGCAAGCCAGGCACAGCTCAAGTTTCTGGCTTTCATTTTCCTCCATTGTCCCTGCCTACCGCACAAGCTCCCCTCTCCAACTTGGAGCCGCAGCGCCCGGACCGTCAGCCCGGGCTCGGGGAGGAGAAAGGAAGCGCTGCGCTGCCGCGCCGAGCCCGCGGCCGGACGCGGTCCCGCGGGGG
>VZTF01005664.1:611816-744538 GCA_013397755.1 Cnemophilus loriae
CCCGGCCCGGCCCCGACAGGTGACGGCTCCGCCGCCGCCCCGCAGCCGCCGCTACCCGGCCCGCGCCCCGCGGCAGCCGGGCGGCCGTGTGAAAGGCAACATTTCAAACGCGATTACAGGCCTGAGCCTCCGCTGGAATCCGAACCCGCAGCCTTTTAAATCTCTGTCATGGGACAAAAGCCTTTCCACACGGTATTTTTTTTTTTTAAGCTCGTAACCACCAAGCCCACAAACATTCCTGATAAATGCTCCTCTGTCTTTTTTAGCGTCTAGTTTAAAAGTAATTCATTATATAAACTCTTTGAGGTTTTGTTTTCAGTTGGATTCTTTCAAGCCGCTCAGAGAATGAATTGGGGAAAAATCAAGATACAGGAATTCAACTTTAGCGAAGCCAATAAAAATGAATGGTAGCAATATGTAAGCAGGGACTTGGGTTAAGAGGGATTTTGAAGCCTCAGTAGCAAAACATATAGAAACGTGTAACTAATTCTCTTTTGGCAGATCAGAGGCCAGCAGCCTGCATGAAAATCGATAGATCTACCAGGCTGCAAGGCAAAAAATAGTGTGGCTGAGAAGGATGAGATCAAATCCCACAGATTGCAGCAGATGCCACATGTGTTGATTTAGTAGAGAGTATCAGACTGATTTAGTCTATCCAAATCATAACACTGAGTCAGAGATGGTGGAACAAACTTAGTGTTGAGTTACAGCATCAAGACCAAAAAGTTTATCCACAGACAACTTCTGAATTAGGTTAAGAACAAAGCATAACTGAGATATTATTAAAAATAGGAAATTTCTCACTTAAATTCATACTCTGACACCAGGTAACAGTATCTTGGATGTCTTTTTAAACAGACCTAGCATAATACCATCTTCCAAGTTTTCTTCAACTCTGACTTCAATATAACATCAGCCAAATTGTTTGCAATGACCTCTCAACCACCCAGTCCAGACAGGCTAGGAGAATTCCCCTACGTTTCCTTCTACATCTCTATCTGGCAGAATGTCATCCTGTCTACTTAGATTATTGAACACAGAAATGTTTTGTGTATATATAAATTCAGTACAGAAGCTCAAGGAGGATCACTTTCCTCATACTCCCATCCTCCGCCTTCCAGACTAAAAAAAAAAAAAAAAAAAGCGTTTGAGTAAATTACAATGAACAATTGATAAATGAACAAAACTGTTGTTCGTTAGATCAGACATACACATTCTCTAGCACTTCAGAAATGTTTGTTTTCCTTTTTAACTATTAATTCTATATGGTCTTGGAACCTGGCAAAAGTCCCAGAAATCTGGCATGGAAAACATAGAAAAGATGAAAATACAATTTAAACATTAGCACTGCTATTTAAGGCCTGCAGTACACTGCTCCCAGCAGAATACTCCTATAGTTGCCCTGCAATTATAAAGAAAACAGTGTGATTTTATTTAGAATAGTGTTTTTACTGGCCTTGGGTTCCTCCTGCTCATTCTGATTGTGGACTATTTTAGGAGGAGAAGTGATGGCCAGCCGTCCCACTTATCTGATGTTTCTTTTGTGATATGAAGGAATGTACCTTTAACACCAAGGTTTTCCAGAGTCTGGACAATCGCAATGAGCCTCTTGCAATTTACATTCACCGCCAGCTGGAAGGATAAGGGAGTTCTTGCAGGAATAGTGAACACTGAACACCACCAACTTCAAGAAATGTAAAGTAACTCAGAAACTTCTGATGGCAAAAGAAAGCCGGTGCAGTTCCCTGGAGCAGCACCATGAAAGCCGTACCAAGACATTACCTGTACACACGGCCCAGAAACTGAGAGTTCAAAAACTGAGGGCATTTAAAAAGACCTTATCCTAAAATAACACAAAAGAAAGCACAAAACATACTTGCATTAAATGCCTGAAAGGAAGGAACTTTTTCAGCCTTGTACAAAACCAGGGTTAGCTGTGGAGGTCAGTAGTGTTTGTACCAAGAACCTTAATAAGAACAGAATCAGTGCACTCTTGCTCCTTAGAAGGCTTTCCCTCAATCCGTGGTGGGGAAAAATACCTAGAAAATTAGTCTAAGGCTAAAATAATGATAACAATAAGAACAACAATAATAATTAAACTATCTACTTTTAGCCAGAACCTTTAGTTTCCACAGCCAAGAGCACAAGACAAAGTCAGTCTCTTGACTTTCCCAGTCCCAGTGAGCAGCCAGGTGCCCCTCGGGACAGTGCCAAACTGGTCTGGAACTCCTGCTTTCATGGGCACAGCAAGATGCTCCCACTGCTAAGACTGACAGTAAATGGTATTGATAGTGCTGCTAAGGGGCCTGAGCAAACCGGACACCCAAAATGTAGAGATGGTCTAAGAGAGATTTTTTTGGTTGTGTACCTGTGGCTTGAAAATTGGGAGTCACTTTATGAGAACTTCTGCAGCTGCAGAAGTAGTTTCTCAAACAGGATTAAAGTGCATTGACAAAGGAAGAGACTAAACATGGCACACTTTGGTATCATCAAAATCAAACAAAACAAAAGAGCCTGCCCATAAAACATAATCACCACCCAGGAAACATAATCACCTCTGCTGCTGCTCAGGACAGGGAACAGTTGGGACAGCAAGGTCTCAAAGCATGTCTCATTTTAGGGGAAAATTTCTTGGTCTCAAGCTAGATTTAATTTGTATATCTAACAATGCCATTCTTTAAGATGTTACTGGAGTCTATTTAGAAGAATTAGTGAAACTCTTTAGCAGCTGGAGACAGCCAGAACCATTATATTATTAGGCTCAAATTAAGAGCACCCCAGTACAGTCACTGGGATGAATCACTAACGACAAGTAAAGTAAACTTGATTAACCAGTTCACAGCACGCAATCAGCATTTGTTTATCTGCGGGATCAACAATAACAGTGGTTACTTTTAATTACTGTGCTCAGATCTGGATCCATCAATATCAAAACAATGCACAGAGAATAATTGCCATCAGGTTATGATGTTTTAATTGTGTTTAAAATTAATGTCCCAGAGCGACTTCAACGCGTCTGAATTTAGCATGTGTGTAAGAGGAACAATTAACAAATACTGGCTGCACTCAATTAGTCAAACTTATAATATACAACAACTCTGTGGCTCTAGCAATTATTCAGCACTAAAAATCTGGGAAGCTAATTATTAATAGTTAAATCATAAGAAGTGTCCCATAATTAAAGACTCGTCTCACTGTCCATGTGAAATCATGTAGCCGCTGCGAAAAACCATGAATGGTCTCCACAGGAACCAGCCTGACACTATTTAACCTATTGTAGTCCAGAAAAAAATATTAGACCTGGAGTGGTGAGGCAGAAGCCTGAGAGGAATTATGAACACTCAAGGGGGTCACACTGCAGCACCTTTACAAGCCTTTATATGGCCAGAGATGGCTTGGGACTGCCCTGGGACTGCCCTAGAGGAGGAGAGCATCATGAGGATGGCTCCAGTGTGTCAGGATGCCTCCTCTGTGTACTCCAGGGAAGCATGGGTGGCCATTCTCTACCAACCAGTCAGATTTGAAATGGAGAAAGTAACTAACTCCAGAGAAAGAGCACTAAGTATGATGAAGCTTTGATGTCCCCCTTGGACAGCAGAGAGCAGCTTCAGGGCTGCAGCTCTTTCGAGCACATCTCTGTTCTCATTCATCCTCAGCATCTTCACTGCCAGGCTGGGTGGTGGTCTCTCAATGCTTAAAACTAAAATAGACTCACTTCTAAAAGAACAGGACTATGTTCAGATAGCATATTATCAAAGAAGATACAGTATCAGCCACTAGCTTGTACAAGCAAAATGAAAAAATATTCTGAGGTCTATCAATATGAATCCATGTAAATACATCTGGGGGCAAAGAGGATTACTTTTTAAATTAATTGTCTATTGATTTGGCATTGTACAAAGAATTCTAGATTTGCAAGATGTGGAGGGGAGCTTTATGATCATTTGGTCTCATCCGCTTAGTAAGAGATCTCAGTGAAGTGGGTCCTGTTTTATTATTAAAATATTCAGTGCCTAAATTAAAGGAAAACATCTGAACTTAATTTTAAAATTTACAATGACAATCTAAAACTACTTCTGGGGTTATTTATCATGAAATTGCCTTACCTGTTAAAAATCTGTGGAGAGTTTCAATATTTCTACTCTGTACATTCCAGTTCAGTTAAGAAGTCTCATACTTGTGAGGAAAAATTAGCCCAAGGAGTGAAATGGTAACACTAAGCTGAAGCAAAAAAGTAAATTGAGTAAAGTGTTTTTCTGCATATCTCCACAACAGAATTTCTTTGTGTCTTGTCAGACCTACAGGTTTCAGCTCTTCAGAAAAGTTCAGCGACTAACAGTGGTGCCAAGAGCCAGACTTAATCACTAAAACAAATATACAAAAGAGTGACTAAGAAGTTGAACATTAAATATTCAGGCAGAAGATATATTCATCCTTCCAATTCCATTTCAAATATAGCTCTGGGAAGCGGCTATAATCACCTGCCACTTGGCATTGCCAAGCTCTCAGATGCTCTTTCCTAAGTAACAGAGCAACTTTCACGCACTCCAAAAGACATTTTGTTCAAGTTCACAACTCTCACACCTGGACTTAGATCATGTTAAATAGGTTAGATCTTCTGTTTTCCAAGTTTATTTTTGTTTCCTTCCTCTCCCTCCAATATTTTAAATTAATTAAAAGGCCTGAAAGCAGTTAACACTTTTGCATGCCTTAAATCAATCTGAGAAAAGAACTGTGGTCATCACAAAGAAGTGCTAACATTCAAGTGAGGAGAAAAACAAAAAAAGAGGTGATTCTTTTCTTTCATCAATAACTTTGTCTCCCTCTCTAATTTGGGACAGTCCCAACAAAGCTAACAGTAGATACACTTTAACGTGACTTCCCTTTCCGTCGCCTAAGGGAAGAAGGAACAGAGCTAATTGAGCATAATTACAGGATCCATGTTTCTGACTCGTGCAATGCAACACCTTATTTCAGCCTTTGTACCCGCCTGCTGTCATCCCACCATACCAAACCAACATTAATATGACTGCACTGCCACCAGCACAGCCAGCTTTGAGCTGGAGACCCCGACATGCCTCAGCTCCTCCTCACACCCACCAGCCTGGACAGCCCTTCACACACGACATTTTCATACGGGAAGGTAAGGAAAGAGATCAGCCTGCAAAGTCCGAAACAGAAAATGTGAACATGTTTTTGTAAGGTACCAAACAAATTACTCTGTGAAAGCAAAATATGCCTTACATTGCAGAAATTTTAATCACTACAGTTTAATGGAATAAAAAGCAATATGTGGGTGGGAAAGAACAGTGTAGGGGATTGTTTCTGAAGGAGGTAGATGAAAGGGAGGGGAGAAGGTCACTTTAAAGTCCATCTGCTCTACATTCAAATTCTATTTCTCCCCAGTGCGTAAAGCATTTTGCTTTTGATAAGTTCACTTTGGATGAATTGACTCAGAAAGAGCTCTGGTTGAGAGTCTGGATTCAAATTGATCCAACTTTTTAGCAGTGCCAGAAGAATAGCCTTACTGCCTGAAACACTGACTATTGCTGGTTTCATGGATGTCTGCAGGATCTGGTTATAAATTTATGAGGTGACATGCTTTAGTGATCAAAAGTACCAGGAGCTGCTCTACACAAAGTACAATTATACTTTGAAATAATATGAGATCCTTTATTTCAGCTTTTACCATGTACACATCAAGTTTGTAAGATTGTCAGGTGACTGCTTGAATTAACAGGAAATACAAAGGGTACTTCAATGGAGCCTGGGTTCAGAAATAAAGTGATAGTTCAAGTTATGCTGTGATTACCATAACATACCAAATTGTGATTACTTATCAACCAGAAGGATGAATAAATATTCTACCACAAAAAAAAAAAGCTTCAATATAAAAATCAGTAAATAATGATTAGAAATATAACATAATGGTACCAGTGTTGACAACCCACAGCATTCACACAATTCATGATGATGGTCCATCTTGAAAAGTAACATTTTTGGGAACACTGTTCATTTTGTTCATTTCTGGACTGTACCCAATCATATATTTGACTTTTCTCAACAATGTCACTGGCAAGAACTAGATTTTTTTCTAAGACTCAGACTAAAATCAAGTGAGAGGTCAGCACCATTGTGACTTAATGGGTTGGACATTTTAATAGTTTTTACTACAGTTTCTCCCTGTCCCCTACTACAAACGCAGTACTCTACAACAAATGACAATCTGAATGTCTGAAAAGAGATAAAGACAAGCAGAATAAATTCTTACAGCTTTGTTTCTATGCAGGTCTGATTTCTAAGACAGCAGGGATGGTCACAGGTTGTGGTATGCAAAGCTTTTATTTCTATCCTTTGTAGGGCACCAGCCTCTGAAGGCAGATGTAAGAGCAGAGGTCTAATGTAGACCTTTCAACTTGTAAATGTATCAATGACCTCTCCAACAGTATGTACATCTCCCTCCTTCAAAGTGCCTCTCTGACCTCCCCAGACCATGCTCATGCTATTATTAAGACAGCTGATTAGAAAGAAAGCAATTGCAGTTGACAGCAGTGGCACTGCTGTTCTTTTTCAGGCCTGCCCAGTCTGTTCTGCTGGGATGCACACTTAGTAATTCACTCTTCAGTATTTAGGGTTTCATAGCTTTAGGGCAACAGGGACCGTTTGATTATCTTGTCTGATTTCCCATCTATCACAAGCCATTAAATTTGATGTGGGATCCTCACACAAAGGCCAAAAGCTTATATGAGATGAAGAAGACATTACTGATCTCAGGACACCAATGCTGCATCTGCACTAGCATTTGTGTAAAACCCCACCACACATGCAATGAGATCTACACAGATGATCAACATAACAAAGTGAAGGACATCTGAGGGAGCATAACCCTGAGCAAAGTTCACTCCTCAGCCTTTAATTTCTCACATGAGACATTCACCTTAAAAACCCTCCAAACCGTCCTAACAAAATCTGTGATACAAACATCCAGTCACTGTCTCCAGCACAGTCTGTCTTTTATGCATGAGAAAAAAACCTGAAGGGAAAAACACCTCAAAATATACCTATCCCGATGTACATGGAAGGGAACAAATCCTGCTGAGCAATGCACATTTACCTGCTGAAAGGTGCAAGCACGACAGTTGATTATAATCACTGCCTTTAATACAGAGCTGCCAGTGCTGTTATTCGAGGGTGTTTGAGCAGGCAGGCCCATGGACATGCCTGATGGAGCTGCTGACGTGGGCATACCACATCCAGCAGCAGCAGGACTGCCACAACCCCCCACCCTGCAACAACCACCCAGTAAATACAGGCTTTCTTGCTGCCTGGGCTCAAATGGCTTTGCAAATATACCTGTTCTCATTTCACAGACTATGTTACAGTTAACTAACTCATGTTTAATTACCCTCAGTGCTAAGAAATTGCATCCTATTTCTTCATGGCAAAGTTGCCTTAACTGCAGTTTCCAAGGATCAAATTTATTCCCGTTTGTCAGCCAGACCCACCAGTGCTGTAGGATGTGTGCTAGGTAGGAAAACGACCTCACAGCCTCCTCCTGACTCACTCACATCAGCTGAGCTCCATAAGACTTGCATTATTCTTTTGTCTCGGTTTTCTTCTTGGAAAACAAGTCTTTGCCGCTTTTCACTTTCTTTTCAGTATTCTCATCTTCTCCTTGCAGTACAACTAGTGGGATTGTCAGAGCCCATTCTTCTGAACTTAATATACTAACAGTAAGAAAGGGGTACATGACCTAAATTTACCTCTGGAAACACTGGTGCAGCTGGATGCTGCATGACAACACAGAGCCCCCAGGGAAAGGGGACTGAGGCTGGGACACTCTGCCCAGCCAGGACGGGGAGCCTGTGGCCGCAGCAACCTCCTCCCAAAAAGGGAAAGAATGTTACAGGTTTTGCAAGGGTGAAATGTCCAAACACCAAGTGAGATGCAGTGTCATGACTCACGTCATATCTTATTCCTCCTACAAGGGGAAGTCTGCTGCTCCTGTGCAAGAAGATAAAAAGGGAGAAAAAATAACGAAGCTCTGTCTCATCAGGCCACAAGAAGCATATAGAACTGCCTGGGGTGAAGACGGGAATAAGCAACGTCAGCATAGCAAGGTGTCATACAAGGTTTAAGCTTTTTCGGTGGTAGAGTCTCTGTCTCTCTCATGAATAAATACAGAAGACAATTTAATTCCAACTGTTCTGTATTTCTTACAAAAACTTTTCAAACCAAGGGATCACTCACAGGTGAGCATTCCACTGACAACATAAAGTGACATTTTATTAGGTATGTCCCTTTACAGACTGCAGGTCTGCACTGAGATATACAGACATGTCTCATCACGTGTGCCTTTACATGCACCACAGTGCAGGGTAGGGAACAGGCAGTAAGTAGTGACAATGACAGGTTTTTCTCAGTCCAGAAGAAAAGGCTATTAAATATTAATTGGCAACACAGACAGCTTTTACACCATATGTATATACTACAATACTCTGTTTTCCAAGACTCATTTGCAAAAGTGTAGCTCTGTAATTTATTCAATTTTATTTATGATTTTCATACTATTGCTTTAATCTTTCATAATTAATATAATAAGGTCCAGTAATAAAGTCCCACTTTTTTTCACCCCTCTTTTGCTTTTTTGCTCTAGAACTGCCATTAAAAGGTAATACTTCAAGACTGCAGCTGGAAAGATATTTAAATCCTTTCACCAGCTGGAGGATATTCTGGGCAAAGTGCTAGAAGGAAAGAAGTACCAAGATCTCTTTGAGACAAGATACTATATTACTTACATGCCTCCATTTCAGTCTTGTAAGCTCCTATAAATCCTCTCTCACAACAGAGAGTAATGCAGGAGTGCCCTTGGAAGAGGGCGAAGAAGTGAAGGATGAGTTTGCAGCCTATGAGTAGTATTCATGTAATGCTTTTAGTATGCTCTTTTGCAGTCTTCTAAAGGAAGTGCCTAAATTCAGCCAGAAGACACAGGCTGAATTCCACAGTTAGGGGTAAAATGCTGCAGGCAGTAATTATCAATCACTTTCTTTTCCCAACCATCAAAGACGGTAATTTGTTTGTTTTCCCCACCCAGCAGGGAAAAGACTGGGTGGTCTTCTGACTTTAGAGTCTGAAAAATATTCCTCTCAAGGACAAGGCTACCCCAGGCCTCTTGGGCAGAATGAGGTCCTTTTTCAACATGGTCTTAGAATGTATTTGATTTTAGCCACAGACATTAAGACTGTGGCAATGTTTTGCAAATCATCACTAAATACCTTTTCTTCATAGTGCCATATAGATCTCAAGAGTGTTTCCAGGAAACAAATAAAGCCTTACTTTTTGAAAGGTAGCATGTTTCCAGTTCCTCAACTGTCTTCATCAGCATGGGACTGCCATGCCACAGAGATTTTTTTATCAGGTTAGAGACTAATTCCCATCCATCTTGCAGTAGTTGTCACCAGTTGCAAGAATATAGTGGCTTTATTCAATATGTAAGTGACTGTGAATTCTGATGCTATTATTTCATTGAGGCAGTGACATCCCAATTAAACATTAACGTAAAAACTCAGCACCTTGCAGAAAATTAAAAAAATTCTCCTAGTTATTTAAAAACATCTATTGGATTGCTACGTATTCAGACTTTAAAAAATGAATTAAAATTTTTTGTTTCCTCATCCCCTTCTTAAAGAATGTTCACCTGATAATACCTGTGTTAAAAGCCATCCCAGTTAAAAGTCGAAGTTGTTTGCGTACTAAAAAACCTAAGTCATGGGGTGTTCAATGTTGCAATTCAGCTTCCCTTTGCAGTAAAAGGAAGCTAGGAGAAAATGGGACAGGAACCAGGCTGAAAAGCTTTCTGAAAGCTGCAGCTGCAGCCAACAGCTGAAATTTAAAATCAGACATTATTTTCTCTCCTCATCTTGTGGGCTCTGCCACAGTTTCAATAAACCACAAATTTAGCCACAGAGGCACTATCGCTTGTAATTTTCTTTTGCTGATGGAGCTAAAATAAGAACCATTAACACTTGCCCCTACTTCAGAAAGCAGCATATGTCACTCTCCAATAGGACTCTTGACAGGTTCCATGTGGACAATGTGTTAGGCAAGTAGCAACCCCCAAATGTGGTACTGTGAAATTAGCAAGTTAATATTGCAGAGAGAACCTGAAACACAAGATCAGGGTTCAAGGAAAGCAGAAGCAAGAACTGCTGCCATTTCCCAACTCAGTGAGAGAACAGACCCGTGATAGCCAGCAGACATGGCTCCCTTGGGTTTCTAGAGGGCATGTAGCAACATCCCTCGGTAAACAAACAAAGAGAGGAGATCTTCCCATTGATAAAAACTGAATAAAGATAGGAAAAACCCTGTAGGAACAAAAGCCAAATTTCCCTGGAGATGTAGATTACCAGTCACACAGAGTGGACTGGTTCAGGTAGCTCTCAACATTAGTGAGCTGAAAAAGAGGGTTGAAGTGAGGTGGCAGAGCTTACTGAGTACATTCTGATACTCAGGGGAGACAAGGGCTGGTTGCAAGGAAGAGACTTCATAAGATTCACTGACTAGGCAGTAAATTGACAGATGAAATCCCACGTAGACAAATGTAAAGGGATGCACATTGACATTGAACAAACTATTCAGAAAGAGAGTTAGAGGTTATAGCCATTTTTTGAAAATTTCAGCTCAGTGCTCATTAGTGATTAAAAAACCAAATAGATGTTAGAAAATGCTAGGAAAAGAATAGCAAACAAGGCAGATAATACCATTATGCTACTGTACAAATCCACAGTCTACCCAAATTTTGAATATTGCATGCAAATTTAATTTACTCCAGGTCAAAAAAGATACAACAGAAATGTTAAGAAAAAGGCAGCATGGATGATCAAAGTTATAGAAGAGTTTCTGTACAAGGAACAACTGAATTATGTAGGACTCTCCATTACAAAAACAGATGACTCAAACATCTGTTTGAGGACTATAAACATGAGTGACAGAAGTTGAATGGAAAAAGACTGTTCATTGTCTCTCTCAATACAGACTGTAGGGTCATCAAATGAAAGAAGTAAGCTAATGATTCAAAACTACATCGATGTGAATATTAATTTCACAGAGCATTATGGAAGTACTGGGAAGCTGGGAAGCTTCCCGCTGTAGGACATTGCAGTTACCGAGTTAAAAGGAGTTTCAAAAAATGAAAAACAAGTTAATGGAAAAAAAATCCATTGAGCATTATTAAGAAAAAGGACATAATCCTTGGTTTTCCTCAAGTAATCTTCTAATTGCATATTTCTAGGAGCTGGGAGGATATTCCAGAAGTATGACTACATACTTTCCTTGCTCCCACGTTCTTCCTTAGGGAGCAATCACCATTCAAGACAGGTTGTTGGGCCTGCTACAACTGCTCTTACACTTGACAAGGTAGAAGAAGCCCTAATGCTGACAGCAACACTTTGTAATATGTGCTAAACATAAAGAAATAGAAGCACATTACAACAGAAAAATAGCAACCCTAGACCTAATCAAAACACTCTGCTCTATGGTGAGAATCGCATGGAAATCTCCTCCTGAAGAGAGGATATGGGAGAAAATGAATGGCATACAATACATTAAGTCATGTCTCATCTGTTGTAGGAAATTGTCTACGCAGGGAAGTTAGTGCAGTGGAAGCTAGAGAATGAATTTGCAGTGCTTCAGCTATTCCACAGAGGTGACACACAGTGCAGGGTAAATCTTACATGGTATCAGCATCCGAGGCTCTGGATACCATCAAGTGTCAGAACACTGTTAAACCTTTTGAACAAGGGATCTTTACAGCTTTAGGGGGCTGAGATCATCTTTTCTCCCGCATCAATTCCCTGCTACCGAGAAGCCACTCTGGAGGACTTTAGGTGCCCTGACTTAGACTGAAGCACAGTGTGGCACCAAGCCTCCCGTGCCCTTCCCCATTTCTCTGGGATATGGGTCCTAGTGTATGGCAGGCAAGGCTGTGCAGATCAGCACACAGTACTCCACAAGGCAGCACTACGATCTGCTAGGTCATTGGTAATTTGCTTGTTTAGAAGCACAAAATCTGAATATCTGCTCACACTGCTGCACACAACCTTGGCATGAAGGCATCATATGCTTTGTTCCTGTAGTTCCTTGGAGATTTGCTTCAACTATTTCCTATTAGAGATGTGTAACCACCTCTATGCTTTCTCAGTCCAAGGATACAGAAGATTTAATCTTTTTTTTTTTTTAAGTCAGGAGACATTTTTCAAGGGCAAAGAATAATACACCTTTTATTAAGCAGTGATGCACAGTGAGAAACTTTTTACTAGCAATTTCTCAAGGAATGTTATGACTGGCTGACTTGAAAGAGACCTATCCAGAATCTCATTAGATTTTCAAGTACTTTAGAAGGCAGTTCTTACAGAATCATCAGACGCACAGGAAAGCAATGGCAGTTTCATACCTGAGATTATGTACGTGTGTGTTAACCGCAGAAACACATCAGAGTAGTGAGGAGTGTCGTGCACTTGGACCTACTGCTGTAACAGGGAGCTCCTGGGGACTGTTGCAGCAGACTCTTTGTAAACATTTTACTTGCATGATTAAATAGTGTTTCTCAAGTGATGTATATATGATATGATATGATATACAGTGATGTATCTCAGTAACTCCTGACCTAGAAAATCTGAAGTAGTTAAAAAAACCAAAAATCACAAAAGCTTCGTCGGTGTGGAGCACACACAGTTTGTAACACCTTGCATAAGCAACCTTTGGATACTGTGGTTTATGTAGAGCAGCCAAATCTGTCCTCTGCTGGAGACCAGGGCTGTTCACATGGACCTGCAAAGGTGGCTGCAGGCTGGCAGATGCACCAGTTGTTCTAGAGATGTTTTACACCCTTCTGCAATATTGGCACTGCAAATAAAAGAAAATAAGAGTGCTCTTTTCTAGCTGACACACTTCTCCTTAGATACCACCAAAGAATCCTCTTCTTCTGAAGGGAAGCCAACCTGCTGCACCTCACTTAGTCTCAGCCATCAAAAATGCAACCAAATGTTCACCTAGTATCCACTTAGTAACCACAGAGGTGAAAGAGGAACCTGCTGAAGGTAATTCGCTGCACTGAATCTAGACCCCTATTTTAGGATGGGATGTATTAGTCTCCTGAGACACCTCTCCATGGGTGTACAGCAGCATACACTTTAGACTAAATGCTCAGCACATACATGGCCAATGTTACAGGAGTTGACTCTTGCATGCAGCAGAGCAGAGCACTTATTGTTCAGTGGGCAGCTCGCCAGTGGAGGTAGTGGTGATCACTTGAAAACATCTGCACATACGGCTTTTTGGATGGCATGACACTTCCTTGAATACTTCTGAGAATAAAATAAAATTAATTTTTCATTTGGAAAAATGTGTACTCTCTATACGTGGAAATATCTCCTAATACTCTTTCTAACATTTCCACAATGTTTAAGACAGTGAGTGATTCCCATGTAGACTGTTTTCCTCAAGAGCCAAGCATATATTTAAGTCTAAATTTTAGAGTCATGTTCCAGATTCTCTGTATGAAGACTTTGCTATTTCTATTTTTGCCCAACACTTTTTGTCACACTGTTTTGCTGCCAGCAGACTAGACAATCAGTTTCTTAAACACTTCTCTCTTGAAACAAAACAATCCAACCCAGATCATATTCTGAGGAGACTCTCACTACCATAAAATGCTGTTTTACAAGGCTGAGGATGGTCTGTCTTTCCCCTACACTACATTTCTGTTTGCAATCTCATACCAGATGGAGCTGTTGCATGATTCCTGTCCAGACTTTGAAAACCGAAGCATGAAGCCTGCTCTTAAAACCTCTGTCAGTAACACTTCATGAGTGGTTGCTGTGGCTGTGCCAGAAGGGTTGCAAACAGCGCTTCCTTCTACACTTTGACTCCGATCCATGTAGACACCCTGCAGCACCCACACCGGGCTCTGCTGAGCTGTGTGGGGATCTCAGGTCTGTGCAGCATTTGGCACCGCACAGAGAGGTAACGCTCGTCTCACGCAAACACGCGTGTGCACCCTGCAACTGCCTGCTCAGCTGCTGCTTCTCTCACCTCTTGGCTCGTCGTCTTCAGCATATTTTGCTGACAACATATCTTACTTTGCCTCATCTAGCACCCCTCAAGAAACACGGGAAGAAAAGCTATTTAGAGACGAAGGCACAGTTAAAAGGCTGCGTTTTTAAAGCTGTCGGTAGCTGGATAGAATGGATAGTTGGGCTGGTGAGAGGCTGAGAGATGGCCTGGGGGGTTACAGCTGCTGAAGGCTGTTCAGCACCAGCACGACCACCAATAGGGAAAGTGAGCACCCACCTCTTGCAGATGTTGAAGCTGCTGTCCCCTAAAACACACAGCCCAGGAGCAGGAGAGGGAATTCACTTCCCATCCTGCTACTTCGTCTCAAGACTTGTCCTAGCTTTTCACTTTGTGGTCATGACCTGACTGTGCTCGATGTCCTGCCAATGAAAAACAGGCAGTTTTTGCAAAACTAAACAGTCCCATACCATGGAAAGTCCCAGAGCTTTGAGAAAATAGGTTGATCTCCACCCATTGTCTGTTTCAAAACTTCCTTCACAGATTCAAATTACAGCCTTCTAATGAAGGTATGGGGAAATCAGATGAACAGAGAAATCAGTCTTTGAAAATAGAGACACTAATGACATGCAAACCACTTTTTTTTTTTTTAAAAAAAGTTCTTTTTAAAACTTTAATTTGTCTCTCATCCTCAATGAAACACAATGAGTCCCAAAAGAACATGCAGAAGCATGTCCTACAGGCTGCCTGTGACTGGCAAGATCCCCATATGAAAGTCCAGAAACTTCATCAGGCCTGGATAAGAAAAGTTAAAGCTATTCTTAGATGCTGCTTTGGGAACCACAAACTGATTTTGAACAGAAGAGTAGAAGCAGAAGAGTAGAAGTTCTCTTTGAGAGTCCTGAAAGAACTTAAAAATTTTCAGTCTAAGACCTCATTTGTTTTCAGGGTGAAGCCTCAGGCTGTTGCCTCGCCCTATAGCCTCAAAACTGGCTAGACCACAAGAGATTCTGCTCCAAGCCAGTCTCATAAGATTGATTAACCACTTAAAACTCTGTGTAACATCTCAGAATAGGTCGTAAGTGGAGGTACCTTTTACTCTGTAAAACTCATGACACTTGTGTTTGTAGTTACATGATGATGCAGGCACGCACACTTGGCACTTTGCACACACTGCAATGCCACGGGTGTAAGCTGCTAAATTCTGAAAGAAAACTGAATTTTTATAATTGCTCTTTAGCCACTGGAGTTGATGTCTGGTTGAAGATAAAAACAAAACAAAATATAAAGTTTTAGACTAAATACAAGCTGTGACACTGGCGGAACTTTGAACTGATCTTATACCTGCACATGGGATATTGAGCATTACTTCTTAACGTTACTGCATGTTCTTCACAAGAATGGGGTTAGATTTAAGTCCCAACAATGCATTAGTGTTGCCTATGGAAAGAAAAATACCCAAAGAATATATAATTGATATACACCCCCCCCCAAAAAAAACCCAAAAACCCAACACTTAAACTTGACTTGGCAAAGTCTTTACACATGTTAGATAAAAAACTTAGAAAACAGATGCTCCTTCTTACCAGCAGCCAAGATCTTCTAATAACCCTACAATTTGTTAATGAGCTAACATATGGTACCGCTTTAGGAAAACACACCATTCTGATTTTGCATTTGCATGGTCTGTTTCCTACAAAACTATTGTCAAGATTTAGCCATTGTTATATAACCTAGTAATTTTTATTCCTATACTTTAAATAAATCAATAAGTACAGAAATAAGAAGATAATCAATTTTAATCCAAACAATAAGTAAAACTCATTTCCACATAGTTTCCAGTGATGGATAAATTTCCACTTACCATGCTGAACCTCACCAATCTATAAAAATCACAACTTGCTGCAAAATTATGACATAAAAATTCTGTTGACTTTGATTTAAATCCCTCCAAAGCCCACTACATTAAGTTTTTTAGTGCAAAGCTAAACTGCCAAGGCAAAATTTAATGCAGCTTCATAATATCTGTACAAGGTGGTTCCCACATATACATAACTTCATTAATGTGTTTGAACTTCTATTTTAAACACATAAGAAGCCACACTGTCTCCTAAAATAACACCACAATTTCCTTACACAGAATATAATACTTCTAAGAATAATTAGGTAAAAAAATGTAATTAGCTTATTAGGTTTATTTTTTAATGAACCTTATTCACTTAAATTTAAGTTTTAAATCAGTATGGCTCTGCTGATCTAGTCTCTCTCTACCTGTCACTGGCTTAATTTAGCAATACTCAGCTCCTGGACCATAACAGCTTCTGTCACCCTGACACAAATTCAGTGCCAGTCCATTCAAAATGTCACATCCCTCGCACAAACCTGCCACCACTCAATCTGGGTGCCAGGCCGTGGTTTCTGCTGCTCAGCCTGCTGTTAAAAATGGGATCAGCCTGCTCCCAAAGGCATTTGGCAGACCTTGCTCACAGACCACAGCAGCAGCTTACCCCATCCCAGCTGCTTGTACAGCTCTAAATTGAACCCAATGTTTTTTGCCCCACAGTCAGGAGGCTTTGGCTGCCGTGGTTCTCTCTGCAGTGCCAGGGCTCCTCCTCTCCCTGGCCTGGCCAGGGCCATGGACCACGGCGCTGAGGCGTGGGGCACTGCGTGCTCCAGGTTTTGCAGCAAGAGTATTTTGAATATTTGAGTATTTTGCTGTGTCACCCTGCAGATGAGGTGACAATAAAACAGCTCTGGTCAGAGCGTGGAAGGGAACGATTGTCTCCGCCCAGACAAGAAAACTGTCAGCAAGAACAAGGAAGTTTGGCAGAGAAAGTCTATAAAACAGTAAAGATCATGGAGAAAGCTTAGGAAGGCATTTATGTTTTATGTTTGCTATTTAAATTAAAGATAGGCAGTTTTGAATATGTATACATATTCTGCAGTTTGAGGCCATTAGGAGGGCTTGTTTTTTGGTTGTTTTTTCATGCTTTTAACATCAGACACAGATGTAGCACAATTTTTAAAACCGCTTTCAAAGTACTTGCATATGGAAGCTTGTTTACAAGTACAAAAAAAATTGCCTTACAATGTCACTTCTCAGCATTGGACATGACAATGCATTCAGTTCTATTTAAAGGAAGAGAGAGTTCTAAAATTTCTGAATACCTGAAACACAATAAAAGCACCAAACATTTTTTTTCAGCAAATTAACTTTTTCTTTCTGTATTTTCAGTGGCAGAATAAAAATGAAAGTAGAGCACATGAATTCCTGAAATTTTTCTAACATATAGTTTAAAAGTTTAAATCTAGGCTTTTACTTGCAAGAAATACAAGGCACAAAGTTACAGGAAAATAAAGTGATTTAAGAAAAATGAAATAAGAGAATGCCGTAACCTTTAGTTATTTGATAGAATTCAAAATTTTATAAATTTATATAGACTGGAAGACAGATATTCTTAAGTTATTAATTATTAGACTTTGAACTACCCCATATATACACATGTATTCACAGACACATAATGCTACACCTCTGTGTTTCACAGCATATCTCTCCCTCTCTAAATTGCTTATCATCAATTAAATTATAAACTTGATCAAGACACACAAGAATTTCCTGCACAGCATGTGATATAATGGTCCAATGAATTCTGCTGTGAGTTTCAGGCTATTACTCATAATCTAATAAATGATACTTTAAAATGCATTGCAAAAATTCTCTCTCAGTTAAGTACTTGATTTTCACTTAAATGTAGCAATAATCTTCTGAAATAGATGCATGACTGAAATGAACATTAATAGTTTCACATACTGGCACACATATCTGACAGAGATGTTTAAGAAATTCAAAGCAGGTTATACTGGCTGCAGGAGATAAAAGTCCCACCTGGCCAAGTCCCAAAACAGATCGTGGGATAGGATGAGACACTCAGCGCTGGAATGTGTCTCTTCTGAAAGGCTAGCACGTACATGGTGGGGACAGTGTGTGAGGGTGGCTCACCTGGGTATACAAGCAGCTTCATGAGCAAACTCACACCTGCAGCAACATTCTTGGCTTGAAAGGGGTTGCACAGAACACTTGATAAATTACCTGGTAAAAGACATTTCTTCCATCTCCAGCTTATTCTCATTTTTTTAAAATTAATTATTTTCTTTGAGTTTTGCTGCATATGAGTTCAAGAATTTGCTTACCAAACCTCCTAAGGGTGGCAAAAGGAGAACAAATGTGAATTTTCAGCAGTTTAAGACTTTTGGGGTGCAGAGCCTCTTTGGCATTTGTATAACGGCTCATACAAGGAGCCCATAAACAGCAGTGGAGTCACAGCCACTGGGGTGAAGACAAATTTCCTGCTGACAGCCGAGGAGCAGCAGGGAGGCGCAGACAAATCCTGAGTGGAGGGTTACTGCGCCCAAGCTGCCTCTCTGAGTCAGCCCTGTGGGGAAACAGCAGAGGGCAAGGGGACTTCGGGGGGTCCCACTGTGCTTCAGGAGCACCTTCCTCATGAAATGGAGGAGCACAAGGGCTTCCATCGTGCCTCCAGACCTAGGTCCACATGGCCACTGCTCCCAGCACAACAGCACACGCTTCTGGATGAAGTACAGAATTAGGTATGCCTTGAACACCTCCCTATTTTTGATTAAAGCAAAAGAGAAATGCATCTAGACAAACACTCTGATTCTACTCTGCTCACCTAGGGTATCTAACTCTACCTTGAAGGAGGTTTGGATTGCTTTACTATTGATATTTAAACAGAGCCCTTGATTTCAAGTTGTTGATGGAAGTACCCTAAAGCTATCTGAAACATCCGAAAAGATAAGAACATTACAGATGCATAGATGGGCAAAATTACCTCTGTCTCTTAATCCAAGACTCTGGATAATGAAATGCACTGCTAATGTCTCTCAGAGGTACGCCAGCAGCTTAGACTGTTGCTTTGTAATACAAGCAGTAGCGGATCTGCTATTGTTTTCTTTTCTCACTGAACATTTCACCCTTGCTATATCACCAAATTAGTATTTACTGATTTCAAAGCTATTACACAATACCCACAGCCCCTCCCCCTTAACAAAGAAGATAAAACATATGTTTAAAATACAATTAAATTTCTAGATAATAACAAGATGTATGAAATCAAAAGTTCACTTAAATGTTTTAACTTACTGAACTATTCTCCTCCTCCAGCAGAGTGTTCTGCACCAGTTATTAGGAACAAGAAGGGAATTTCCTCCTCCTCAGACTATTCTTGAAATAGATTGCAGTAAGTCTTCCTTTCCAACCCCAGCCTTCAACAGCAAAAGGAAGCAACTCTCAATCTACAGGCAGGAACAACCTCACGAACTAAAAAATACCCCCAACCAAACAACTCCCATCCCAAAATTTTGATGACCACTTTATTAAATGTCAACACAGCCATTTCAGAAAGAAGATCTCTATTAGCTGTTTTGAAAGACTTCCTACTGCAGAAACCTAAATCATAGCATAATGGTTGCTTGTCTTGCCTTTCCAGTCCGGAAAGCTCTTTGTTAAGATCACTCGTAGTAAGGAAACAAGTTTTCACTCACTCTCTGTGTGTATTTTTATAAGCTAGTCTTGTAAACAAACCAGTGATAGTTTATGGATGCCAATAGAGGACAGATTGCCTTTGCCATGAATGTTAAATGAAAATTTCTACATCAGCTCCACACAGCCTTGCAAGATCTGGGAATTCATCCCATATGGCAGGGTCAACAGTCAGAAGACAGACAATGACAAAAAGGTTCAGGTGGCAACAGCCTCCTGACAACTTTATTGTCATTAATAGGCAAGAAAAAGGCAAAATATTTAGCAAGTGGCTGTATAAATGTGCACTGCACAGCATGGAACAATCTCATTTCAAAGATCTCAATTAAGTGGAAGCCAAATCAATAGCTAAACCATATGCTAGGCCCTGAGATCAGCCTTGGTACAGCAATCCTGAAATATGGGCATTAGCTGAATTCAGCAACTGAGAAAATAGAGGGTCCTTTGGTTTCTGGGTTTGTTTGGGTTAGCTGGGTTTTCTTAAAGATCGTGTTCTCTATCTCTTCTTCATTTCTTCAGCCTGGAACACCTCCCCTCCTCTCTTATAGGCCAAAGAAAAGGGCTTTGCACAACAGGTTGTGAAACTCCCTCTCAGAGATCCCTCTGTATCATTAAGGGATTTTGGCAGAGACTGATGCTGCAGCCCCAGCATCTTAAGAAAGGTGGCAGGCCAGATTTGTCCCTGTTTAGTCCATGTCTTCACCCTGGGATCTGATATAAAATCTTGAAAACTCAGCTGTGCTGTGAGGACTTCAGCCTTCACAACCTTCCCAGGACTGCTCTGTGGAAACTGTGTTGACAAAAAGCATTCTCCACAAGATTTTTATGTAGTATTGGATTGGTAGTCACAGGCTTCTTCAATAGAGCATGCCACTCCTAGATTTACCAATCCCTCACTCATATCTTTTTCTGACCTTGCTGCAGACTTGGCAAACAGAGAAATCATGATCCAGCTCTTTAATACTAATATGTGAGGTGGAAGAACTGTAACAGCACAAAAGAATCATCACCTTCCATAAAAAGCAAGAGACAAAGAAAGTCTTTCCTAAGGACATACCTTCCCCCATCTCTGATCACTTTAAGACAATCTGATCAATGATCAGCAAGATGAGAGTGCTCTGGACTCCTCTATGGAGGTTTTATTTGCTGTATCAGGAGCCCAGGCTGCTCATTCAGGGGTTGAAGTTAAATGACTAGAAGTCAGTCATCTTTGAGAATAACCAACTGAACTAGAAATCGTCACTGAATCAAAGCCTCACTGTAACAAAATGGCTTTTCACAATAGAAAATCACAAATTATGGGCAGATGCTCCATCGGTGCAAAAGAATAATCACAAACTGAAAACAGAAACTTGGAAAAACAAAGCATGCAGGAAATCCAGAAAGAACAGCGTTGGGGTCAACGTGACAGAGGAAAAGAGCTGAAATTGAAAGATACTCTCTACTGGGAAAAGTCTGAAGAAATACAGGAAAAATATTTCCACAAGTTTTCTGGCAAAGAAATCCTTCATTAGGAAGCAAGGAAACAAAAATGCTCCTGGGAGAGAGAGGTGTTTGATGGCTCATGGCTACCTGCCACCTGGTTAGCAGTGAGTGCTCCTACCATAGAGGCAGCAGGCATGAAAATGCACTGCTATACTGAAATTCTGTCCTGGGAAAGTATGTGACAATACTTTTAATTGACATTAGCAATGCTTGCACCTTCCAAAATGTCAATAAAATTTGTTACAGATTTATTCAGTTGATGATTTTTGTTTCATATGAGAAAAAGGAGTGCCGTCTCAGACTAATTAGGTTGCCATACCAAAATCCATGTTCATTTAAATAGCAGACTAAATGCAAACAGATGCTGTCTTGATTTCACATTTAAAGTCCAAGACAATGGTTCCCAAAGCAAGGTCCCAAGCTATGTAGGGCCTGTTGCAGGGCTCTGCAAAATTGAAATTTCATTTTACAATGCCCCAAAAGCATCTTTGGGGAATAAAGGGAATAAATTGCAGCTACCCTTCCTACGCCCATGAACTTTGCCTCTTTTTGGAAGAGAAATGGAAGGAGAATAGTAGCAGGACCCAGTAAGAGGCTGCAGCTATTTTGCATAAAATTGCTATTTAGCAGTGAATGAAGTTTTTTGTAATGGTCTTTACCATATCTTCATTTTACTCATCATGTTATCTCTGATTATGAAGTTACAGATGGTTTTTGCTGCTGTTAATACTTTTCTTTTTTAAAAAATTAAAACCCGTAATGACTGTAGCCTCGTCTGTCAGAGTTACCCTGGACACAGCCAAGGCGTAGGTGGAGAGAAGCAGCCGCTGCCAGGCTCATACACCACAGCTCAAACAGAGACTCAGAACTTTCATCCCAGTTCTTCCAAAAACTTGGTGTGTCCCTGTTTTGCCTTAATTCCCTTCCAGGAAGTACGGGTGTAACCTGTGACAGCTTGCTATTGCTGTGCATGTGCGTTTTGCTGCTACAGACGTATACTTTGAAGGTGTATCTTTGCACTCCTCATGAACAGCCCCTTAAATGACCCACTGTAACACATTTCATAAGTGTCCCCTGCAGGGGTAATGTGTCAGTATCATTGGGGAGATTTGTTTCAATGATGCAGCTAATGCTTTTATCTCAGCTACACCATTCTTAAAACTAATAAACTAATTCTTGCAATTCTGGTTTGGACAATCCTTATGACACAGAGAGCAAAAATTGTATACAGATTTAATTCCGTCCTCCAGAAAAGCTGAGCCAGATCCAAGAGGGAGTCAAGAGATACCTAGAAGTTAGAGGAGGGAAGAGGCTTTCCAATATCCAACATGCAGCAATCCTACCACTTCTCCTCACACTTCCTTGCTTCATGGAGCTGTTCTGCCCTCACAGCGGAGGTTTTCCCATGTCTATCAGCCTGAAATCCAGCATCCAGGGCACCATTCTGGCAAGAGGAAGCCAGGGACAAAACAGCACAGTCCAAGGAGAGCCTCGTGACAAATACATGTGAACTTATGCTAGTTCTGTGGTGACAGCACAGTACCTGGAGCATCTCTAGCTCAAGAGTAGATTAAGACCACAGGACAAGAACCCAGGTAGTGCTCAGATAGTGCTCAGGTACTTCTCTTGGATTTAAGACATTTAAAACACATCATAAGTGCGTGCTGCCAGCTATCACTATCTCACACTGCCTGTACTGGAGTGTTTGGCATCCAAGAGGCAGGTAGTAGATCTGATGCTGAAGACATGGGCATCACTTGAGACTCAGCCTAACAAAGACTGGTGAATGTCAGTAAAAACATTCACTCCTGTAGCCTTAAAAGGAGCTTGCTGAGATTACAAGCTTTTTAGAGTCATTTGACTTAAATTCTTGCTCTGATCTGGCTGCATTCCCACAAAGACAAATTACACCAATTATTAAATGACACAAAAGCTACACAGCACTTAGAGTACTTTAGTCAAACTAACCAAGTAAAAAACTTGTAGTTTAAGAGCCCACTAGAATAGAATAGAGAACTCCACCAATGGGTTCAAAAGCAAACAAAAGCTGAAGAGCCAAAGTAAAACAAAACATCAGAGAGACAGAAGGATGGGAAGCTTCTTGTATTGGGTTTGCTTGGGAAGGTTTTGGTAGTGGAGGGACAGGGGGCTACAGGGGTGTCTTCTGTGGGAAGCTGCCAGAAGCTTTCCCTATGTCTGATAGAGCCAATTCCAGCTGGCTCCAGAATGGACCCGCTGCTGGCCAAGGCTGAGCCCATCAGCCATGGTGGCTGTGCTTCTGGGATTATGTATTTAAGAAGGGGAAAGAAGTTATTGCACAGAAGCAATTGTGGCCAGAGAAGAGAGGAGTGAGAATACGTGAGACAATCAACTCTGAAGACACCAGTAAAGAAGGAGAGGGAGGAGGTGCTCCAAGAGCCAGAGCAGAGATTCCCCTGCAGCCCATGTTGAAGAATGTGGTGAGGCAGGTTGTGTCCCTGCAGCCCACAGAGGTCAATGGGGATGCAGAGATCCACCTGCAGCTCATGGAGAACCCCACGCTGGAGCAGGTGGATGCCAAAGGCAGCTGTACCCCCTGAGAAGCCTACACTGGAACAGGCTCCTGGCAGGACCTGTGGACCCATGGAGGCAGAAGCCCATGCTGGAGCAGGTTTGCTGGCAGGACTTGTGACCCTGTGGGGGATGCACGCTGGAGCAGTTGGTGAAGAACTGCAGCCTGTGGGAAGGATTCATGTCAGCTGGGTGGAGTACTGTCTCCCCTGGGAGGCAGCCCACGCTGGAGCAGAGGAAGAGTGTGAGGAGTCGTCCTCCTGAGGAGGAAGCAGCAGCAGAAACAATGTGTGGTGAACTGACTGTTACCTCTATTCCCAGTCTCCCTGCGCTGTGGCAGTGGGGGGTAGAGAATCAGGAATAAAGATAAGCCTGGGAAGAAGGGAGGGTTGTGTGTTAAGATTTAACTTCTCATTATCCTACTCTGATTTGATTGGTAATAAATTAGACTAATTTCCCCAAGCAGAGTCTGTTTTGTCTGGGATGGTACCTGGCGAGTGATCTCTCCTGGTCCTTGTCTCAACCCACAAGCATTTAATTACATTTTCTCTCCCCTGCCCAGCTGAGGAGGGAAGTGATAGAGTGGCTTTGGTGGGCTCCTGGCATTTAGCCAGGGTCAACCCATCACACTGCTTCATTAAAGAACAATAAAATGAAAATTTGTTACAGTGAAAAAGAAAAGCATTCATCTAAACATACAAGACTAATAGGAGAATATTTCTGTAATATTATAATAGTTTTACTGTGTTAATATACCTTATTAAAATTAAGCATCACTGACTGGCAAAAGGTGAAAATTAGTAGTAAACATATGACCCAAAAATGCAAATTACAAATAAAGAAGTGGTTACTGAACCTTCCAAAAAATACACACACATTGCCTGAATTAGAATACAAATTATAGAATCGTAGAATGGTTTGGTTTGGAAGGGACCCTTAAAGATCATCTAGTCCAACCCCAAGAGCAGAATGGACACAAAAATGGACTTTTGAAAGACAGTGAAATGCAAGATATGTGAACCTCTGAAAAGATCATAGTAGGGGCAGACACTGGTGGATTTTGATGCACAGAACTGCAACATCCTGAGGATGAACATTGGAGAAGAGGAAGAAGGTCTCACTGTAATTAAAATTAATATCTTAACCTCAGCTGTGCTATCTCTGAAATAGACTAGAATCAGGATTCCTACTGTAAATTAATCTCTCAAGAGACGGCATGGGGGGCAGTGGAGGAAAAAGGTGCTGTTCCTAAAATAAAGAGCTATTCTGGAACCAATCCATGTTGGTCAGAAAGAAAAGACAGCCAGGTGAAGCCATCTGACTCATGGATATGTGCATGACTCAGAGGAGACACACACAGCTCTGGGGAGTTTTCAAACATGACGGACAAATCGAATGCACAGAACACCAGACTATCCTACTTACCCAGCTGCACAAGCAAATCCGGGTTGATTTGTTATTATTACATGGAAGTTTGCTGTGCTGTTACACACATGCTAAGAGTGTTGCAAACATTTAGTGCTCGAAGCCATGAATTTACCTCATGCGTGCATTGAAATACAACAGGAAAGTGCATAGCTCCATTTATGCTGCCTTCTTTTGTCTTTCCTACGAAACTGAGGAAAAAATGGCTTTTAGCAGAAATAGTCAGAGTTTGGAAGTAGATCTCAGAGAAAGCAACTCACCTCTTCAAGGGAGCAAAAGCCAACTAGTGAGAAGTAAAGGAAGAAGCAGCCACAAACATCTAAAAATAGAAAGTCCAGTAGGAAGTTCCCCTACAGAGATTTAATCTGCTATTGTACTCAGATCCTGGCATTACGAGTTAAAATCTACAAGAAGCTATCATCTTTAATACATCATCTCCTTCCTACTGTTCTTTAAAGCAAAGAAGCTGATTAAACATCCTGCCACACTCCGGTAACCTTAACAGCACATTTCTTCATCTTGCCCTGAAAAAGGTCAGTCACATGTTAAATTGCTCTTCTTTGTGTGAATTTACACTCAGCACAGGACTAAGTCAATAAGGGCTGTACTTCTGATCTTTTCAACAAACCAAGCACTAAAAAGTAGGACATTGCATCTTATTTCAGAGAGATGTTAAAAATTCAAGTATTTCTCACTCTTGTAAAAAGTTTGACTATTACATTTGCTTACTGAAGATGCAGATTAACTAGTGTGGTATATTTTACTAGAATATGAATATCACCCAAAGCACTAAAAAAGCAAACACCTTTACCTTCATTTTATGAAGCGGTAACGATCTTAAAGGTTATAGCTTTATTGTTCCCTAAAATGTAAGTATAAAATTCAGAAGAACATTTTAAGGCTTTTAAAGAAAAGAATAAAACCAAAAATACAAATGTGAAATTATTAGACATTAGCATATATTAGCATTTATTTTATTTAAGAAGTACTATCACTCCATACACACTTCTCTGAACAGTTGAACTACTGACTAAAAAGAGGTCATTTCTATACAGCTGCCAAAATCCCATTTGTCAAAAACTGTAATTATTCTGGGAAATACAGCAGTGGGATCTGGGAAGAACAATTTTTGAGGTTCGTGCTGTTGCCTGACAATTCTTTACAGTTTTTGCGCCTTTGGGTACCTGTTGAAGTTGGTAAGAAAACATGTTTTTCAAAGGCACAAGGTTGAAGGTTCTGCTGAATAATACTTTTCACATGGAACACCAAGGCATGGCTTCCAAAGCATACTTTTAATCACCTCCCTCTCACCCACATGAAAATAAAAACATGTAAGTGACTTCTCTAGATTGTCATGGCAGCACAAGGGGTCAAAGAAACAGAGAGGGACTGTGGGAGGACTTTCCCAAACACTTTCCTACACAGAGAAACAGGCTGGCTATTACAGTTCCACACTTTCAGTACAGGAGGTGTTTTGAGTGGTAAAGGTCTTTGTTCATTGCACAGCAGAAATGCTACAATGCTGGCAAAGGAAAGGAATGATGGACCAAACAGCTTTCCAATATGCACAGTAAGTATGAAAACCAAGGTGGTTTTTTGAGCTGGAAACCAGCAATTCTGTGAGTTTGATTCACCATTGCCCTTTGGAACAGCAAGGGAGTTGGACTGGACAGAGGAATTCTCCTTCCACTTGTGGACTCCCAAACAAAAGCAAGATGCCAGGAGGTCAGAGCAGCACTAAGTCCAGGCACGTGGGCTGGGGAGCTCCAGCAGCCTCTGGCACCCTCCCTCCCTGTGAGCCCAGAAGGGCAGCATCTGTGCCCCAGCCCAGGGGCTGTGAGGTACTCTGCTCTCCAGAAAGCCAGGAGATGTTCCACACACGAAGCTCTGGCATATTCTGCAATACTGCTGGGTCACACCCTGCACTATAATAGTGGTTAGCAGACATCCACGCTCTGGCTTTTACAGGATCTGTCAAATGAAAATGCAAGGCAGTACTGACCTTCACCTCAACTCCCTTCGTTTTTTGGTCTTTAAGTACAGCAACCTGGATGAGTAAATGGATACACTCCATGCCACTCTAGAGTACATCAGCTGTGCCCTCTTACCTGCATTTAGAATGTAACCAAAACCTTTATACTCCACTTCTCTTTCCCTTCTCTGTGGACTTAAAAGCAGTAATAGGTACCACGTTTTTGTACCACTGTTAGTTTGTCCCCTTGGTATCTGTGACGGTAAGAAAAGGACAGGCAATTATTTGCAGCTATCCGCAGTTAATAGTGCACACAGAACTCCTGATTGCAGAGGAAGTATAAACCCCTTCCTCACAGGATAAAAAGACAATACCACAATCTGAATACACAATGTACTTAGTGCTCTTAGTATTTGCACCTGGTAAACTTTGAATCGAATAATACAACCTTAATATTCTATAATAGAGTGCTAATACAAAATTTAATTTCTTTAATATGCAAACAAAAGAAACCAATTCTGTATTGTGAAACAACTGTCCAAGATACTTCTGGAGCATCAGTTTCCTTATTGTTTCTCAAAAAGATGCACAGAACCACAGAACTCCTCGTTCTACTTGCTGCAAACACTCACACACACCCACACATTACCCAGAGACGCTGAGCACTCACACACCAAGGATGAGAGCTGACAGCACCTCTGGCAACTCCCTCACAGAATGAAAACACAGAGGGTCTACAAGAGCCCACCAGCTAGGAAATGAAGCAAACCAAATGTGTAAGAGAGGAGCAAATGAAAGCTGGCTTTCTTGCAACCTGCTGGGAATGCAAGAAGCTGCCTGCACAAGAAGGACCAACCCATCCCACACAGCTCCCACCAGTACCATGATGTTTTTCAGCAATGGAGGTTTCAACATGTAGAAGAACTTAGATTTATTAGATTTTAATTCTGGGCTCGCAAGACGTAAGCCACAGCTTCATGAACTTTAACCTGTTATGAGGTGGTAATGTTGCTGCAAGAAGTCATCCCTTCTTCCCTCAGCTGCTCAGTCCCTGTCCCCACAAATCTCTGTACAGCAACACACTGAATCACAACAGCTCAGGGACACTAACCTTAAAAAAAAAAAAAAAATCTCTTTTTTTCTTTCTCTGGGTTGGTGGTTTCACTGCACAGCATAACTCACTGAGACTCTATTAGAAAGGAGGAAATGATTAATTGTATACTGGGTTAAATACTAAAAGAGTGAATTGGTCAAAATATTATTCCATATACTTTATTGGAAAGCTAACCACAATTTCCCCCACCGATTCTGGTAGCAATCTGAATACCTTTTTATGCTTTTACGCTAATTTAAATTTTCTTTGATAGTGTGCCTGTTGGGGACACTTAGTAGGTGTGCTGAACATAAAGCACAGAAGATAATTACTTTGCTCTACTTGGCAGAGGTAGCCTATAGGTATGCTGGTCTCACTACATCCAATCTCATCTAATCTCAAAAGCAGAGTGGTCCTGAACAAGTCAGAGTGAGAGCTCTTAACCGCACCCCNGCAACCACTTCTGGTGCACCATATGGCAGCAATCCTGTGTCAGCAACACTGTACAATAGTTTTTCAGAAGAAGAATGAAGAGCAAGTTCTCTGCTTGAAACCGAAGAGAGATTTATCCCACAAAAGTATGCAGCACATCATTACCCAAACCGGAACAAAGGCAGGACATCAGTATTCAAGTGTTATGGGAACTTTAACAGTGAAGGGTAAGGGATTTGATCTGATGTCCAAGTGAAATGCCAGTTATAGTTTGCACGGTGCCATCAGACAGACAATACAGTTTTGCTGAGAAACTATTAATTTAATGTTGTGGAAGTAAAATATTAAGCTACGAGGTTCCGTTATACGCGGAGCCTTTGACCCTGGTTTATCCTGGAGTTCAAGCCCTAATAATCTATGTGCTTGAAGCTTCTTGGTGGATAATGGAAAATTCTGCTCCATTTCCTCTGGGACTTCATGCTCATTAGTCACAGCATACCAATTAAAAGCTTTGTTAGAAAACCAGAGGAATGTGACACAGCACATGTACAAACCAGGAAGCTTCATTCACATATAACATGGATGAATGGCTCTGTATGGAAAGCCAAGCATCGCATTAGCAGGTCGTGTGCATCAGCCTGCAAGATCAACAAAAGACGTGCAAGAATTTTTAAGTCAGCACTCCCAGTAAGCAACAAATTTTCATTTTGAGCTCAGAGAGTTACGGTATTTTTCACAGCCCACACCTTCTTTCTAACCAAAAGTAAAATATGTTAAAAGTTATTTTCTTACTTTGCTAGTTAGGCAGTTATCTAGCAGGAAATCACTAAACATCATCAGCTACCAACCAGATTCTTTTCCTAACCATCAGAGGTGAAGCTGGGGTTAGTGCCCTGGCAAGCTACTTATATCTAGAATAACAATCATTTTCAAAAGGGATTATTGCCACCATGAACCACTGTCAAGTATCTGTAACAGCAATTCTCAATTAAGGAAAGAATAGGACTCAGCGTCTGTGCTCTGATCATGCAGTTAATAACTGACTCCGCCTCAATCAAAACAAAAGTGGGATTTAACATGCAGACTGATTTTTGCAACAGTTTGTGTTACCATTCCGTGCTCAGTCATTTATTGCAGAATTTAAAATACAATGGTCAGCTACAGGGGTAAAAAATTCAATTTGCTACATTTTATTAACCCTTAAGGCTATTCCAGCATTTTCCCCCCAGTGAAGGAGCTGCTCCCAGGACGTTTTAGGGTTAACACGTTCCACTGACAGCATGCTATAAACCCAGCAGAAGCAATAGCTCTACCTTTCAACTTCTATTTTTATTTCTACATTTCAAATGCAGCATCATAGTGATGTTTAGCATATTTCTTCTATTATAGACAGAATACTTTGTAAAATATTCCATCTGTGGCAGGGATGATCACATTAGAGTTTATTTCTCCTCCAGCACACTGGAAACACCACTTTTTTCCTGCCCTTTTTCTTACCAGCACATCCTTACATTCTTTATCCTTGGTGATGGCAACTCACCAGATGGGGCCAAAAGCCAAGGTAGTGCCCACATTCCCAGCATCTCTGCAGTTCCCACTCTGCTCTGGGGGTCTGGGTCCTAGCAAGGGACAGGGACAGCTCTTGCCACATCTGACCAGCGCAGTGCCAGGAGGTGGCCAGGGGGAAAGAGGCTAGAAATGATCTTGTTCTTTCTCACCTGAGCATCACCAAAAATTGTTGGCTATGGTCATTGGTCCCACCAAGCACAGCAAGAAGCCAAACTTCACTCTTAAAAGCTCCTTCTTACAGAAATCTTAAATTAGTATCCTTTCTTTTTACCTACAAGTAATTGTGTCTAAATTTGGGTGCACTTGAACTAAATAATTGTTCATATTGTATGAAGAAAATGCCCACTTGGGCAAAACCCCCCCCACAGTTTACAAATCCCCGCTGTCAGGAGTGCAGGCATTGTGCTGCCTCACTGAAGGAATGGGCTCAGGAGGCTCCTTGGGGTTGGGTTGAAATTGCATCCATCACTGCAGAGCACAGCCCCACTGCACTGCAGGCCCCCCACCTTTACTGTGTTACACCTGACAGGGACCCAGGAGAATCTCATGATGACTCGAGAAGGGAACGGCATCTCCTTCCTCCCCAGCTGTCAGAGGAAAGGTGGGAGCAAAGCTGATGATGACTCAGAGAGAAGCTATGAAGGCAAACTAAGTTAACAGAATGGGTCCTTCTCCTTCCCCAGACCCTCCCAGCCACAACTGAGACCTTTTCTTAAGGCTGTGGTTTTCCTCACATTTAGATCTGGTGTGAAGCTGCTCAGTGGTGCACTTAGTGAAGGTAGAAATACAACGTGAGAAATGAAATGACAAATAGCCAGCTTCTTTGTATGAATTCAAAGAACAGGATTAAAGCTGCTCAGAACACCTATTTTTTTCTTTCCGTTTTTACAGAGCCTTTATTAAAAATCTATATCCTGCTTGGAAGATGTGAGAAGAAGGTAGAGTAGAAGCTCTGTGGTATTTTGAACCTAAAGAGCTAAGATGTCCTTGGGTTTCACGGAGCCCTGCATCCACATCCCCACTAAAATCCAAAATAAATTTTGGACTCTTCCTTTGCTTTCTGGATTTTGAGCATTTAAGTTACAGGTAGGTAATACTTCCACCATTTTCATTTTGTAACTCTGATGCTGAGGTTCTTTTTTCTTTTCCTGGAATCAGAGGTTTAAATTTACATTTAGGATTCCAGGAGCTGGAACACCAAGAAAATCTAAAGCTGGAAAAAGACATGAGACTTTTTTAATATCAATGTCAAAGGGTGCTTACTTCAAACTACATATTTATGGGTTCACAGTCATACTAAATAAATTAATAAAAGTATTTTTAAAAAAAATCCTTCCCCAATCATCTCTTATTTTAGATCGGTCAGATGCCTGCTAACACAGCATCCTAAAGTTAAATAGTTTTAGGAAGGTAATTTTTTCTTAATGTTCCCCAGGGCAGCTCACAGTCTCTCACTAAAGCAAAGTATGTACTTTTTTATTACTCTAATTTTTCATGTTGCCTTTGTATTTGATGGATACAGCTGCAAGTAAAAGACAGTTATCTTAAGAGAGCTGTACTCTCATTCAATGACACATTAAACATATTCTCTTTTTAAATGGAATTTTATTTTAGTGTAAATGAAAACAATTGAAAAACTACCAGTATGTGCCTATTACTCTAATCACCTACTTTGAAAAATTGGGGAAATAAATTACTCATGAATGAGTGGAACAGAACTCCAGGATAAAATATTTTGGTTCAGATACCTGCTTACACCCCATACCATAAAAGTTACTAAAAAAAACCCAAAATACCTGTATATAGACATATTGAAGTAATTTATTCATTTTCATCATGAGAAAGGTGAAAATAAGTTTCAATACAAAAACACAAGTAAAATATGAATCAGTAAAATAATTCTTTCCTGTACAGGGAAAGTATTTCACATTTTATTTACAGTAGCAGAAGTCCAAAGAAAAAGTACTTACTCATAATTTTCTTGTTAAAATAATCCAGAGTTTTCAGTTAACAAACAAATCCAAAACACCTGAGAGTTATTTTGTGAGATTTTTTTCCTTAGGGAATTAGTGAAATCTTTTGAACGTTTTCATTCTTCTACATTTCTCATCATACTCCATTCTAGCTTAAAAAAACCCCTTTTATTAAAAATACGTATCTTTCCAATGGATAAAAATTTAAGGCAGCAGAATCACTCTGAGCATTTGTACCCTTGTACTTCCAGTGACATTTATCACCACTTTGCTCACATATGTCATAGCAATGTGAGGAAGTCTGAAGGAAAAGGAGAGGAGCTCTGAATTTGTGTGTGCTAAAGGATTTCCTGCTCCAGGCTCCTACTGAGGCACAGACCCCGGGGGCAAGGAACTGACTTGCTCAGGGTGTCCGTTTGCAGGCACCCAGAGCACGAGGGAGGGATGCACACCCACCGATGGAGGGATGTGCTCGCTGCCTTGCCAGGCCATCCCTGGCCCCAGGCAATGCTCATGCTCAATGACAAAGGATCATTTTCTACCTTCTAATTTTTCGCATTCAGAATTCTGTCATTTCCCAATCACATTTCAGTTTATAGAAACACATCAAGCTACCTGTGGGGCACCTAGAGTCTGTGCTTAGCTGTGTCTCTTCTTTCCTGTCCACAGACATCTGTCCTTCCCCTCTATCCTTATCTAAGATAAGCAGCTTCAGTTTACACACTCAGTACCTTGCAAAAGCATAGTCTGGAAAATTAATTCTTGAAAGGATTAATATTTTTTTCCCTCTCGTCACAAATATGTTTCTGCTTCTGTAGACAACATGTTCCACTTTGCAGACAGAAGGGGCACTGCCTGCTCTGGCAGGAGCATTCCTCTTCCGTACAAAAGGAGAACTGCACACAGCCCAGTGCAGGAATAATTCTAATCGCCAAAGTAACATGGTCTGTCATATTGATACAGCTGAAATCTCAGAAAATAAACAAAGCCATTTCTCTTAAAAGAAAAAGAAAAAAAAAAAAAAAAAGAAAGAAAACAAAGAAAAGCCTTCTGCAGGCATTGTGATATGTTTAGGGAGGTTTTTTTCCATTCTCTCATTCTTGCAATACCAGCCAGGCCATTTGAAAATAAAGGAAGTTTCTAGCACTCATTTTGACTCATTTTTAAAAGCATGTTTTGCACAGAGCTGAAATTACATGCAAAAGCTTGTCCTTCAAATTCAGTTAAACAAACCAGGGTGAAAAACCTCTCCTTGCCTGCCTTTGGTTTCATGGTGCAGTGCAATGGAAACCCTTCCAAAGAGGCTCTGAGTCCTGAAGGCACTTATTTCACACTATCCCATAGAAGCATCCTATGAGTGCAAGAATCAGTAATTTTCCCCTTGAGGAGTCAGATAAATCCCTTCCCCTCTAAATTTGTCAAAGGTTTCTTCCCTACCATCGGCCTCCTGTGTCACACATGGACTCCTCTGCTTCTTGATTGCCAAGTCCAGGGGCATGAACAAAATCCATTCAGTCACTTGGATCACTTTGAATAGCAACCAACTTTATATTATGCAATGGCAGGGAAAAAATGGGCAATCTTTCCCACTCCTTATTTTAAGAGAGATGTGGTCTTCTGGCCTTCCCAGCATTCAACCTGACTGCGTTATTTCTACAGTCATAGACTTGGCCACCAAAGCAGCTTTAAATTTTCATCCTCAGGACCACATTCATTCACTCTCACTTTATCCAAACATAGACAGTGGTCCATTTTACAGAATTAGTAGAAAGAAAAATATGCTGTGAGAACAGGAGAAACAGCATAAACTAAAGCCAGAAACAGTGAGGTAGCAAAGAGAAATAAAAGCCTGTTACAACAGGGAGAATAAGAGGTGAGAAAGCTTAGGGAGGGCAAAGGAAAGGTAAGAGAGTAAGATGAAATAAAGCTAAGAGAAAGAAAAACATGACAACAATGAATAGAAATAACATTTTAAATCTTGAATACAAGACAAACTTTGACAGTCTGTGCCACACGTGCAACCACAAATTGCATTATAGAAACCTATTTTCATGGGGGATGGTGAGCTGGACACTCCGCTGACACCATATTTTACTCTTGAAGCTCAGTTGTTCAGGGGCTAAAACTGTGTAATTCATATATAGCAAGAAGGCAAAGTGGGAAAACTGTATATCCAGATATAAAAGACAAGAATTGACTTTGCTTATGTTGATGAATGTATTACCTAAAGAAAAGTTATGTAACTCCATCATTGCTCAAATAAACAAGCAAATAGCAAAGCTGTCTATTACAGCTTGCTAAGGGAGAATCGCCTCTATTTATAAATTTCAAAAAGGAAATGTAAGTTTTTAGATGTGCTTTCTCCTTTGCTTTAGGGGACTTTTTAAACAGAAAATAGAACATTAAACTTGGACTGTCCCACTTTCAAAGTTGGAGCTATGTGGTCCATCTCCCCATACTGACTACTCTCCCAAGTAAGAATTTGCAATCTCTCTCAGTAACTGAAGCAAAGAGAAGAAGATTTTAGCTTTGATAATGATTGGTGAATTTCAAGTAGTTTGGATAAGCAAACCCCAAAAGTTCAAAATGAATATTCAGATTTCGTTACGCAGCATGGTCTGCAAATTGAGGGTAGAAATCTCAGATGATAGCTATCTTAGATCTCCTCCAAGATCTTCCACATGCCCTAGTTATGTCTAAGCAGGAAATAACACAAAACCCACCAATATGTTTAGTTAGGAAATGCAGAGTTGTTCTGAACATTCAAAACAAAAATATTGAGGGAAAAGATTTGCTGAAAAATCACAAAGTTGCAACTAGGCTCGCTTCATGTTGGGCCCATCCCTATTCCACCTACATTCCTTAACCAGTGTATCGTTTGTAATTCCTGAAATAGGCAGTCTCCACCTGCGGCGGGTCCCGCTGGCGACTCATCACTGCCTGGCAGAGAAATCCCTCCCCATGCTCACACCCACCGGTGACCTCGCGGAAAGACTGAGAACAGTGCAAATCAAGGACAGCGCCAGATCCAGTTCTGCATCTCTGCAGGGCTCAAGCGCCTGCCTTGCACAGGTCACTCCTCCCCTGCCTGGCGGTGCCCAGCTCAGCAAGGATGCCACTGCTCATGGGCACCAGGGCCAAGCTGGCAGACACGGGGGCATCCTCCCCCACCAGATTCCCATCTTAGCTACACCATTGTAACTGAGCTGCAAGCAATGCAATTACATTGACAGAGCCAAAATTCCAAAAGGCACTATGCGTGAAGCAGGACTACCCATTTGCAGAGGAAATGGCAGGATAACAGCAGCCCAGCAGGGCTCGTGGCTGGCTCCTGCCCTGTGGCAGCTGTCACAAATGCCACTCGCCAGCAGGAATCCTCCCGCCTCTCTGAAAACACTCTCTCTTCTAAACAAGACTGCGGGCAACCTCCTGATATTTTCCTGGGATTCATTTATCCACCAAGGTCTCCAAGTCTGTGTAAATGATCATCATTTACTTGAAACGAATTGGAAAAAATAACAAACAAGCAAAACACTTAACCCAATGCTCTAGTTCCAGGAACACTTCACTGTATTGTTATCTTTGCCTTTAGAAAGCTTCCACAATGTATCACCTCCAAGGACAAACACTTCGGCAGAGGGAGAAAGTTCACAGCATGCCATCAAAGTTAGAGATTTGTTTTTGCTCACATTATGACTTACACATTTCACAAAATCAACAAACAATTTACACTATTTCAGATATGGATCTTTTCCATCTCAATGGGACTTAATTCCTTCAAGCTGAAAAAGGAAACCCAAAAAAAGAGGAATAACTAAAGTGACATTATAGGAAACATAGCCTGAGGCTGCCAATATCTTTCTGTGCTGTTGTAGGAAAGACTGCATTACTTAGCTCCACCAAATGCCATTTCCAGCAGAAACCTTTCCTTCTTCTTTGCTGCCACGAGGAGGATTACATTACACAGCACTGCACTAAGCCCATTTATACAATTCTACTTTCTTAATCGGGCTATAAAAACAATCAGCTCAACTTCGCATACTAATCATAGAAATATTAACACAAGACATTAACTACTCTTTTGCTGTGAGATTTTCTTCTCTATACTAAATATGAGAGTAATAAAGTTTATGTTTCCCATAAGTTGCAAGAAATTGTGTTTTACTGCAGAAAGGTAACATCAAAAATAATTACTGTTATAAATATACAGCAAAATACAGTCACACTTGGCATATATCAAGTTTTATGTGAAAAACTTAGCGAAATGCCAGTTGCAGTATGGTTTTCCTTTTTTTTCAGATGAACAGTGTAAAAATCACTTTTTCTAAAAGAAAGTAGAAAAAAAAGTTTAAAATAAAAAATGTTTAGAAATATAGGTAGGTTTTCATTTAGCAAAACTATCCACACAGTAAAAAGGGGCCAAATTAGTCTAAATCTCCCCAGCCAAGCAAAATTCTGCTTAAAAATCTATTGTGGTGTGTAGTTCTTGGAGATATCGGTATTATATGCGGGTTTCCTCCCTTCTGAATCAAAACCACATGAGTTTCATAATTTACAAGCATATCGCCATGTTACCTTTACCAGTATTATTTTAAACAGTCTTCCCTCCCCATCTTTTCAGTGTCTCCTTTCATTAGGAAGAGAAATCCATTTTATTACCAAGTCCCTTCTCTGTAGGCACTACATTATATACTTTTTTTCATGAATCAACACATTTACATCTGAAAATTAGGTGCCTTGTCCCACTGTGCTTCATATTTGAAAGCTACCTAAATTTCCACCCCACAGATTCTCAAGATCAGTGTGTAATTATTTCTTTTTGTGCTAGGACTATCATTTATGTACAAATCCTCCTATGTGCGAGACAGCAACTGTATTTCCTCTCAATTTTCTTTTTTACAGAGTCAGACAAATCAAGGATTTTAATCTCCCCTCATAAAATTGTCTCTCCCTTCCCCAAGGCATTTTAGAAACCTGCCTGGGCTCCTAAAGCAGTTTGAATTTACTTTTCTTCAGTACATATGATCACACTGGCACAGATTTTTGCGTGTTACACTTTACTCATACCTTATACCAAGCAGCACAAAGGTTTCCTTGCACAGGAAACATATTTCCTTATACTGCCAGATGTCAGATGATCCATGCTAGAATCAAATCTGTCCGCTTTCCACAAAAGTCTTATTTTGATGCCTCAGTTATCTTGTGATTAGCACTCCCATGCCTGTCCAGCCTCTCCCTGATACAAGCTCCCAACTGCATGACCCTCCAATTCTGACAGCAGTGTGTCATCCCTCTTGCACTATTTTCCAACTCATAAGCTCCTCCTATTTCTTCTAAATGAAACTCCAGTCTTCAGCATAATCCTTCTGGTAACTTGTGTCATCAAGACTTTTTTCCCAGTATTGTTGCTTTCGTGGTACAATCAGTAAAGGAAACATTTCCTAAGACTGATCCCTTAGTCAGTCCTTAGGAAATCCTTTGGTGACCTCCAACCCATCCTCCATCTCCAATTTCTCTTCTAGTTAATTTTTTCATTCTATTTTCCCTCCTACAACTCATTGGTAATTCCTTTGTGAACAAATCTCTACACAGCAGATGACAAATACAGTATTTTACTGAAGCCCATGTGGCTGTATCATTTCTTCTTTTGTTTAGAGAATTAGCTTAGCTATTTTTTCAACTAAAGATATCAGCTTAGTCAGGCATGACCTCCTTATGGAGATCCTACATTGTATCTTGACTCACTCATCATGTTTTGTGTCATTTGCTTATTCTTCCCTTAAAATCTTTTTTCTTTTTTTGTAGAAGATTTTACATACTACTGAGATTACAGTAATGCTCTTTAACAGAATCATTTTTTTTTCAAATTTAAGTACTATTTTTTGTCTATTTCCCCAGGTAATACCAACTGATGTGATATATTTATTAAAAGTACTTGCTTTTGGAATTGAAATATTATGCAAGTTCTTGGATGTGGATTATATGGTCTCTTCTGATTGAAACAATTACATAATTTAAGTTTTGCTTCCCCCTGGAGGTAAGAATTTCCATTTCTGCATAATCATTCCTATTAGATGCCCTGCATTTGTCCCAGGTTTGATAGAATCATTAAAATATGAGGAGTGCTACCTATTACATCTAAAACCCATCCAACACTAGTGTCAAAATTTTTTTCACCAACTGAATTTTCATTCTTCCTTATTTTTTGCAATTTTTATTTTTAGAAAAATAGTTATGTCTTTCTTAAGTAGATTCTTAGACATTTACAATTCATTCTCATGTTTTCTGATTTTTATAGTACAGTTCTCTGTATAGGCCAGTCCTCTTTCCATTGATTTCAGACTCCTTGCTTATGCTTAATACTATTTTTAGGATGATTATTTATACAATGAAATACGGGAAACTGTTTTACAATGTATCTCAACTATATATTTTTATTATTTCTAGCAGTTTTTTTGAACCTTGGGCTAAGGATGACATTCATGCCTGCCTTATATAGTAGTCTCTGAACTTTTTATTCCACATTGATTAACTGCTGCCTGCAATTTCTCAAATATTTGTCCACTGGAAACCTTACAGACCTGTGCTGGTTTCTGAGTAATTCTCTTCCTGTCCTTATGCCCATCCAGCTTTGGATTACTGTGATACTACCTTGGTAAAGATTTTCTCTTAGTTTTTCTTCAATTTTTTTTCTTTATTTATGGAGGTTCTATTTTCATCCCATCTTCCCTTTCTCGAAGCTTTATGCCCTAAACGTGCACAGACACTCAACAGATTCCACTTGCCAATACAAGCCTTCCTGGACACATTGCCATTTTTTGGATAACACCTCTTTTCCCTTTGGCATAGATAGCTTCCATGCACCTGCCATTGATGCAACAACACTTCCACGACTCACACTGACCTCACCCAAACTCCCAGCCAGATGAGATGAGATTCTTTCCTTAACTAAATCTTCATGTCAAAATTTTTACCAACAATGGAACTAGCTTTTCCTTGCTAGCTATCACCTCGTAATATTATTCCTTTCTCCACTTTTGTAGTCTCATTTGTCCAGTTTTAATTTCTCTGTGCCCTCAAGGCTTGTACAGGCATCGCATGGGTCTCTCTTGCACTGTCTCCTGTGTCCCATTTCATCAGTTTGAAACTATTCTCATCAATCCCATAAAATGAGGAAGCTGCATATTGTCCACCCACTGACAATGACCTTATTTTGTTACTGACATGTAATAATGAAACTGCCTAAAACTCTCTTGCTTTCAAATCTTCTCTAGGGATGATCTACTGAACAGATCTATCAGAGATCACCTCAGCTCTCACCTGTGTCATTCCCCATCTTTTTATGGTCCTTGTTGATCCACTCCAACAAGAGTATCACAGTCATTCTTCACCCAAAATAGCATTTTTAAGAACTTTTCCCATTCCTCTCCTGTTTCTTTTCAGGTTCAGGTATCTCATGCCCTTACAAGCAGCAAACTCTTTACTCTCCAGATCCACTTTTGTGTCCCTATCTGGTCTCTGCAGGTAATCAATAATGATCACAATCCAAACTCAACATGTGCTTTAATTTTTATTAGACATCCATCTGACATGCAGGAACTCACTTGGATGCCTGTGCACAGGGTTTTTTAAACTTCCTTTTGTAATTTAGTGTACCTAAAATGCTGACAACAGGAGAGAACAGCACTGAATAATTTTATAGCAATGGTCTATTAATATACAGTACATACTATTTTAATGCATTAACAATACCATCAGACAGATTCACAGCCCAGCTAAAAATTCTTAACCTCTTTACTTCTCTTTCTCATTTTAGTGTCTCTGAGTCCAATTACAGTCATCTATCAGTACTGTCATAAAGTAACCCCTGGTCTCAAACTACCCCTTCAATGCAGTCTAGACTTTATCAGATGGAATTAGCTGTATGATCCCAAAGCTTTCTCCTATCTCTTGTTTCCCCAATAATTTATAATGAGCAGACTTTCATTAAACCAGAAGAGTTTTCTTTAGATGTATTATGCTCGATTGTCCAGATACAACATTTATAAGGCATCTTGTACCATAGTGAAAATACCAGAACTTCAGCACAGCAGGCAGGAATATGCTCCTTCCAAATACCCATTTATTTTAAAGTCAGCATTACAACATTCACTAAAGTGAACTCAGGGAGATTGAATACCCATTTTATTTAGCTGAAGCAGTTTTTAAAAGATGAAAGGAACATTCTCCAGGATGTCTCACAGGATGCAATTCCTTTAAGAAATGGCACGTCTGGATTTAGTAAGTGGACACATTTCTTTATAAACTGCAGAAACAGTTAAAAAGGCTTTCTTTGGAGTCAAATGTATTGGAAAGAAGGTGGAAGAAATAACAGAACCTTTTAAAGGTAATGCTTACATTACTATATTAAGATGAAGTCTTTCATAATATACAACCATACTATTAGATTAACCTAGCTACAAATTTCAAACCTGATGTTAGAGACAGTAAATACACACTAAGCCAGAGTGTGTTATATTATTGTGACACTTTGAGCATGCTGATATGTTGCTGGTCAGTGTTATTTACTATCATTACGTACACACCTGCTCAGCAGCCACATCCAATAAAGCATTAGTGTCCTCATCGTAGCTCAGCCTTGCAGCTCATCAGTTCCTCAGACTGTGGCAAGTTGGACAGGCTGCAAATATAACTCCCTGCTGCCCACGGGACACAGACAGAGACATGTCCTTGCATCCCTTGGCTGGTGAAACAGGAGTGTGCAGCCATCAGAAGGTACCTGGATGAGGAAATGTGCTCTCCAGCTCCCAACCTGTCCAGAGGGCTGCAACAGGGCTAATTACACACAGCAACAGGGTCCTGAAGCTGCCTGCTAATGACAGATGAAGGGTGCCCCAGCTCCTACAGATGAAGGTGAGAGCAAAACCAGACAGATAAATAAGGAATTGCATTACTCCTATCGTACAAGAATTTCCTTAAGGCTAGGAGAAACTGTAAATCTTGTTTGCTATCAAAGCCTGAGAAGTCTGTAGCCTGCAAACTGAGTGAATAGATGAATGACCAGTTAAATCTGCTAGTGCAAGTCACTCTTCTTCCCCTCCTTACAGCTGGTTGTCTCACATATCAAGACACATCGAAAAACTGAAATCTACATATCTATGAATATTTACTATGACTACTCAATAGAACTGCTCAATACACATCACTTTGGTTTAGCAAAATCATGTGATAATTAAAAATACTGATGACAGTGTTTAGTACCAATGCAGATAGGGTGCAATTCGTATTGATTGCATCATCCAAACCCACTATTTTCTTTGGTTGTTTGGGGCTTCTTGCTCTTTTGGAAATTCAGAAGAGCTCTGACAGTGTCACAGCACTTGCCTTCTGAAAAAGTGTATAAATATCTTGTGTAGCTACCAAGTGACTTAAGCATGCTGCTGATTTTACAAGGCTTGCCTGTGCAAAGATCACATGATATAAAAAGTGGTAAGGGTGCTTGCTTTCTTTACCTCAAGTCTGTATAAGTCCTGTTTCAGTGAACTAAGAAAGTAAAACAGAAAAGCTCAGAGCTCACACATACTTCTTTCAATCCTTGGAAATATCTAATCAGAAAATTACAGCTGAAGTACTTGGAACTTGTTGTGAAGTTACTGAACGTATTCTTTTGAAAATCACTGAATACTAAAAAGGTACTTATATCAATTTTTGTACAAGTTATTTTGCGGTAATTTAAAAGAGATCTTATACAGTATTTTTATCATCCTCAACACAAGTGTCATCCGATGTTTATTCAGTTTTTCCATTGAAAATATCAGTAATGTTGTCTGCATGTATATCACCTTTCATCTAAAAAATTCAGAATCCTTTACAAAGGCTTCAGGTATTTTAACCATATATCATCATGGTGAAAAGAAGACACAGATTTTGCCACCAGTTCTGACTCGTTCAGAATTCAGCTTCTAAAGAAGCTCCTAACACACACCTCATCCCCTTCCTTTACAGCACATTTAATCCACCAAGCACCCCTTGCCCCAAAAGGCACCCCGTGGCATGGCTGAGGTAAGGGAGTGCTGACTGTTCCATCCATAGACACAGGTTGTGTCTATATTTCCACATACCAAAGCACGTATTTTTTAAACACATCTTTTGATCAGGGATCCTCAGTCCTGGCAATGAGCAGATTGCCATTCCACACTGCCACTGCCCACAGGTCAGGCAGTGGCTACTTCATCACATGTCTTCATGGCAGCTACAGCAAACATATGCATAGAAAAGGATTCAAACTGTAAGTGGACCTGTACCTGCTCTCAATGTCCTCTAAGCAAACATACAGATGAAAATCATAAACAAATTTACTTAGGATCTTTTTAGAGGGTTCAGAAACTCTCTTTAGAAATAGTCCTGTCACAGTCTACAGGACCTTTCATCTCATATGTTAGCTTTTTTAATGATGCAAGAATATCTAGTACCATCAGCTGGCTGCATTTCCTTACTGCTACAGATTATAATGTGTCTCCTGGAGAGATAAGGACACTTGGGTAAACTTCCTCTCATATCTCTCCAGAACAGTGTCTGACAAACTACTGAATGCCTGAGCTCATTGGCCACACATCCTATCAGCACCATTTAAAAATGGTCAGTAAATACTGGATTTGGCTTTCAAACATGTAACATGACAAGACTTCTGCTTGAGAGATGACATTTTATCAGAATTATTATATGTAATAAATAGATATATGTTCTATAGGATATAAAGATATGAGCTGTTGCACAGCATTGAGCGGCACAGAGCAGCTCCAACTGTCAGGAATGTGGCTTGAGTCAATGTACTGATAAGCATTACAGAACTTTATGAGGAAGATAAAAACCAAGTGGTTAGGATTGTGAAATTAAACATGCTGTGATGAAGAGTGAAAATTAAGGCCCCCCAACCTATTTTCTACCAATATTTTCACAGAGGGTTTGGAAAAATTTCTATCCTGTCATCTGCAAGTAAGGCTTGTGCTTACAGACAGAAAAGAGACTAAAGAAAAATCAGTGCTTTTAGTTGTAACTTGTCATTTAAAATTTAAGTCCTGTATTACTATTGAGAGGAAAATACAGAAATCATTATTAAACTGCTACTGTAGTTCACCTCTGTGGATCTTTATGGGTCAGCTGTGATGGAGCAATGTTCTGTACCATGCACCAGGGAAGCAGCCTGGAGCCTCACACATTTTTCTCCTCAAGCTTTTGGCTTTGCACTGGTGGAAATTTCCTTCTTCTGATAAAACGTGATTTTCTGCATTTTCAGTGATTAGCTGACTAAAAAAGAAATTAAAAGGCAGTCCATTTTTGACTTGAAAAATTACAGTTTTCATTCAAGGCCGAACAGGAATTACTAAATACAGACGATGACTACAGGCCACCATTTTTATCTCTGGATCCACAGTTTAGATTTAGCACATGAGTAAAAGGAGAGATCAAGGCTGTTGCCACTGGTATTCAGTCCTTGAAACAGGAGGATATTGCTAAATGAAGCTCCTAGATGATTTCAGGGAGTAGCTCCATGGCATCCCAGATGAGACAACAACTCCTAACACCCCCAGAACATCAGCATTAATGTTCGAGGAGGTCATGTCAGTAAGGCACCCAAGGGGATTTCATGCAACTAGGAGCACCACTGAAATCTTTAATTTACACTCTGTTAAAATAACTTGCCAGGCAAGCAGGAAGGAATTGCTTTGTTTGCTACAAACCATCCAGCTAACAAGCAGCAGCTGCCCTGATGCTATGTATCACTGTTCCCTAATTTCACCAGTTGTGAAGACAAGCATTGCAGTGGGTTAATTACAATGAGTCTCTAGAACTGCATCATAATTTTCTAGCAAAGTCTAGTTTGTAAGAATGTAGAAAATAAAATAGTATGTAAGTTAAGCTTCTCTTTGCTATGCTTTAATTATACTGGACATAGTGGCATCTGAACAAAAGTATCTTTCATGGAGAAATGCTGTATGGTTGATAAGCCTCAAATCCTCTAAAAATACAGAATTAGATTACTTGGCACAAGTATTGTTTGCACTTCTATTTACTTTACATGCAGTGATACACATCAGCTTGATGATACTAAAAAAACCCCCAACCAAACAACGTACTATAAACCAACGCTTTGTCATGAGCAAGTAAGTTCTAGTTACACTTTTTTCCTACTTAAAACTATCTCCTGAGCAGCTAATTTCAGCCTGATATTTACTCAGCAATAACTACCACCGCTGTGTCTTGCAGAAACGTCCCTGGGAGCTGCAGGCGGATGACTTGTGTAGAGGTACACGACTTGCACAAGCATTACAAAGGATGCTCTGGTGCCAGAACCTATTTAAACCATCATTAAAGGCAGTACAATTTAAACCGTTTGCTTGATCCTGAAGGACCTCTGAGGCTGTGTAGAGATAGCTTTTCATGTTAGTAGTCTGATTTGCCCAAAACCTGCAGCTTTGCCCCACACCAAGGCTCTTGCCCAGCCATGGAGCATGCAAACCATTGCAGAACACAGGCCTGTGAGCTACAGAGCCCTGCAAAGGAAGAGGTCGGTTACATCCGAGAGGTCAAGACGGCATTCAAAGTGATACTTCAGTTATTCAAGCATGAAGAATAGGAAACATAATTACCTGAACTGCATTCAGATGGTAATATGAGAGGTAATTCAGCACAAAGATAAACTGAATCCCGTAAGTGCATTCACTGTATAACAATGGGAAACACAGAAAGGTGGTGGATGAGCCTCAGATAATTACAAACAGTGTGCATAGGATCAGTAGAAAAAGCAAACTGCGCAGTGAGATGTGCAGGCTGGAAAATGGCCAACTGTAACGTGTGAGTTTACTTGGCTAGTGCATGAACTGAGTGCATGATTTTAACATTGCCTGAAATGTCCAGCATGTGAATGAGGTCATTTATCATGCACTCAAGGCTTCATTGAGAAATCTGTGCCACTAAATAATAACTTATAGGTCAGCAGAAAATGTGTTTAAGGGAAGCTAGACTTTGGTCTCAAACTGCTGGATTAATTTTAACCCCTTTAGGTGCTATTTGATCCCCCTCACCAGTGATAGGCTTAGTATTTGTCCTCTGCCCTAATGAAATTGATATTTGAGAGAGAAAGAGGTCATAATCACCTGGCTCTGGCAACCATACAGGTATGGGGAGAGAGGGACCACCTTCAGACAGGCAGAACATCATTGCCAGAGGATAAATCTGCAGCCTCAAAAGGAGGTGATGCATGTTCCAGGTCCTGACTGCCAGCTCAGGCTCTGCAAGGTGATAGCCAAGATGCAGCCAGGCAGCACAGCCGTCTCTGGAGCTTGCCTGCTAGCCAGGCAGTGCCTGCACCTCACACAGCAGAACTGCACTTACACCTTCTCTGCCTAAACCTCTTCCCCCATGTCTTCTAACAAGAAGTGCTTAGAAAGTTTAATTTCGAACAATTAATGAAGTCTATCTATGTCACATCTGGATGTGGCAGATGAATCTGTGTATTGGAAGACAGAAGGCTGAGGAGAGGTCTCCAAAGTTTTCACTGCTCAGGAAGTTACTCGTGTGCTGAAGCTGCAACAAGGGCCTTAGCATGTCCACAAACTCGAAGTATGAAGATCAAGATAAATTTTATCTAGGCCAGGACACAACCTCAACCTATATCAGCAGGAGATGGCCATCATAAAACATATTTCCCAGTAACAGTACAACTTTGCGTGTTCTTAAATGTCTCAATACTAATACCCTGGATATGTTCAGCCAGCTAGCTGTGCATTCCAGACGTTTTGATTTCTCATGTATTTGCAGCTTTCCCTTTTTTTTTTAAGCAGCATAACTGCTTCATGACTGGGCCCTGAATGTTTTCCCTTTCCTTAAAATGAACAGCAGGCCTGGGTGACAACTTATTGCATAAATGCCATAGTAGACAGAGGAAGGGCAAAGAAAAGATGGATCCATTACTCAATGGGAAAAGACAGTTTTTAACAAATGGTGTGGGGTAAGTAGAATTTTGAATGCCTTTCTCATATCAGACTTCAAGAAGAGGGTCAGCTGTGACCATGTGTCTTCCATAATTAATACCAGCAAGAAAACCTAAAAAGAAAAGGAACGAAACCAGACAGTGTGCTGGGATCTTATGAATCTCATCCTAGGGAACTACAAGAACTAACAGATGAAAATTTCTGTGTTGTTAATATTTACCTGAATTCACTCAGGATGGGTGAAATACCAGAAGATTTGGAAAGAGCTGATGTTGTGACTACACTTATAATACTAGAAAGGATTTAGGAATTAAGATCAGCTAGAATGATTGCCTTTCTGGGTCAGGGGGAAACTCTCAATGCCTAAAGTTAAAAGATGATTAACAGCAAAAATGGCTGTAGGGGTTAATCAGAAGCTTAAAACATTACCATGCCATTGTGCAAAAAACCTGTACTTGCACGAGGATTTATAAACATTTATCTGCAATAATTGTAACATAATCCTTCCACTGCACTCAGTGATGGAGCACTGTGTCCAGCTTTGAAAATCCCATTTCAGAGGATGATGTGAGCTAACCTGAAAATTAAAGGAAGTTCAATCCATCACTTAATTAGCAGACAAGTATAACAACAGAGATAGGAGTTGAATTTCAGCCTAGAAGGATACTACAGTCCATCCACCAAAAAAGAAAAGATACGCAAGCTTATCAAGCACAAGAAATGTTAAATACATGAGCATTGCTATATCTTTTTATCATATTTCAGTGATGTTCTTTCCACTTTCAGTCAAAAACCTCTCAACTGTAGAACAACTCCTGTCTTGACATCATACAAATAAACTAAAACATAAATCACAAGTAACTTTTTATCCTACTAGAATATCCACAACATTAAATAAATGGATAAATCTGAAAGGTATGAATTCAATTCAATACACTAGCTCTTGTTTTGATAAAAGGGTACACTCAAAAATTATACATCTTATATTAAAAGGCTCAATTCTGGATAGAAATAAAACCTGTTTCACAGAAACAGCCAGGCTTGAGGGGATTTTGACAGTAGGACTAATATTTCTGAGTCTTCTTGTTCAAATTTTGCAAAATTAGTCCAGATTTGCATGGTACTCTTTGACTGACTCCTACTGAAATCTCTAATATTGAAATACTTTGGTTCCAATTAAATCATGCCACTTAGATGACATTCTTACACTGTTACAAATTTTGTATATATGTGAAAAGTTATATACTCTGTATGAAATATATACCTACATCCTGAAGATGTGAAAGTGATATTGATAAGTTGCTTTATGGAGCAAGACTCTAATGGGGAACATTTAAATATCTACAATCTGTGCCATCTATTCATTCCCTTAATTTAATCTAAACTTCAAAACCTCTCACAGATTTCAGAAAGACACAATTTAACGAAAAATTAACCTTCAAAAATTATACTTAATTTCCCCTGAAATACTAACCTCTCCAAAATTCCCTCATCTATATGGTTTAAGTTTTTTTAGAGCTGTGGAGAGAACTGGTGAAGTTTTTGCTCATCCCTCATGCCCTTATAGTAGAACAAACAGAAGATCCTGAGCTTCCCAAGGGGATGTATAGAGCTCTCCTCCTTTTCCTGCCAGGTCCCAGAGGAAGAACTTTTAAAGTGGATATACTTTTTGCAATTGAAAAGTAGTTCTGTAAGCGATGCAACTACTGTAACTTGGTTTCCAAAGCAGCTTTTTCTTTTATTATTTTTTTTTTGGGATTGACTACTGACATGGTAAACTGCATTATACTTAGGCTGTCATATACGTATATATGAATATAATATAATACGTATATATGAATATATACATTCAGTTTCAAAATATTTCCATCAGAATTCCTGCAATGTCATCCACAGTCTGAATTTTCTCCTGTAGTGAATTATGGGAGCTGTGAGCTCCAACCCGAGCTTGTCCCTGGGGTATGGCTTTTATGAGGTGTCACCCACACGTGAACTCTCTGATATGCAAGAAGAGTTGAGCACACACTGCAGCTCTTCCCTGAACACAATATCAATCAGGTCTTCCCTCTCCACCCAGCCAGCAATTTTCCACAGCATTATAGAAAAATATAGACATGTGCTATTTGACAGGTGCAGAACAGAGTATCCCACACAGCTTCAGTGTATACAGTATATCATAGAAATGTAGTATTTTTGAGACCCTTACCTCTCCATCATAATTGCACAAATTCAGTTAATGGGTAAAAAGGTTACCAATGAAAGAAAGCCTGCCAGGTATTTTTGACATGACCAGTTTTTGGAGGAAATCATGCTTAAAAAAATAGCTAAAGTATGCTTTATGCTTGGGTCTGAGTCATGCTCTCACAGCAAATAAGAACAGAGGTAGGTCAATTATTCATTACTTAAACAAATGTCCAGACATTCAGTTTTCAATAACCATAACTCCACTTTATATACTGCTTCATCTTAACTGGAAGGAGGCATGTTCAGCTGCCTTATTCATCCTCCAGGTGAAGTAATCCTTCAGCAGCTATAGAAATAAATGTTCATATAGGCAATTGAAAGAATGTCTACCGTCTCATACCTGGTCTCTGTTTCTACATTGCAACTATAAATTCCAAGAGTTATCTTAATAATGCTCTTTTCCGGCTTGAATTTTTTTATCTAGATTTATTTTGTAATCTAACGGCCCATGTTATTTCTCTATTTCTAATACTAATATACTAAAATGAAATAATACAGTCCCTATAGGTTATCAAAGCTATGTGTCTCCAGCCTAAAATTTTGAACTATTAATTGTATTATGTTGCACATCTGATACCAACCCTACTTTCACTATAGTTCTTCAGACTGTTCTAAAAGACAGTAAAATTTCTGATTTTTTTTTTTAGATCACAGTAAAAATGCTACATTTCAAATTGAAAAAAAAATGTACTTGTAGTAAAGAAGAGAGCTAGCATTTAATTTGTGAGATAATGAACATTTGTATATACAAGCACTGTTTATGCAAGATCTGTGTTCTCTGCCCTGATGAATCTAAAACAGTTGCAGAGGAAACAAAAATATTGTAGGCTAAATACTAACATTCTTTGCTTTGCTATTCTTTTAATAATGAACTTCCTTGGATGGAAAACCCCTAGTCTTACATGTGTTCTGTATTTGTAGGTACATCCCTGTCAGGAAATGCTGTGAAATGGAAGTTCCTGACAAATAAAGTTCTTGGCCTTAAACATTCCATTGATATTACTCGAATGTCAGAAAGAATAGTTTCCAAACTTTGGCCATTATTCTATCTCTATTTAAAAACCATTATGTTCTTGGAGATAATTAGTAATAAACATATGGGTTATATAGTCATTGGAGTTTGTCATAAAAACAAAATAGGGAAAATGTAATTAATTCCACTTTCTATGGTGCTATTATTGCTTGCTTCGCATGAAGAAACCATAGATATGAATCCCACTATATCCCCAAAGTCCTTTGGCCCCCTTCTAATAACTAGGGATGGAACAAACAGGTTTTGTCTAGTTTTGGATCCAACTGAATATGAGATACCAAAAGGTTTAGTCTAAAAGTATTGCCCTTGCATTCCAATCACCGTGAACTGCAAAGTAAAGTGCAGAGGAGAAACCAGGGAGGAAACTCTAATGGAGAAAAATAGAGTGAACGATATGAAGCCAAATAATAAAGCAAATATCAAAACTCAATAAAAGGGCACAGAGAAAGGAAATTGAAAAGACAGACATTAGTATATTCTCTGCTTTTCTTGGAGGAAAGTATGGGTAACAGAAATTCATAAAGTTTTCCAATCAGTAACACATCCCAGAGGTGAAAAAATCCTATTTTAATTGATTCAGTCATGAAAGTGAAAATTAAAAAGAGAGGTTTTCCCATCTCCATTTTTTCTTTAAACCAGCAAATCCTAAAATGATGTTCAGTTTGCAAAGAAAGTCCCTCACCCAGATGGGAAATGCCAAAACTCAGACTGTCTCTGCAACGCTGTTTCCCACTCCACGTGCACATGCATTGCATTACAGACTTTCCTTACCCACCACCCCATCCCATCCTTCATATGGCCATCGCCTTGTTCTCCTCACAAAATGACCAGGACTCACTTCATATGCATGGAAGCAAATGATTCATCTTGTCTATTCTGGATGTGGACTTGGGGTTCATGTACTGCACATTTGTTAGGTGTTGGTCTGAAGACCAAGCAACAGATTCTGTAGCCTGGGTCTAAGTATTCCTCATTGCAAAATAAGAATTTTATTCTACTCCTTCCTTTCGCTTTTAGCAAGATGAACCTGGCATCCAGAGAAATTATGGTCAAAGTTGTCCATTAAATTCAGATGAAGAGTAACAGGTAAGTACAAGATGACCTTCCTGAGTCCTTTGCATTAGACAGTACTTCATGCAATAAAACCGCAGCTTTACCTACAAGGATGACTTTTGTCTCTGCCACAAGCTGCCCCCCTGCTAATAGAACCCAACTTCTCAGCTAAGCACAACTCATCTTGCACAATGCAGGGCAAGAATTCTGTAGAAACGCCCCCCCCTTCCCCTCCCCAGCATATAATGTCATTAAAATGAGTCATCATGCTTTACAGTCCCATTAAAATTATAGCCACGATTTTGTATTTCCTATCTGTTAAGCACTGAGCTTTGCTGGATTGCTGTCTATTAGCACCACTCATGCATGTTATCTCTTTGGTATTAATTTAAAACTTTCAAAGAAACCAGAAATAGTGTCATGTTGCCCATGAAGACATGTAAAGTTCACCAGTAGAAACTAATCCAGACAACCCAGCTTGATCTCCTGTGCACAGACCAGGATTTAAAGGCGTAGCACACACACACACAACCATGGGGTTTCACTGACATTACACAACAAAGAATGAAATTTGGTTAAACTCCTCTTCTATATCAGGTTGTCCAGGACCCCACTCCCCATCTAACAGAGCCTCCTGCTCCCACTTCTCCATTCTAGCCCCTTTGACCCACCTAAAAGCCAATCCTCCTTTGCCATTTTTTTCTCCACCAAGGCCCAGTCTTGTTCCCAAAGGAGCTTTCTGCCTCCCCTCACTATCCTTCCTACTTTAGCCATCTCATTCAGCCCATACCTACCCTCTGCCACCACTTCCACTTTCCTTCTTTACCACTTCAAGACCGCCTAAACACCCTTGGCTGCTGCTCCTGCTCTCCTGCATTACCCAGCCTTGCCTCAGGGCCCTGCCTTGTGGCTTCTATACCCTTCACTGTTTCTTTTGGCTTCTGCTGTATCTGCTGTCCCTCCACCATCCAGGTCTGTATCTGCTTCTCACAAAACATCTTTCAAATCACTTTGGCCAGTGCTTGGACTTTATTGGGCGTCATCCAGCCAGTCCTATTTCCAGAGGAAAAAAAACACACTCTGCATTTCCATCACCCTTATAATATGCTCCTTTCAGAAGTATCAATATTTGTTCTTCAACATCTCTTACAAAAACAGCTCACAGTAACATCTTGCCTAAAGTAAAACAACCATCCCAATGCAGAAAGCCAGTACTTAACAGGGTTTAATTCATGCTCAAGAAGACAGGAAGTGTAAGCTGTAAATAATAAAAGCATGTGCCATGTTGCAGCACTGCTAATAGACACTAGATTTCTCTTGTGGAGAAATTTCACCTAAAACTCTAAGCAGTAAGTGCAACCCTTGCTTGAAGTTGCAAAGCATTACATAGCCCAACAGCATTTTGATAAAGTGAGGAAAGTGAAAAAGGAACTGAGATAGCCATAAAAATCACATCCCTTAAAAGGACACATTTTCTGTTCTGTAAATCCTGCATGATTTCCTTTTCTCTATGCACCAAATAAATGAGAGAACACAAAGGGAATAAACGGCTGTTTAAAAAACTTCAGCTTGGTGGAAAAAATACTGTTACAGGATTTTCTATGGAAGTTTTCAAATTTTAAAAACTTGACTGGGAAACATTATTTACTATAAAATCAATAAATATTGGTTACCAGGGCAGAAAGAACTGTACATCTGGTTTTTTTGGAATAAAGGTTTTACTTTCTTGAAATACATCTCAAGATCAAAAATTACTTTCCACATTACATTGCTAAATAATCAAGAGGTTCTGTGAGTGAGACCAGAAATTTAAGCCCTCCCACCTCCAGCTTTTCTATTTGCTCTCTTCTGCCATTAATAAAGTGCTTCAAACTCAGTTTCCTTTGTAGAAACAAACAGATCATCCATCTCCCTGAGTAAGACTAGGTGTCACCACTTTTCTCTTATTTGTGAAATAATAAAAGTCATACTGCAGGAAAAAAAAAATTCTTTTAAACCTTATTCAGGTGGGAATAAAAACTGTGACCTTGGATGCCATGTGTGTGAAATGAAAGTACCGTTTCAAGTTACAAAGGTCTATAATCTACACTTATTTCTCCTATGGATTTAGGATGGAGGGATAGCAATTTCTGTTCTGTATTGAAAGGATTCTACTTCTTGCTCATATTTAAATATAAACTCTATGAAGAGTACCATTAGAATACTACTACTTTTATTTCCTGATAGATTGGCAACTTACCCTCATTTTACACCATGCAGATTAAATGGCTACTTTTAAATGCAGTTCTAAGGAGTACTGCCATGAAAACTAAGTTAAAAAGAGGCAATGCTCCAGCAGCCCATTGCTCAACAGATCAGTGAAAGCAGATCGTAATCTTATATTATCCTCCACATTTGTTTGCATTCTGAAAGCATATAAGCCTTTTCAAACACACTTGATCTGTTTAGTTTTTATACAAGAAATAGTCGCAGCTGCCTTGTTAGGACCCACAAAGAAGAGTTTTACTTGCAGGGTTGAAAGATTCTGTGTCTGTACTGATGTCTATTTTCTCTTTATTTTTCTCTATTTAATCTTTCTCACACTTGCTAATAATTTCAAACCATTATTTCAAATAAAGCTTCCCAATACAGTGGCACATTTAGACTGTAAAAGATTGTGATTTACCACTTTGACAGCTCAACATTTTTAGCTTGTATACAGCATCCAGCCAAAACTGAACAACAAAAATGTTTTGAGCCCTTTTATTTTCAAAACAAATGCTTTGTGTACAAGAATCTGTCTTTTAGAAACAATACACACACACACACACACACACATATATAGAGCTCCTATTATACAATAATTGATGTTTGGGGTTTATTAAAAGCACAGTGATTGCAAATGCATTTGATTATTTCTTTTGCAGCATGAAATAACCAGTTACCTTTCAGGAATGAAGCCCTCCGTGGCACAAGCCTTTCTGTGATTTCCACCTGCTCTTGCTGATGCTGTTTAACCAGGTTTCCTTCGCTGCCAGCTCTCAAAATCTTTTCACCTAGTCTAATTTTTCGTGATCGGCTGTTAAAGTCTTCTTTCCTAGACAAAGGCGATCGAGGAGCTGTATTAGCCGACACAGGTCGAGCCAAGCGAGAGGGTTTGGACATCCTGCCTGTGCAGGAATGTACCTGCTCCAAAAGCAATTTCTAAAAAAATCCTTCGCAGCTCACTTTCCAGCACAGAGGCTGAGGAGTTTGTGTGTGCAGCGCAGCTGGATGTGGAGTGCTGTGCTGCCAGCCTGATCAGTTTTAAACACCCAGCGTTGGGTGGTCACGCAGTTTCCCAGACCTGTGGAATGCAAATGTGTGCTGGGGTAAAACAGATGACTCTGTCCTGGTGCTGAGTCCCAGCCACGCTGTGGGGAGCAGCTGCTCTTCCAGGGACTGTCTGGAGCTCCCAGAGTGCACTGACGAGCACCCTGGCATGAGGGGAATGCTCCACCTACGCAGGTACAACATGAAAAACCACCCAGGCGCGGGGTTACCTCTGCATGTGGGACCCTCCCGCATTCCTCTCCCAACCCTCTCTCTCAAACAAACACTTTCTTGTTTCAGCAGATTTCCTCGCAGTGTGCCAAAACCACACTGCTTCAGTGCTGTATGGTAAATGCCTGATGTCAAGAGCACATTTGTCTTTGAGTTAAGCACGGCGCAAGCTTAAATTGGATTAAATGATGCATATTCTCCTAGCACTGTATTATCTAACTCACCAAAAGAAAGGAAGGATTGACAGCAAATATCATCTCTCTTTGAAAAATGGCCCAAATCCCTTATTATTAACTGGCATTGTTTAGGAAGCAACACTGCACAGAATACTGCCCATTATACTTTCCTATTTCACTGGTACATATATATCTAGAAAACCCCTGGCTTCTTGCACACTACAGATAATCATGTTCTTTTACGGACTCTCTAAAGAAAAAATTCCTGACCTCAGGCTACATTATTTCAAATCTCAGTTCCCGGGTGCTCTTTTTTGAAAATGCCCAGGCAAATCCTGTCTAACTTTCTCTGCCAGCTCTGTGCTTGTGAATGCTGCCAAGACGAGGAGCATTTGGTCACATGAAAAGAAAATTCCATTCCCCATAATTTTGGAAACAACTTCTAAAGAAAAACAACATATTGCAAACAAAAGAAAACATCACAGCTACAGTTGCAGTGAAATCTTCATGCTGAATTTTAAAATGTATTTCTCAATATCCCAGGCAACCAGTATGCGGCATCTCTAACAGAATATGAAGGTCCATTTTATTCTAAAACTAGAGCAAACATAACCAAATCAATATTACACAAGCTAAAATACTAATAGATATTTAGGAAAAACGCTTAACAAGCAAAAAGGAAGCAAAACATGACTAAATTATTGCAGCCATTCCTCGCTTTCTGAGATGGCAACTGCACAATGCAGTAAAATAATTTTGCAAGTTATTTCCATTTTTTTTTCCAAGAGTCACACATTAAATAGGTAATTGTTTATGTCTTCTCTGTAAAGCATGGTGTTTAGTGCTTTATTGCTCCATCAAGAATGGGTCAGATTAAGTGCAGTACAGCAAGCCTTTCCATGATATTATTCTGCACATTATATTATCAGTACAGGAGGAACTCTGAGTGGGAAGATTTCTACTCACAAGGAGGGACCTGAGGGGCATGAGAGTAACTGGGCTCATTAGCAGTGCTCAGGCACAGCAGGTCGTGCAGAAGACAATGAAGAACAGAAACAGGGGAGAAAAAGGATGATGAATGGAGTGTTAATCATGTAACTGGAGTAAAGAATGAGTGAAGAAGGAAGAGAAAATGTGAATCCCAGTATGAACGTGAGAGATCAGTTGTACTGAGCCTAAGAAGTACTGTCATTCCCTTTCAAGATCTTGGACTGTTTGACCAATAGTAATTTTTAATATCTTCCATTATGATTTCTCATTGTGTAAGCAGACACAAATGCTGTATGCTTAAGAAGCGTTTTTAAGCCATGACAATAATGCCTCTGACACTACAAATACGTATTTTAATTCTGCCAAACACAGAACAATTGTGAAATAAAATCTAGTCCTGAGTGACAACAAAAATAGTGTTTCAGTTTTTGAATCACTACTGCTAAAGCAAAATCCAACTGAGATTGCTGTATATTACACATTCACCCAAACTAAGTACCCTTATGACAGGCTGCTCGTGGAAAGAATGGCTTCACCTGTGAAGGAGAATCTAACTAGATGGTCATGTTACTTGTAAACTTAAAATAATTTCTAAGCAAAAGAAGGAGATTGTGAATTCAAGATTTTCCTAAGGTTCTCTCTAGCAATGTAGCAAAAAAGATGAGGAAAGGGAGCTCTATCCATCAGCTTTTGATAGGAAAGGCCCTATGTTGTCGATTTGGATGCCAAGGTGACACTTCTGCACTGAAAGAAAGCAGCAACATCCTGGTTTTGACTAGAAAGAAGCTCTTTGTCTCACAGCAGAGACACAGCCCTGCAGAAATGGAGGGAGTCAAACACGTTCCTCAAATACGGGAAATTCCTGGAACACTCCAGTCAAAGATGACCATTTTCAGTAAGATCTCGGTGCCTGATGGCACTATGTCATGTGAGGAGGGGCTGAGAGAGCTGTGCCTGCTCAGCCTGGAGGAGGCGACCTGTCCATGTGCGTGAACATCTGATGTGGGGATAAAAGAGGACGGAGCTGGGCTGTTCTCAGTGGTGCCCAGCAAGAGGACAAGAGGCAATGAGAGCAAATTGAAACTTGGGTGGAAAAAAAGAACCTAAGACTTTTTATAGAGTGAAGGTGGTCAGACACTGGCACAAGTTGAACAGGGAGGTCGTGAAGTCCCCATCTTTGGAGATAAGCAACGCAGGCACAGCCCTGACCTGCCTGCTGTAGCAGAGCCTGCCTGAGCTGGGGGTTGGACTAGGCAATCTCCAGCAGTGCCTTCCCACCCTCCAGAGTTTTGTCATTTTGTATTATCAAACTTATTCAGAGGCTACTTATAATCTGGAAGCCTAAATATCTTTAAATCTGTCCAACAGTAGATATACAACCTTTCTCCAAAGTCCCTGCAATTAAACTATCCCATGCCTGACTGCCATTTCTGGGAGGATTTGCTTCCTTTCTGGTCATTCATCCCATTTAGCTTCCTGCAGTCTGTGGTACGGTGTTCCCCAAGAAAATGTCCTCTTTGTTTGTTTTAAAAGTTCTGAGATGTGAAGCTGGTGATTCTAGCTATGAGCATCAAACCCTTAAAACAAAAAAAAAAAACAAAAACAAAAAAATTCAATCCCCCCAAAAACCAAAACAACTCCACCCCAAAAATCCCCCCAAACCCTGAAATAAACCATTCAAGGACATAAGCTGAGGCTGCTTAGCTGCCCGTGTTTCAGAGTGGATGTAGACACAGTAAATCAGTGCACTCTGGGCTGGAGCAGCCTGAGAGTGCAGCCCAGGGTTGCAGCCAGCCCCCATCACCCACATCCCAACTGCACAGGTCCCCTCTCCCCAGCCCAGCTGCCCTGGAGGCCTGGGCTCCTCCCAGCTGTGGAGCAGGTCCCTTCCTGCCAATCCCTCCCTCTTCACCATGGGTTTTTATTGAAGTTCCCCAGGAAGCAAGTCTTTCATCAGCTCTCAGGCTTTTTGAAATGCCAAGCTACTCTTTTGAACTAAAAAAACACAAAACAAACCCACAAAACCAAAAATAAACAAACAAGAAAGATACCCCAAACAAAAAGTTCAAAACAAACCCAGCCCCTTTTCCCTTAGATTTCAGATAGCCAACTTCAGCTACGTAGAGACATCATATTGATGTAACATACCATTAAGCAAAAAGCAGTTCAGTTTGTCAGGTTTTCATAAAGTGCTGTAGGAAGTTTTCTAGTGCTTTGGGTCAATGAATAAACTCTGTCACAGCCTCACTCAGCAGAAATTATTATCAAGGGACCAACAGTGAGGTCTACGCTTTTGAATAATCACATATATGTAAACCAGTAATATTTTTAGAAAACCATACACTTTCCATACACTGTTTAAAACATTGTCCTTTTAGTTTCAAAACTAACCTCTCCTCTTTCCTGCCTAGAAAATAAATTACTGCTGAAATATGACAACAAGAATTTGTTAAGAGTTAGCTAACAGAAGGCATTTTTACCATAACATATTAGATAGGTTATGATACTGCTATTAACTTAAGCAATGTTTGTGCCCTCTGGGATAAAAGAAACGTGACTATAGATGTTATTAATCCAAACAAAGCCTTTGCAAAACTTGATGTTTCCTTTTTTGGGCAACCATGGAGTTCTAGTTTACATTTGCACATAAAGAGCTGGGGAGGGGAGAGGATCCCTTGCACGTGAACCAGGAAAAATTGGGAGTTGATGCTGTACAGTTCAGGATATGGTGTTTTCTCAGCCTACCAAATCCTCCCCCAAATTTTGGCCTGCAAGTATCTAAAGAGAGAAAGGCACGTATACAGAAATATTTCAACTTCAGCAGACTCTTTCTAAACTACTGACAGGCAACAACTGCTACACCAGTAAATGGAAGTTGCAGGTGCAGAAGTTAAAGCTGCAAATTAATGAAGCCTTCTCTTTACAAAATTACGCAAGTAACCAGATGGCGTAACATTTTCAGCATGAAATGAGAAATAAATGTATAGGCACCAAAAGAACAAGATCAGTGATGAAAACAATTTTAGATGCAAGTCACAGATAGGTATGTAATGTAATAATAAAAAAAAAAAAGCTTGGTGCTTCAGAGAGCTACATTTTCTAGTAACTGAAGCATGCAAAATTAGTGACAAGTTAATTTTGCAGATGTTAAAGCTTTCTTAGAGCTATGTACCAGTGCTTTATTTCTCCATACATGATTTCTGAAATAGTTGCATAATACAGAAGATGCTGCACATTCAATGTATTGAGACCCATTTTGAAACATTTCACACAGATCTGAAGACATTTTTGCTGGGAGAATAAACCATGCAAAAGGAAACTAGTCATTCATTCAAAGACAAGTGAACCCCTCCAATAGAAAGCAAGCTGTAATTATGGCAAGTCCTGTTACTCTTGGATATGGTCCTAAAAAGGAAAGTCCGTTAAGAGTCCTGCTCTAATATAATAGCTGCCTAGAAGATGCTATAATTAAAGCAGAGTTGTCATTTATATCACAAAATTCTGTTCCAGAGATTTACTACTCAGCCATAAAAATTTAATCTCAGTTCCAAGTCTTTAAAAAAAAAACTAAGTCAGAAAAAAACCCTCCAGGTCTACTTTATTTCCTTTTTGTCAAAATTTAGAAAATTAAACCATAGCAAAAACTTTCTTAAAGATAAAAGCATTTACAGCTGTAGGAATCTAAGTACCTTATTCTGCTGCAAACCCAAAAAATACTATCAGTAAGGGCAAAGTTAATTTTCTTTATTATTTTATCACTTCTGCATCTTATATTTTGCTTTGGTTCAAAGGCCTTCAAAGTCCTGGTTTGCCTGAGTACACAGGTCTGTGGCTTACTATTAAAGTGTTTGTAAAGATTGAACTATATCAAGGTTATGGTTTCTCTAAGCAGGTATAGGTACATCACTCCTATCCCTCACCTGGTGTTGTTCTGTCCTCAGGATGCCTTTTGACAACTGCACTCGGTTCCCTTCCCCAGCTGAAGGGTTACAGGAGCCCAAGCACACTTAGACACAGGTAACTGCATGTACCAAAGGGTGCATCATCAGAAGAGCAAAGCAACGGGGCACGTGTGTGAAAACACAGCCTTTAATGTTTGAAATGTTTGCCAGGATTGTTGCTAAGATTTCCAATTGGTGCCAACTGTGATGGCAGGCCTGGGTACTTTATCCTGATGAGATATGTTAATCACTAAGCAATTCCAGACAGAACAATCAACTGTGAACAGCTGCCCATGCAACTCATACCAAATACTTTTTTTTTTGCAGAATGCCACCTTTTTCTATATATCAGCCACTCACAGAAGAATACAAAATTCAAATATTTATGCCATATTTAAATTACTGCTAAACTCTCGCAAAGTGTTCTGTACTTGGTGCTATACTACTTGGCTATAATAACTAAAAGTGCTAAAATTTATACAACCTTGGTTCAAAGCTTTTTTGCTTGTTCTGATCTTTTAATCAAATCAAATAAGAACTTGGGCTCAATATGTTCTTAAAGGAATACCTGTTAGCCATAAATCACAGCAGATTATCACTATTATTCCTTCATTGTTAAGTAACATGTGAATATTGCTTTCTACATCTGCAGTTATTTCACATGAGGTTCTTAAAACATTTTAAAATTTGCACAAAATTATCTTTTGCCAATTTATAGCATTAGTAGTTTTTTGATAAAAGAGAAAAGTGTCCAAATTTCAAAATCTCTTCTTAAATTACGTAAGTGAAACTATGACTGGCTTAGTCTTTATTGCCACTATAAATAGGGGAGGGAGAGAAACAATTTATAACACTAACACTTTTTTACTCTGAAGAAAATGTTAGTTTCAAATGTTAGGTGCTAATTTGTTTTAGCATAACTGCAGCCTTCTCCAGCTTTTTGAATCACCATTTTCAAATGACCACCTCTTAATAAAAAAATAACCTTTAGAAGAGCTCCAGTGCATCAAAAATACAACACAGAGAGCTTAAAGCTTTACACAAGATAAAATATGCCTTACAGAAAATCAGCCCCTTATGATGGTTTGAATGAAATCTTGGAATGGAGAGAAGCGGAAATAGGTAGGAAGCAAGAGCAGGTTGGATATGCCAGGAGACACAAACGCAATCCTTTACTGACAGAATCCTGCGCATGTGGTCAAGGCACAGATAAGTCCTTTTCATTGTTTCAATACTCCACTTTCATCATGAAGTTCTGCATCATCCACACGGGGGGAAAAATAGGTAAGAAAAGTAAGCACAAAATGAATGAAAGGAGGATAAACTTCAGGCATGAGGGCAATTCGCTCATATTCCACATGAAGTATTTTAACTATTCCTCATCCACTAAGGCTCCATCAATAGCACCCAGGTATGGGTGCTGCGGCGGGTGGTCTCATAAGGAGGAGCAAACTACAAAGAAAAGAGAACCACGGAAAGACAGTGGTCATCCTCTGAAGATGGTGGTGAGAAGGAATAGCTCTATAGGGCACCCGTAGCTCTGGCACTCTTGGCTGGACTACCACAGTCTTCTTCCACCACAGACCTTGGATGTAAAGAAAAATCTCCACAGGTCTATGGAAAGCGGAAGGCAGATACAGAAGTAAGTAAGCAGATATAGAACACTTTATAGTCAGGTATTACAATAATATTTATTTAGAGGCTTTTTTAAAAAGCAAAATAATTAGTCAGAGACCCTGTCTAAACTGCAGACAGGCACAGAGACTGTTCCACCAATCCAGTGTCCTTTTCTCAGGAGTAGCCCTGGCAGTGATGACTTAGCGAACCACAGAACATAAAATGTATTTTTCTGCTTGTGAGATGCAATATTTTTCAGACACCCCTTAATGAATATTTCAAGAAGCTAATCTGATCAGCTGTCTGTGATTTTTTTGTGGTTTTGGCCATCACAGAAAAAGGAAAAAAAATCCTTTTCTCCTAAGTCCCGTTTAAAATGTGCATCATCAGAGTACAGCAAGCTTTACTTTTTGCAGTTTTACTTACACAGTACAACATATATGATGAACAAGGTTCTTTTCTGTGTCAAAATTTCAAGTGACTGGTGTTGAATTCGATCCTTTCTGTCACTTACACTGTCCTTACAGCACAGTAAAAAGTGCCCTATAATGCTGACTGCACGGGTTTGAGTAAACTGTCTATAAACAGTCAGCTGCTTGATCCCTTGCTGTCTGAGCAGCTCTGGAGAGATGAACGTGTTTGTTAAACAACAATAAAAAATCTGCAACTCCATTGATTATGTTTCCATAGCTATAGATAGTAGTTCAGGTAGTCCAAGTTTACCACTACTCCACTGAAAAGCACAGGCATTGCATCCTCACCTGCTCAAGCCATCTGGAAAGATATTTCTTGGTTACAGTCTGCCCATACTTATAGAGACTAAATGTTCTGAAATCTGGAGATTTTATGCAGATGACTTGATGTCCTGCTTTGCATATTTGATGATTTATTACCTTATTTACATAAAAGACAACAAATGGTTCCAATTACTAGCATTTAAGAGTGAGGAGATTGCAACACATCATAGCATGCTTTAGGAATGCAGCAACTGTTGTTTCCTTTATTTCTGGCAGATATTTGGGGTGGTATCCAGGTTACCATGACGGTTCCTCCAATCTCCATCATTAGACATTGTTCGTCAGGAACACAAAGGGAAAATCTAATACAGTGATCAAAGAGCAGACAATAGCAAATGGCAAAGAGGCAAAGAAAGCTGAAATAGTAGTCTTTCCAACCAAGAAAAATCTTGAAAAGAACTAATAACTCTATCAATAAAAAATAAGGGCATATGAAGTACGTTATTAAGAACCTCAACCTATTTTGTAAATGGAAAACTAAACTGATGACCATGCCAAGTAAAATATATAAATGTAAAATCTTCTTTAAAAAAAGGTCAATTGCCATTTTAAAGTAGGTTAGCACAAGTTAAAATAAAGAGGACATTCATGACCAGCATTTCTGCCTAGAACCATGAAGGAAGTTGGTAAAATGATGTTTTGAATGCATATTCTGTTTCCCATGGACCACATTATTTACTACGCTCTACCAAACAGTGTTCTCTGATCTCACTGTTCTTGATGCTATATTGGTTTGCTGTAATGACTAGAAGATGTAAAAAACATAGAGTCTTAGTTCAAAGTTGTTTCATTTTTACTAATGCATTAATCAAATAAAGTAAAACTAGCTTCGATATGTTCCTGTTTGATCCCAGAGGGTTAAAATAAAATTGATGTTATAAGGGTTGCTACATAAAGAACAGACAGGCGTGTACTTAGAAACACATACAGAGAGAGACAGAAAGAGAATAGGTGAAAAGAAGTAGAAAAGAGTATAAACTCCCCTCTGATAAGACCTCCAGAGCTTTTAATGGGCATCAGTCTGCTATCAGGGAGATTTCAGCAAGTCTGACCTGAATTCCTTCCACTGAAATGCAACCACCACATCTACCATGTTATTATATGAACCATAAAATAAACAGAATAATTCAGAAGCTATTAAATATTAATGTTACAAATTCTGAGAGCAAGCCTTCATTATATCCCTCATTTTAATAGTCCTTAAAATGCCTTTGAGTGAAAAGGTCTGTAGGGGGAAAGGCTGGAATAACTAGGATCAAAAAAATCAGGTTTCTTACCTCAATAAAGAGTGCTTGAAGGGGAAAAATAGGATCTGAGCAACTTCCATATTTAACATTAGAATTAAATGGATCTTTTAAATCTTTGCTGGACTTTAAAGAAAAGTTTGTAAATTATTTACTCCCATGTCAAAATGAAGTTTTGCAACTGGGAATTCAAGTTACTCCCAGATAATTTATAAACCTGAAGAAAACTATGGCCTTCTCCTTTAAATATAACAACTCTGGAATGCTAACAGCCATGAAACATGGTGGAAATGGAGGCAGTGACCATAAAGGTAGCTTTAAGCAAGTAACACTTTCAGATCTAAAGTTGAGACCTTAATGTATATTTCACATAAAGCAATGTCTTCCACTGCATCAAAAAATCCCGTTACCAGTCACCTGCCAAGAAGTACGACACACACCTTAATACTTTTGAAGAGCACTATTACATGACAACAGAAAAGAAAGGAAAAAATATTTCTTTGATTAACAATGTTTTGGACATTTTCAGCCTAAACTTTTCCTTCCAAGCTCTCCACAGTTTCCTACAGCACAAACAAATTAGCCATCTTCTTCAACTAGCAGTGACTACCTCTATTTTGGTCTATTTTGCAGCTAATAAGATCAGCCATATATCCCTTAATAACAACAATTTCATTCTAGTTATTAAAGCCTCCCATTTAGGGCTCTACACTCAAACTGCACAGGTTATTTTAATTTGGTGGAACCTAACCATATAACCGGAGTCTGGTCCAGATTCAGGATTTAATCCTCTACTTTTTAAGTGAACTATGGCTTATTTTACAGCAGCTGTTATAGTCTACATCAGCCTTGGTTCCACCTCTATCTCAGCTGCTGGACTCTGAAGTTTGGTGGTCATCTCCATTTATTCGACAGAGCATCAAGTTTTACTGTCCTAAATACACTACAAAGCCTGTCAAAAAGGGAAGCGTTGCAGTTTGCAGCCTGATATCACCCACCAGGTTCACTGGACATGTGATGGAGAGGGAACCTGCTGGAGACAAGGAGGCAATTAGGGTCAGAGAAGAGGAAAGAGATTAGGATAAAAAAGGGGGGAAATTCTGCAGCTATCATGGATGTGTCACATTAGGCATATTTTCAAGGAGGTGAGAATATATGATGATAAGTTGTTACAGAAATGGGCTGTGTGGAATGCAAGAGATATGTCCATCTACCCGCTCGCATGATTGCAAGGAGCTGCCCTGAGGATTTCCTTTGTGAAGCAGCTTTGACTACCCTTTCCAAATGCCTGACAGAACATTAGGGAAGAGACCCCTTCATCCCTCCTTTCACCCTGGAGCGTAGCCCTGAACAAGCCTCGGGACCAGAGGAAGTCAGCACAAAATTCACTTAAATCTATGCTCGGGTGACACATAAATGTGATCCCCTGGAGCCTCTTTGACCACAGTTGTGATTACCATCCATTATTTCCAGAAAGTTTACAATTGGCTAATCTTTTTATTTTGGTTACTATGAAGAACACAAGGTCAAATTTCAACAGGATGCTGATGGAGACATGCACTCTGCAAAGCACAAATCTCAGATTTACTCTGTGAGAGGTTAAAAACACCACACCCTGAGACCTTATTTAAGACACTTTTCTTTATAGCTAATATTACTCATTAATTGAAGTGTGTCATTTTACCACTGATTCATAAGACTCTAGTAAAATCATAAACACACCAGTTAGACTTTAGGAAACTGTGTGGTTTTCTCATTTCTGAAAAATATATACTATTGATGCGGAAAAAACCGCTTTCCTAGCAATACAAATGATGTAGTGGCAGGCTGGAGTGATGGTGTACTTCAGGGTGATTTGTTCAGCAAAAACAACAGGTGCAGCTGGCATTTTCCAGCCATAAATCTTCCCTTTTGCAAGCTAATAGTAGGTTGCCAAGTCAGTGTATACCTCTATAGCTTATGTTACATAGAAGGAATTTTTTTAAAGGTGCATAATTGTCACAGAAGGTTTAATTTTAGATGAATGAAGAATTTAAAGAACAGTTAATTAAACCCTCAAAAATGATCTTTTATTAATTTGGGGCAGAAATACCCATTCCATTTACAGAACAGCAATTAGGATAAAGGATAAATCAATATGTTTGCATTTGTCAATTACTGTTATTCACCAAGCTTTGATAAAGAATCTTCAATTCCTTCAGTCCTTAATTACAACTCATTAAATTTTCATTAACTTCAAGCTCAGTAAAAAGCAATAGAAATCTTTGATGGTACCAGTGTTGGCAGGACCCCATGTTAGGTGCCAGAGATGTTGTTTGTTTTGTGGAAGTTACTTGTGCTTAGCCAGTTATGTCATTGCTACATCACAGCCACACATCAAGAAAAGATAAGAAAATATCCCATGTCTCTTCATTTAACTTCACTCTATGTACACTTCAAAGCTTTGAAGCAACTTATAAGATAACACATAACTTGGACTTGGACTCTTAAAAAAAGGGACAGTGAGTCGTGAAAGATATGTGGAGATTATTCAGGAATGCCTGCACTGCAAAAGTGCAGCCAGTCTCTCACCACCACAGCTGCAGAAGGCTTTGGGACCAGGGTAGCAGTGGTGCAGGAGACCTTGTGAGAAACTGGAATGCTACAGGCACAGAGGAGAAGAAATTAACTTGAATACCCACCAAAGAGCAGAGCACCAAGACTAAAGCTGTGGGAAATCCTTCCCCTAGAAAAGCCTCCTGCTGACACTGGGGCAGATGCAAGGTCAGACCAAGCTGCTCAGGGCTTGAAAGCCTCCATGGATGAAGCCTGCACAACCTCCCAGGGCAACCTGTGCTGCTGCTTCACCCTCCTCAGGTGGAAAAGTTTTTTCTTATATCCACTCTGAATCTCCCTCGTTCCAGTTTCTGTCTGCTGTCTCTGGCCCCTCACCACATCCTGTAGCAAGCAGCAGTCGCCTCCTCACCGTGACCTGAAGGGCTGCAAGATGCCCCAAGGTGCCTCTGACCCCATGGGAGCCAGCCCTGCTCCTGCAGCTTTCCCCCCAGGGCAGCTGCTCGAGCCCCAGCGCCTTCGGGGCGCTCTGGTTTCTGGTGTGTGCCTGTGCTGGAGGGCACCAAGCTGGGCAATGTCTAGGTGAGGTTTAATGAGTACTAAGCACTGATTCCTCCTCTCAACCTCTTGGCCATGTCTCTGCCCATGGGATCTAGGACACTGCTGTCCCTGCATACAGACAAACCACTTTTTCATTTGGATATTCGACTCAGTTATGATTATGATTTTTTTTTCATTTCAACTAAAGGTGGCAAAAGAAATAAGCATTCAATGGAGCTAGTACAATAATCAGCACGAAAGCTGTAGGAGAGATGTAGAGAGAGGATGAGCAACTGAGCACTGCCCAGAATAAGCTCTTTACACTGTGTTTTCAGAGGTATTTCAAGCCTAGAGAGTAAATTTAAACATGTGAACAGACAGAAAGGAAGTGAATTTTATGCACTAAGGAAAAAGCATAAATCCTCTTATTAAGAGAACAAACTATTTGGTAGCCATTTTAGGTACATTGATTTGAGATTGCTGCTTTCCTTCTTTGGTCCAGCATGTGATATAAAAGTGTTAGATGAGAGTCTTATGCATAGCCTAATTGAGTGAATCACAGTTTGAAAAAAGAACTTCAATATTTTATAAACTACATATAAAATAAAACTGTACATAAACTAATTTACATGACATTTTTTCTATTTTTTCTAAAATCAGATTTTCCATTGCATATTAGGGTAATTTCAAAAAGATTTTACAAGGAGACCTTTACTATTAGTCTCCTATTACACAGCTTCTCCTGGGTTTACATACCAGATGACAAACAGTTTTGTGTGCTTGTGGCTTTAGCTTTATCAGTGGTTGAGGCAGGTTTTTAAGATGATTATGTGATTTGGACTGTTCCAACCTTCTTGTTTTATGCACTTGTTTTTGAGTGTGAGACAAAAATTGCTATTGAGAAGAAAATAGCTATCACCCAGAACTCATAAAATGTGTAGATTTTTGAGAAGGTTAAAATGGAACTGAAACATATTAACTTAGCTACAGCTTCTGTACTATGTGGAATATTTTTTTCACAGAAGAAATATCTTTCTTAAAACAGTAGTTCTCTATAGAATTTGTTCAAGAGCTTTTCTTATTTTGCCAGCAGCATGGAAGCACAAGTGGTTTGAACATTTGTATGTTCAGTGACTGTGCAAGTTTTACAAATGTCATATTGAAATATGTAGTTTTAGAAGGTTTCAAAGCATACATATATATAGGTATATATCTGACATTAGTAAAAATGTGGTGAATATGACTGCCATATGATAAAGTTAAAAATTTAAAACTTTAAAGTTAAAACCTAAACAAATAAACAAGCCAACAACAAAAGAAACAAACAAAAGAAAAAAGAAAAATAATCAAGAACAAATGGAAATTATTTACTTATTTCTCAAATTAAACTGCAAGCATAACATACATTGTCAAATTTCCTATCTTGGAATCTACCACAGCAACCAAATGTGACTTAAAAACTGCAAAATCCAAGGCTGATTGGGGCAGGAAGGAGGAGCATTATAGCCCTCTCACTCAGAGGGTAACATTTGAACTACAAATCAATATGTAAGTGAGTATGTTGTTGCGTTTGTAAGTGTCAAGTTTTACATTACCCATACTTCGCAGGGTAATTGCTGACTGCTTAAAAGCAAGATCTGCTTTTCTCTTTCCTCCAAGTCAGACCCAGACCTCACACCTGACCTTCATAGCAAGCCACAAAACATTAGATGGCCCATGCCTGTCAGTGTTCAGGACGCATTTGGACAATGTTTTAACTTTTGGTGAGCCCTGAATTGGTCAGGCAGTTGAAACTGGATGATCATTTTAGGTCTGTCCCAACTGAAAATAGTCTATTCTATTCTACACAGACACCAGTTTTCCTCCAAACTATTATATTCTGCAGTAAGTTGATAATCCTCCAAGACTATAAGTAAGACATTAAATAAGGTAACAAAAAAATATTATTATGAACACTCTTGCTCATTTATTCTTATGAAACATGCACATTTGCACAAAAATACAGTGAAACAGAATTTGGATATAGTTTGTGGCATTATACACAGAATGTTTCACACGACCTATGTGCCTGTGGGATAACCACTTCTTGTTACTTCGTGTGCACCTTCTCCTATTTTACCAGGTCATTAGGAATAACATTGATAATAGAAGCACTCTGCAAGCTTAGCACCACGGCTTGGCAAGAACATCGCCGCCTTTCCACAGTGAACTGGCATAGAGGCCATGCTGACAAACCAGAGCAAGGCTCAGCTCCTACGAGCTGTCCCCAGGATTATGTTCCCCCACTAAACAGCTGTCTTCAATCACAAAGCCTGCACTTCCTTTTTCAGCATTATTAATCTTATGAAAAATTGTCATTTTCCTAGTGGCTTGACATAATCCACGCGGCTGCTCAGCAACATCTTACATAGGTGGTCATTTAAACCCTTTTGCACAATAAATGCCATATGGGAAGGTTGGGGAAACAGGTGCTGTTCAGTTTGAGCCAAACTAGTCTTTGACTAGTACTTTGACTCCAGTGCTCCGACGAAAACTGACGGCACTGCTCACGTGGGGGTCCGGTGCAGAATGGCTGAGTCAGGACAGTGTCACTCCTTAAAACACACAGTCAGATACAAGCAAGTAAGGGCTTGTCAACTTCCAGGCAAGAATTCGGAAGCAAGTGAAACTTACTTGAGCTGGTACAGCAAGAACAGCAAACTTTTTGAGGTGTTCTGAACGATAGAATTAAAGGCTCTCGAGGAAAGGAATGCCTCCCTAAGATTATTTCATCAGCAGGGACTCAAAACTTGGAGTTGCACTGCAAATGCACTGTTCACTTTGAGGCTGCTTGCTTGATACCTATCATTTCTAGACAGTATCATATTTGTCATATTTCAGAAATTCCAGGAGTCAAAATGCAATGCATGCATTATACAAAAATTAGAGTAAAAAGAATTTTCATCCAAATAGAATTCAATACTTTTTGTTTACTAAGAGACCGAAGCTTCCTGAAAGATCACACCGGATAAAACTGGAAGAATTTTTCCTACAGCAGACAAGCAAAACAAAAAAGAGAGCAAGGAAGCAGAAGTAATATGAAACATTTCAAATCATGAAGAAAACATGAACTGTAAGTTAGCTGCAAGTGTTAAAACTACAGGAGGCTGTCAAAGAGCACAAATGACTTATTCTTCCTCATGGGTACATATGAAAAAGTAAAATTTCCAGAGATACGAAAGCAAGTGTAGTATTGTATATATGGAATGAAATTTGCCATAACAAGTACTGAGGTTTTACTTGATGCAATCAGCTCAAATTGGTGGTCTGCAACATCTCCTGATCTTTCAGAAAGTTTCTTTTAAAAAATCAGGACATCACCTGCTATTTCTTGTGAAATCCTACGAAGTGCACAGAAATCTAAGATAATGACAAAGAAGCCCTAAATCAGTTAAAGGTGTCTGGATGACCCATTATCTTCTTCAGAAGTTTCACACAATGTCTGTATATTAACAAAAATTGCAGCTTACCCGTAGTCCAAGATGAAACCAAATTCTCATCTAACAGTTCAGTCACAACCCTGAAGTCAAATAAAAGGTTTTTTCCCAATCTCTGCAGCCTTTCAAGGGACTTACAGAGTATGTTGTGAGTGGTTACCCTGAGAGTCGTGTGTTCATGGCACACAGCTTGGGACACGCTCCTCCACGACGGCTCAGGCTGTGTGCAGTGACAAGTCTTTGCTTTCCTATCACTTGAGTAAGGGGCTGCCATACTTCTGCAGTATGTTTGGCTGCTTTCTAAGAAATTAGGATGAAAAACTGATACAAGTGAAGACACCATAAGTTTGCAAAATCTTGGTTTTCTGAACCAAAGAGGAACCAAAACTCAATCAAGAACACAGATGCAGGAATTTTCCTCCCTACACAGTGCTTCATGCTGGGCAGATTTAGAAAGGTGCTAAGAAAACAGTTAGTCAAAGACTACAGTGCCCCATGAGGTGCTGAGACAGTCTCAGCAACTCTTCACATGGCTGCTAGCATGAACTGAGACTTCTAAGGCTTCTGATTTATGCAATTAGGAGATCTTGAGCATCATCTGACACAAAGCCCATATCAGAGCCTTCTGATTTATTCCCAGTAGGGTTGACTCAGGTCAGTCTTCAAATATATCAACTTCAACTCCTGCTTAAATCATAGGCAAAAAATACCTCATGTTTTGTCTACCAAAAAGACTGGTATCTGATTTTCAGGACTCTCAAATCTAATTAAGAGTTGCTGGTTGTAAAATGACATTAGGAATCCAAAACACAAATTGTAGAAAGCATTGTTGTAAGAAAAATTGAAATGAAAACATTTATTAACAAAGCAAAAGATAACTTACAGCCTCCTTATTTTCTCCTTTCTTAATCTTCTTGGAAGCCAGCAGTCCTTACCAATACTGTTTACTGCAGAGGTATTGCAGAAGTCACACCGTGGGGTGAAACCTGCTTACTTTACCCACACTCAAACATTGTAATAGCACAGGTATGTCACCAAGGGGCTTGCCTTATTCTATGGTTTGTTCTGCAGATAAAAAACACTTTTTACATATTGCTTTGGAATCAAACTGCTGCTAAGGAGAAAATTTGTTCTGGTCTGTAGCCTCTGTGACAAAGTCAGTTAAAAAAACACAACAAGGGTAGTAGGTAAGAGCAACATCAGTTCAAGTCTCCTCTGAGCACGTGCAGCTGGTCTTAGAGTACCCAAATCACAAAGGAATCAAAGGAATAAAGTATAGTCTGATGGCCAATGTGATGCTGTGGAACACCTTTCTGCAGATTACCAAGCCCTCTCTTATTGTAACAGAGTGATGCCAACTTAAAGACTAAGGTAAATAAGATCTTCCAAACGTGGGCACTCCTGTCCCTGGGTTTGCTTGATCTCAGTCTTCCCATTAATAGCTGGGCTTCTTCTAGCCTCATTTTAATACCTTTCCTCTGTTTCACTTGACAGAGACTGGAGAGAGTCACAGACACTCACAGATCCAACCCAATACCCCTGCAGATCCTCAGATAAGAATAAGCTGCCAGCCCCTCCGTAGGGGTTTGTTTAATTAACCCTTTCCTTGCGCTACCTGCCCCAAGGCTCATGCACTCTGTCACAGACACTCAGGGTAGATTTAAAAGGTTGCTTATCCCTCAACTCCCAGTGACCTCAAAGGAATCTGCAAATACTTTTTGTTTCTGACAGGCCATGTATTCAGATTGATAAACACAACCCTGTCAGACGACAAAATAAGTTCTATTTTCATTTCAGTTAAAAAGCATGAAAAGCATTCAGCATTTCTTAGTGCCAATTTTAGGCATTTTAATTCTGAATTTCAGCTGAAACACTCATTAAAGTGATCTGTGTCACCTTATCTTTTCTACCCAGACAGGTCCTTTGGTATCTGTCTTTAGATCTTTACCTCTTTAGCAATTGTTTGTATTCAAACTAATCTTGTATTCAGTATCTCCCCTCCATCAGATGACTTATAGAGTCTAGTTTTGTCCTCCCTGTGTGAGAGACAACTTTTCAAATACAAACACCACTTTTATATAATCTGTGCTGAAGAAATTACTACAGACACGTGCAAAAGAATGCTTCATCTGAAAAATAAATAATATTTAACTGCATTAATCAACCTGAAATAGAAAAAGTAAATTCTGTTTTTGCAAAAACCACCTTTCTAATCCAATGTCATGAACAAGTGATTTTTTTTTCCAAAGTAAAATAATTTTCTTTAAACAAGGGGCTGCAGATATGCTTAGCCAAATTATTTGCCAGAACGAGAGTGGCATTCACAGTATGAGTGCTCCAGTACATGTGTGCACAGTAGAATAAATTCAGCTGTAATCTAATGATTAAAAAATTAAACAAAACTATTCAGAATATGATTATTAAATTTATTTCGAGTCTGAGTATCACTGCAGAATTCACCCCCCTGCACTGACATTATCTAAACTCTGTGTCATGTTCTGCAGTCACAGTATGGTATCCCAAAGTCATCTCAGAGGTACAAGAAAATAAAAAGTTAGGCAGTAAGGTCCTTCTCTCTATCAGGATGTTAATGGAGTGTGAACTATATCAAATGAGAACAAGGAAGAACATTTGCTGCAAATTTTACTCAACAGCAGTTCAAGCTATCATACATCAGGAAATGAAAATAAAAGGTGAAGAGTACATATTTTATTATTTCAGCAAGCTACTCTACTAATGGAATAAAAACTTTTCCACATAAAAAGACATTAGTCTATGCTGACCATACACTTTCCCTCTCCGAAGGAATGACTGGTGATACAGAGTTGTGTCTACTTCGGTACCTACAAAGTGAATTGTCAGTTGAAAACAACTAATATTCTTCTACTATATTTCACAGACTTGTTTTACAGCTTCTATTTTATGACTCACAGGCTAAAACCAAGTTCCTGCTATATGTGAGAATTTTTTTTTCTATGACCTTGAACACTACAGAAGTTATGAGACACTTTTTGTCAAACTTTCATAACATCTGCAGCTATAATATATGTCTGTCCTGTCTTTAAGGAATAGAGATTGATGCAATTGATCTGCTTATCCTATCAGTTTTAAGGCAGCAAAGAAAATATTCTTCAGAAAGAAAAAATAAAGGTAATAATAAGGAACGGGTGTTCAGATATATCGACTCACAATACAACATGTGTTATGTGCATAGGCTTTGGGCTAAGATTCACATCATCTTAAGTCTGTTGTTCAAAAGGCTGATAGAAATATTTCTGGATAACATGCAGTTGCTGAAATTTTTAAGTAAAGTAAAACTCTTACAGCTGTATAAATATTATGAAAGTATATATGTTACTCATATCTTTTTCTTATACAGACTTTCAGACCACCAGAGGACTCTGAGTTCCTTCAGCTCTAGAGTCAGACCAACAGCATTTCACTCAGGAACGCGAATTCAAGTTTAAGTAACTCTTTACTAAGGGTTCTACTAATAAATAGTTTTTGCACCTCCATTCATGACAAATATAAATAAGGTTGTACACAGACATATTATGTAAATCTTAGATTAGGGACTACCACTATGGAGAAGCCCTACTCTTTGCATCAAAATCTTATGAGTGCTCCTGTATTAATAGGGATGACTGAACATTATTCCTATTGCTCCCATAAAGTGTCCATCAACTTTGTAATGGATATAGTGTCTTTATCAACTTCTCTTCTTCTCATCCCCTTTGGTTTCTCTTCTTTCTGTCTCTCACTCCTTTCCCACAAGGACTAAATTATCCTGTATTTTTCAAAGTAACGTGAACCTGGTATTTTCTACTGCCACTTGCTTCTCCCTCTGATCCCCCTCCTCTTTGAACAGTGCATTCCGTCTTCCTTTGATAAGCCCAGGTCTTCCTCTCCCCCGTAGTAGTTGCTGTTCAACACAATACTGAAGAAAATGTCTGGCCCCATGTACAGAGTCCATCCCTCTTTTACTTGTTATAGAGAGGAATTACATAAGAACATGGAAGTTAGCTAAAAGAAAGCCTGGGTGATTAAAACACTAAAATATGTGCTTGTGCCAGGCCACTTCATGAAGATGTCATATAAGAAAGGCATGATTAAAAGTACAGCAAGAGAATAAAAATAAAACCAACCCCCAAACCCAAAAGCAGTCTAATAAGTCTCCCTGGTTCTCCATCTCCAAAAGGCAGTATGAGGGAGAGAGCAAAGAAGGCTATCGGACATGAAAAACATTCTTCTAAAGACAAACCATGCCCAAAAAGGAAAACAGAACTCATGAGTGGGAAAGAAAAAGATTATATGAGTCTCAGCTGTCCAATATAGGGAGTAAGTAAAGCAAAATCATTATACTTAATGGACATTTTAAAAAGTATTAAAGTATTATGAAACAGAAATGAGAAACAACAGAAAGCTTCACTCTATGATATAATGTTGCCAAGTAGTAAAAGCCATTGCATCAAAAAAAACAAAGCAAAAAAAAAAAAAATTCCAAGCCATTTAGACTATTAAAAAAAGTTAGCAAAAATAATTTGCACTCTGTTCCACAAGCAACAAAGCACTATTAAGATACAAAGAACATGAACTAAAACCCGATGCATTGAACAAAGAAGCAAACACTGAAAGCAAGCATTTAGTAACCTCTCCTAATCAGGCTTTAGGAGCTCTAGCATTTTGTGAAATGTTTGAAATATACACTGACCTACTTAGGATGTTCACAACCAATCTTAAAAAAAAAAAAAGAAAAGCAAGAAAAAGATAAAAAAGCCGTAAGTCTACGAGCTGCTTAGTAAAGCCAGCGATTCCTCCTCCATTTAGTGCTGCGAGAACTTTGAAAAGTACCACTTTTCACCACAAACACTATCTCTCTGCAACACTACTAATAATCATTTGAGCTCTGAATTAATCTTAAATATCCTGTTTCTGCCAGAAGTGTAATCGCCTTCAGGCCAGAGAGTGCTGTGCTGCTAAAAGCTTACATCAGCATCGGGAAGCTCAGGGCTCACGTCAGTCTGTCCCTCCACCTCTCCCTGGGAACACAGGCAAAAGGGGGCAGCTGCTGGTCCTGGGGAGGTGCCAGCAGGCAAAGTGGGCACCCCCAAAATCTGAAGGCAGTCCACAGGCCCCCAAAGGTTAGCCCATCCTGGCCTAAGTTATCAGATAGGCAAGAAGCCAACTCACAGGTTCAAGGTGTGGGCTCCGTGCTGTGGAGCAGCTTTGCCCCCCATGCTGTCCTTGTGCGCTGCTCCCCGGTGACACCGTCCTGTCCTCGCCAGCAGCCTCTCGCAGGGCACGGTGAGCCCACCAGTCAGACCTGATGCTCTGACCCCCTGCAGACCAGTGTAACGCAGGAGTTGTGCACATGCAGACAACTCACAAAAGCAGCAAAGTCAATTTTGAGCTCCACTGGTTTCTATATTTTGCCTTTAGGTCAGGCCCGTGCCTCTAAAAATAAGTTTCTAACCTCTACCAGGTGAATGTTTCTATCAGTAGCACTGAAAAGAACACTGAATGTGTGTTACCTCAAATCCTGATGGAAATGAACCCAAAGTCTTTCCAGCAATGTCAGAGAGGAATTTTAGAGGGCAACTGAAGGAATAAATATCCTGACAGCCTGCAGGACAGAAACCCACTGGGGATTCTGAAATTAAATAGGTAACACAGGGAAATAACTGTGATCCACCATCTTGTGCAGTCAAAAATGAAGACACTTTCAAACACCTCCAAAACTAATATAGTGAAAGAAGCAGTTATCAGAGCAAATATTTGGTCTTACAAAACAATTCAATAATATCTTGGAGTCAATGAAAATTACTACAGCTCTAACAAGAAAGTAAACACTCCTGCCATCTTTCTGAGTAAATGATAGCAAAACAGTGGATTTGAAAGGATAAAATTACCTACTGTGTGTTTTAACAGGAAAACACAACTACAAGGATTCACTCCTGTGGCTTAAGCAGGAGGGGATAGGAGCTGGCCCTGCTGAGCTGGGTGCCTACAGATGCATGGGCTGCTGCTCTGCAGAGAATGAAAAATCAAAACACAGAAGATCAAATGTGCTGTACTACTAGTTTGTTATTGCAATGAGAATCTAACATTTTAATTATCGACGCTGATAAAAACTCCAAACATGGCCCGGCTGATTTGAGGACCATTTCTCATTTGACTCACAACACAGTAAACCACAATTTATTCTCTCCAAATGTATTTTAAGCATCTTTTAAACGACGGACTTGCTTTACTGCAGCACCATAAAAATCTGAAGTACAGGTTGTACGCTGCATGAATTGCATGATTGTGCAATGCATGTGTAGGTATCACCATATGCAATAGCACACAGACCGCTCGCTTCATAGCAACACGATGTTTAATACTCTTTCATTTAATTTTGCTTTATGCTGAGGAATTTCAGGCACCAGACTGAAGATACCAGTATCCTAAAGAGGATCAACATCAAATATTCTTTGATCACAAGCTCTGGAAGGTGGGACTGTCACTTACCACATGTCTGCACAGGCAGAGCCTAGCTCCCAGGTTAATCACACACCAAGCTCCAGCACAAGGCAGACTTGGGCAGTAGGGTTTGGTTTATGCTCACTGCTAAGAAAACAGAGGTAGGGAACAAGCAAAGGAAGAAGGGAAATTCCCAAACCACCTGTTCCTCAATTCCCAAGGAGCTCTTGTGGCCTTTTTGAAGCTGCATGTGGCCTTGCACTGAAGCAGCAGGAGGCTCTACCAGCCCTGGCAAGCTCCTAGAAGAGACCCCTGAATAAAACAGTCAAGGACACTTCTATTGTAACATCACTAAAACCCCTGGGCTGTGGTATGGGTTGTTTCTATATATGGGCACAGAACGCGATAAAGAGGAACATTAATTAATTATTTGACACGTGAGTGATCGTGCTGCTAGGCACTGCAGGCTTTAAAGCTTTCCTACAACAATCCTCTAACTACCTAGAGCAAGTTTTACGCAGGCATTTCCTCTCTTGAACCTGAAACCATCTTCAGGACCTACTACAGGGTTAGTAACAATGTGTGTTTTCACATGCTGGTGAAGTTCCAGTCAAGACTAGGGTGGGTTTTATATTGGATGTGCTCTAAATCCTGAAGATTGATTATTTGTTCCAGAGATGTTATCCTTTGTATTCGACTGTAAATTATGGGAAAACAAACAGGAGAATGGAACTGTCAAGATTTACAGAAGGGCAGTAGCGGTATGAAAGCAGATCCTTAGCCCCTGCCCAAAGCTTGATCCATTAAAACACCTACTATTTAAATATGTGATTGTTATGAGTACCCTATAACTGCAAATATTTTTGCACACATTCACTGAGTTTTCATTTAATATGTCTTTCAATGGTTGAATAGGCAAGATGTCACGTTGCACATAAAAATAATAAAATCACTTATGTGTAATGTTTTTCAGCCACTAAATAATATTCTTCCTGGTTCTACCTAATGTTCCTCCAATTTTACCCCCTTTTCAAATTCCAGGGAGCACAATCAGTAAAAATTTGTATAACAACAACCTGATCTTGTGAGACACGGAGCTTCACAGTTTAAGATAAAACCTGCCAGTGTAACCTTGTTTAAGTTCATCATGGAAACGAAAGCACTTGGAGAATAAAAAACCCTACACCTTTTTCACCTATAAGGAAATATTTAGCTTTTCTAACTGAAAACAAACATTAATCCAGCAGACTTAAGCAAAGTATCAATAAAATAAGGTAGGTACTTTATGACTGAGGCATGTGTTTTGATAGCAACTCTCCAGCTCCTTATTCAGATTCAGTTAGACTATCTGCATTTTAACAAATGGTTTGGAGCCTCTAAACAAAGATGATAAAAATGTCGATATGGAAATACTTTGATATGATTTATTGAATTCAACCTGGGGTTTTTTTCAGTTACAGGGACAGCACAATTTATTGAGGCAGCCATGGCCTCCCTCCCATTGCATAAATGAAATTTTTGAATTTACTACAGATGATGGGGCAAGGGCAAATCCCTGGAAAAATACAGTGACTGGGAGTAAACAGCTACTGCCAGAACAAATAATCCTGTCTGCAGTGCATCTGATGCCTGTGAAGGGGTGTGCTGGTAGCCCATGCCCAGCGTGGTAGCACAGCCCCAGGCACCAGGGGCTGGGGCAGCCCAAACCCCCATTCCTGGGTCTGCTGCCAAGCTGCTGCGTCAGCTCAGGCACTTGGACTTACAGGGTTTCTCCACTGGAAAAGGAGTGCGTAGACATTTCTCAGATACCTATCAAAGCAAGCAGAGGTTTGGCTTGTTTTATAATTAGGAGCTCTTTGAAGCCTTTCTGAGATCTGGAATGTGGAAAATGAGACCAGTGGCCTAAACATTGCAACTGAAGTTGCCAAAACCATATAAACACACATATATATCTCTTGTGCTATTTATCTCATTTGCTGCCATGCACACACACATTTATAAAATACACTTTGTGCACATACACACACAGATCTTGTCAAAGGCAACTCAGTCTTCAACTGACTTATTTACAGCCACATCTCAAACAGAATTACCCGAGTAAAATAAAGTTTAAAAAATGTAATGTGCGTGTTTTGTGCATTACAAGGGATATTTTAACACAACTGTCTTTTCTTGGGCACTCTCCTCTACATTCAGTTAGCAAATACTTTTGTTCTACAGGAATATTCTGTAATGCCAATTTAAATATTTTTCTCGTTGACTTGGATAAATAAGGAAAAATATAAAGCACTGAAGAAGGCCAACTGATATACAATAACTGCTGAGATTTTACATCAGACAGGAAATGTAAATAAGGAAAGATAATTGTTAGATCACAGCTGCCAATAATTCACAAATACTAGCAGTTAAAAATAGAATAACATTTGGTAGAAACTCATTTTTAGGTCTATAGTGACCCCTTTTAATATATTGCAAAGAGTTTCAAATCCCATTCTCCAAGGAAAACTTCACAACGCTCAGCAGAATCTTTACCGCCTTATAGTATTTCTGTCAGAATATTTATTAATCATGATAATATTCATAATACACAGAAGCTTACTATTTTAACTCTCAATATGCCCCTCCATGTGGTTTGGCTTTGTCCAATCATTATATTTCTCCAGTTCTAGTAATTTTTTTCTTGTCCCAACATCATAAAGTGCCTGCTTTCCTTGAACGGTAAATCAAATGCTCGTCTATGTTTATTATGGATGACATCCCAGACATTTGTTTCCCTGCTTGCTGGTCTTTATTCAAGTGGACACTTTACAGACAAGCAAACATGACGTGCCAATTCAGCAAGTTTTCCAGTAATTTTCAATAATTTTAATTTTTTTTATTTTTTTAAATCATGTTCCTTTATTTTTTTTTGTACCAGGTTCCTATTTTTTGAAATGTGTTGAATTAGATACAATTGCAATTGGCCCATAAAATTACCGACATAAGAGTGAATAGCTTTGCAGCTAGAGTTACATCTTACATTAGGAGACCAAATGAAGAAATTAATTCACATTAAGCTTTCAAGAAAGAAGAGAGATGGGTATCGCAACATCCACCTTCTGTCTCAGCAGAAGTGAACCAGGCAGAAACAAACCTGATAGTAGGAAAAAACCACGGGTAAAAAGGGATAAGAACATATGCAGAACAACTATGTATGCTCATTATTCTGTCCCAGGGTAACAAACTAGAGAGATACAAATTTCTCTTGCTATTGTAGTGGTGTTGAGATATTTTTTATTCCTTTGAAGAAAAACTCCTCATTTTATTTTAAGCCAGAGACAGGAAAGAACCACTAAACCAAGCACTTTTAAAGGCTGCTGCCGACAGCATCTCTGTCTTAAGAAGAATTTGGCACCTTTAGTTCTCCAGACTACTTCACATTTTCATTTGACTTATCGAGGTCATCTTAACACTACTCAGTTTTGTAGGTACTTGATCCTGTCATCAAGGCAACGTATCACAAAGTGAAATCTGAGCAGACCCTTCCACAGGGTTGCTGCTCTTTTGCACTGCTACACGTTGTACCTAACAGTCCAGGAAATCTCCCTTCCATCCTCTGGTACTTGTCCCTCAGCATCCAAGTATTTGAACTGCCATAATTAGTGGTATACTAATGTAAAGCTCACATTATTAATTTTTTTCTTTTTGGTAATGGGAAAATCAAGATAGGAATCTCAGAATCCCTGTCAGTCTATTTTTATAACATACACAACAAGTATATTGCAGTCTCACTGCTGAATCATTTATTCTGAAAATATGAATAAGCACAGTATCTGGATACAAGGGTTAAAAGTATTGACTGTGTTTTTCTGACAAACATTAAAATAAAAAGAAAACAGAATAACATTCTTTAAATATTGCATGACCACCAAAATTTGTATAGCAATATACAGTTGTGCAACATTTACGATTTTATATGGATCTTCTCTTGGATAATGTGCAAGCTTAATGCTAACTAACATTGTATTAATGTTCTTTGATTTAAAATTCATAAAACAAAGCCAAGACAAATTAAAACTCAAAAAAAAGGTTTTACCAGTATTTCTACTAGTAGTTCCTAGGATTTGCAAGATGGGAATTGAGCCTTTTTTATCTATCTTACATAGGGTCAGTTACAGCACTGATATTTAAATTCAGTACTAGGAAGTAGACAGAGACTGAACTTGTCAACAATATCAATGCCACCTTATTTCACATTCTATAAATGGAAACACCAAGAAATAATTTAATTCACTAACACATACACAACCACAATGCTGGAATGAACCAGAAGATTGTTTCCCTAGAAAGTAACATTTTCACCAGCCCAAAAACTCAAAGAATTTGGTTGCTTATAGTAAACCCCTCACTGGTTGCCATGAGGCAGCATTGCCAGAAATTGGCTCATTTATGGGTTCATCCACAAGAATTCAACAGAACAAGCAACTAGATCCTGCCCCTAAACATGATACTTTGTATTTCTTATGCCTCTGCACCACCACGCTTTTGGTACATTAATGCAGACGAGAAGCATTGCTTCACTCTCTGTTGAATTAATGGCACATTTCTCAGAAAAATGCACCCTTGATGGGCAGTGGGACATGGTATGGGTCTAAGTGCCCCACAACTCAGTGTTCAAGTGGGGGGAAGTTCTTTAAACCAGTAAACAAATATATATTCCTTCACAGCCATCATACACCCCTAAATGAACACATTGTGTTCTAACAAAACAAAAAAATTTAAAAAAATTTGCAGTAACAGCGTTTTTTGCTCTTTGTATTGCCCATTTTGACAATTTCTCCATGGTAACTTGCTCTTCTTCTCTCGGTCAATATGATACATCCTGTTTCAATTCAACAGATGTTTCCTCTTATTCTTTTCTCTAAGATTCATTATTTATTCTACATTAATGTGCACTGCATTGCATCTGCCATCTGCTAACCTAGGCACATAAAATATCAAACCCTTTTTATACTCATCTGCAAGGTCTCTCAAAACTTAGTGCTTCTCCTAACTGAGCTCATCCGGCTTTTACAGATAAATCCTGGAAGTGCTGCCTGGGCTGGGAGGCCCTATGCCTGCAAGCAATCAAATGTGCTCCCACTAGCCCCAAGGACATCTCATCATTTCCAAGGGTTCCATACCTGCCCACTAAGGACAGCATCACTCTCGTGCTTACCTTCATTATTTCTCAGACAAAATGAAACGGAGCGGCACAGCTGTGAGAAACACTCATATGTGTCAGAACCACCAATACAATAGGAATATGAATGGCATTAATGTCTAGATGGATAGTGTATGTGAACATTTCTAGCTTATTTTGAAAACCTCTCACGTCGTGTCTTGTCTGGATTCTACAGGCTGGAGTGAGAACCTGAAGCGAGATAAAGGAATGGACTTGTACTCTGATAATTATTTAAATTTAAAATATAGAAGCAGTCCTGGCAACAGAGAATGGCACAGAAAGACTCTTCCACTGATTTCTAAGCACCTTAATCGCTTAATTCCTAAAGCACTTAATTTAGAGTAGGGTTGAAATTCTCTCTGGAAAAGAAAAGCATTTTACCAAAATCTCATTTCCAGTGTAAGCACTTTAACCACTGTGTTCATGAAGTGACATTTAAGATAAAACACCCTCCTCTGCATTCCCCTATTAGATAGCAAAACCTAGACGTAAATGGCAGATGATTGTCTCATCACCAGCTATCCTAATTTCTGGCTTCCCCGCTGCAGGCTTGCCTGCATTTCAACAGCTGCATCTGCTGTTTGCACCCAGAACATCTGGATACCAATTTTAGGTGACTCCTGTTGTGATGATTCATCTTTCTGGACTTTCAGGGCAGAGAAGTGGGGTGGGTGGCCAATACTGATGACACCTCCATGTTGTGTTTGTTGCAAATGTTAGCTAGCAAGACAATTGCACAGAGAGAGGGCTTCCAGAAACCTTGCACTCACTTTTCAATTCATCAAGTTTATTAATGAGCTTCCCTTGCAGCTTGTCATCTCGTAAGGTCTAACTCTGAATCCAGGCATTCCTTCAAGGCAGAGCAGCACCTTCTTCTTAGGAAAGACAACCCGAAACCTACCAGCTACTTATTGCCAGACCTTCAGAGCACCTCTGGTCATTGTGTGGCACTGAACAGCAGCATGCTCCAGAGCTTTGTGAAATCAAACATAACAAGAAAGAGGTTATCACCTCCTGCTACTGTAATCAGAGTCACTTAATGCTTCTCCCAAGAGCATCAAGCAAGAGGGAGCAGTCAGTGAGTTCACTGGATGAAGAGTAACATGCCACTCACTGAAAAGCAGTAGCTTTCCTACCACCCCAATAGGGGTGTCAGCAGGACCACAGACTGTAGGGAAACTACAGTCTTTGAGTAGACCAGGAAGCTCACATCACTCACAGTTCCTCAGGTACAGTCTCCGCTTTTGGTTGGAACCATAACTGCATAACACTTAGTAACAGGGAGAAAAACTCCACAGAAGGGGTTCTTCACAGCAATCACAGGCAGCAGGTCAACAATCCTCACTGATTCTGGCAAAATACTACGTTTGGACTTTGAGCATTTTGGTAAGTAAAAAATCCCAACTGTACATCGTGTCAAAGGATAAGGAATTAGAGCAAGTTCCAAATTTCCCCCTTCTACTTTTCATGAGACTCTGTTACGTACATGGTCAAGCGGAACCCAGATTCACAACACAAAGACCAGGAAAAAAAATGGCAGTAAATAAATCTTAGTATGAGAGGGAAAGTTTTGATATTAAAGGCCAGAGCTGTCTTAAGCGGGGAAATATATCTTTTCGTGTGAGACAAGCTTTATCTCCTAAGCAATCAAGCATAAAAACCTGAATAAAGACATGTAGTAGACAGGTATGACAATCTGCAGAACTTCCTGTCATCAACCACAGCACTTTGTCTCTTTCCAAACAGAACCCAGGGAAAAGTCGTCTTCTATCTATCAACATTCCAGAGTAATCTATTAACCAATGAGATGAAGACAAGCACCCATATTTCTTCTCTGCATATTCACTGAATGCTCCACCTTAGTTGAAGATGCCTTGGATAAAATAGAAATTTGAAATTTGTCATATTAAACTACATCTCAGCCACAGGCCACAAAGAATGACTGATTAAATTAGTACTTTATTCCAAGCCATGCTATAGACCTGTGTACATTATCAGAAAATGAGCATACTGTAGAAAAATTTGCTTCTCACGACATAATGTTGTATGTAATTTTCTAAAAATTGAGTCTCTAGAGAAATTAAACATTACCTTCTTTTTGCTCCATTAGATGAAAATCAAATCTTGAATTTTACCCAGGTATCTGAATTAGTGTATCTACAATTTTGCACCATGCGGGTGAAAGTAATCATCAAAACTAAATAAAGACACAACACGCTTGTCCCAGGAAAGAAGCCATCCAATTATCCCTTGCTGCCAGCCACTTGCCCCCATGCTGTCCTCCTTGCCTGTGTGGCTGGCTGTGGATGTGGTCAGTGTCCAGAATCAAAGTAACCTTGCAGGGAGAAAAAAAGGAGTCGGTGCAGGATTGCTTCTCTCATCATCCAAGAGTGTTTCTTTAGAGCTGTCTGGTCCAAAACAACTGTTCTTTAATCAAAGATGTATAACCGGTTTTAACATACCTACCCACCCAATGTTTTATCAAAGCAGACATCTTTCTGGCATATAACCCTCATTCCTCGTCTTGCCAAAAGCAATCCTCGCACCCCCACCCCCCACCCCTGCCCTGAACACTTACATTTACAGACACTCCTGATTTACCTTAGAGGTAGAACACCTGAGTAGAAAATGAAACATTTATAGACGACTTCTGAAAAACTTCAGATAGAAGCAAAAATACCTCCACCTCTCAGCACAGCAAACAATCCCAACACCTGTTCCAAGAATTAGAACCAAACTCTTTTTTTTTTTTTTTAATACATAGCTCAAATACAGTTTCTACAGCTCAAGAAAGATAGATGTCTTAGCAATACAAAGAATTATGAGGGAAGCTTCATAGAAGCTAGAAGTGTTTGTTGACCTAGAAAATACAGAGAAAATTACTCGCTTATCACCTACAACCTGCAATTTATTCACGGAGCATAAGCTTCCCAGAGGCTCTTTACTCCATCATCCAAAATGCAGAAACACAAATGAAGTTTTCTAGAGGTCCTAGTAGGACTTGAAATATCTGATTTAAATGGTCAAATGATTTCCAAATAAACAAAAAATGGACAGAAACATTTCAGTGGGAGAAACGGTGGCTTTGGGGGCACAAAATAAATGAAGACACAGCAACTGGCAGCTGTACGCAAGAGACAGAGGGAGATTAAAATACGAGCTATGGTAGAGAATTCTACACAGAGGCAGTAGGAGAGTGACTTTTCCAGACACTTCAAAGGCCAGAACAGATTCTCCTCCTGTTTGGAAGCTCTTGAATATGTGACTGAGTTAAAGCCTGGCTTCTGCTCCATGAAAGTTTCAGCGATCGAAGTTGAATGCTGCCGTGCCGCAAGGCTGGCGAGCTGCGACGGAAGCCCAGGGCTCAGCCTGCGCTGCTCTTTCCTCCCTGGAAAGCAAAGCCAGAGGCAGGCACGAGTTCTACTTCAACCTCTGTCATCACAAAAAGGGAGGCAGTTGCAAAATGATACAAGTCTAAAACCCTAAAATGAGGAAGTGCCCCTCAGTTACAGTGCACATGCCAAGGGAATTGATCATCAGATGAATCTGGAGTGGAACCTCTCCAATGGAATGGGCAGGACACTACCACCCATAACTGTGGAACAGTAATGGTTCAGCACTGTCCAGGGACAACCACTTGTTATTTAGAAAAAATTATTTTCTTCCTCCTGAAAGAAGCAATTGCTTTCTTTTGCTTTAGAACAGGCATGATAGGATATTAGAAAAGTTAAAGCTAAGCTAATGTATTTGCAGAACATTTATAGTTTAATTGCTATGCCAAAAAACATAAAAGAAGGTTGGTAAAGCAGCGTTATCTCAGCTGAGCTCTTGGGTAATTTTACACCTCTGCTTTGCCTCTTGCACATCGCCTGCTGCAGGGTAGGTTAGGCTGGTGTTTGTACTACTGAATGCAACACAGGATCATAAAACAGGCACACAGGGAACCTGAACTAGTTTTACCACGGGACACTTAACTTCAATATTCCATGAACTGTTATGATTTTTAACAGTATAACTTTAAAGTTGTATTAGTACAATTTCTTGCTTTGAAATATGTAGTCATTTTACACAACTTAACATGTCTTCTTGTAAACATCATAATTTTTGTCATTCCTCAGGCAACCCATCCCTCCCAGCCTTCAAGCACCAACATCTAACAATGTGCCCTGTATTTGACAGGCTGTTTTGTTACTTATTCAGATTTATCATTTCATGAGCATTTAGCCCCAAGGCACCATCTCAGCCACATATCCATTTACTTATGGTCTACAAGAACTTGTAGGGCCTTGCCTGGCTTGCAAGGGAACATAGCGATTGTTTCACGTACATTCAGTGCTAGAAAGAAGAACTCAGCCATGTCTTTCATTTCTTTAGTCTGATCCACAACTTGCACCAAACATTTCAGATTTCCTAAGACTAGAGTTGTTATAATTAATGTCATAAATTTTAAAGGATTGTATCATACTTATGATCATAGACTGTAATCTGTGATTATAGTTGCACATGATAAAAAAGTGAATTTCTAATAGTTGTTTCCTTAAATGTTAGACATTGCAAAAAATAACACCTGGGCATCACAAACTTGCATTCAAATGTACTTAGGGGTTTTTCAGAAGCTTTACTGAAATGTAAATAAATAAAGGTGTTTTTTTCCTTCATCATCTTATTCTGATTTGGAAACTTACATCTCTCATCTTGAATAGAACAGATCCACTACTATACACATGAATGGAGACTAGGGCCATAACACAGGTGAGTTTTTTTATGTTTATACATAATTTGCAGGGTAAAAAAGAAAGAATGAAAGAGTAATAATAACCCAGCCAATAATCCTGCAATTGGGAGAGTACTGGGTAAAGACATGTTAGAATTTTATCACCAAAGCTATCAGTGGAAGATATCAACACGTTAACATCCTTCTAGTCTAAAAACGTGCCTTTTACATTGTCACGATTCATCAGAAGAAATAGGGAATTGTGTAGGAGATGGGGTAGCAAGGGCATAGTTGTCACTGTACATATCTCTGAGAGTTTAATACATTTTCTCATTTGCTTGCTGTCCACCAGCTCCCAGACATTGCCATGACTTGCTTCCTACAAGGAAGCAGAACAGTTCTAGAGGTGTATCTTAGTTTATCACGTATGTATCCTGTCACAAAAGGCATAGCATGCTATGCAGAACCATTAATAGTAGCTTTTGTCCAGCTAGATTAAGTACAGAATTAAGTACAGAATTAAGCATAGAAGTTACTCCAGAGTAAGTTCAAGTTTACAGTACAATATGTGTGTGTGTATATGTCCATTTATGTGGTGCCTTTTTCAAAACACACTTTACAGAGCAGTAATATCTATTCATTGTTATAGATCACTGGATTTCAATGCCATGACATGCAAACAGGACAGGAGAAGGGTATTTTTACAAGGAAAAAAATGTCCTTTCGGAAACATTGCTCTTTTGGGTGTAACATTTTTCATAAACAGCAGACAGAGACTCTTTGGAAGAGCTCACTTGAATGAGATTTAATGGGATGGAGTCACCTGTCATGGAGAACACAGAAAAGCACAATGTGGCAAAGAAGAAACACTTTGGAAGAAACAATAAATAGTTTAGCCAGCTGTATTGTGATACTAATACAACCTAATAGTCCTTTTTCATGCACACTTCATTCACACCTTGCTCCATGTTATTGCAGCCTTCATCTTCCCAGCCCTCCTCGCTCTCTCACTATGGAAGCACCTCATCAAGAAATGTGCGGCAGCACATCTTCTCCCGTTTCTTGGGTCACGCCACTGCCATCTTCAAATACGTTGACTTGCTTCATTATGCTCATTAAGATAAATTTGTTACTTCTCAGAGACAGAAGCACAAGGGGGAAATCAGAGATGAGCACACCAGCCCTACCTCCCAGCCCTGGTAGGTGGCTGTCCCTGGGCTCTCACCTCAGCAGCTGACTTGCTGGGCAAAAGTTCGTGCCCTGAGCCAAGGCCAAACATGGCTGGGCCATGGGAGATGGCTGGCTGCAGGCCTGGGAGGGGAGGGAAGATGCTGCACATGTGCTGACCAGTAGCTCTGCTGGTTTTTTGTGCAGCAGAGGCTCTGGAGGACACCTCAAAGTGAATCAGAAGCACCAACTGGATCTACACTATCTAGATGGTTTTCCTCCAATTTTCATAACTTGTTTTGCCTGTTTTGTCCACATACAATCATTACTTATTTATTATATATAGACTGTCAAATATGGGGCCTTTGAGGAGGTAAAAAAAGCAGTTTGTACTGCTGACTGACCTACATTCCCATGAATAAAGTTTCTCTTCCTTTCAAGTTGGTTGTACTTGGAAGAAATATCCACAAAGTATACAGTGTTTGGGGAAATAAATTCAACTGATTCTCTATTCCCATCCAGCTGATATTTTTTCTGAGGTTGTTTTTACATAGACATTTTATGATTTTCAATGTAGTTCTGAACTGGAGGACATTATTTGCTGAGGAATTCCCTTCATAATTTGAATTTAAATAATCTAACAGATCTGAAGAATAAATAGTGGTGGATATAATTTAGGGTACCTAAAGAAAAAAGTCTGCATCAGGACCAGCAAAGCAGGATGCTCCTATGCTATTGCTGCCCTTCTGGGACAGGAACCATCTCTCCATCCACAAATATGATGCTCTGATACTGCTAGTGGATCTTTTGTAGCCTGTCAACAAAGCTAGGAGTTCCTGGCCTGTGAAGTTTAAAATATCCCTGTCCTAAAACAAATAACTTAATTCTCTGACTTTCTGAAATGCAGAAGCAGGAGGTTTAGTCTTAATGAGCAGCCTTTAGCACCACAGGAGTCTGTCCAAAGGGTGACTCACTAGATGCTATTTTTGAAAGCATCAAGATAGAAGTTCAGAATATTAACTTAATAGTCTTGTTTGCTGAACTCTAGTATACAGTTTGTGGCGTGGACTTTTTAATTCTCTGGTTTAGTATTTTTTAATATTTTGAAATACTAAAATATTTGTTAAACACAGTTCATTTGTACCCTGTTCTACCAATAATTTATCCTACTTGCATCATCCTTGAAAGGTTCTTCTGACACAAGTGTCTGATCACTAGTCCAACAATATCCAAAGGAGGATAGGATAACACCTAAGAAATCACGATTTTAACATCATTGCAGACTCCATACACTCACTCATAAGATTGCATAGGGCAAACCTGGTTTTCTCTAATATCCTATTGTGTTTACACCATAAATTTAACCTGGAAGGCCAGTGTGAGGAAATCCATCTATACATTTGGTTTTTTACTGCACATATTAAGCGAGTTTTAAAGAGGCAATAATGCTACTGGATATTGATGATTTTTATTTTCTTTAACTAAGGTATTTAAAATAGAGGCAAGTTAACTCCTTCTTCCCAGTCACCTTCTATAATAGTTTAGTTATCATTGTGCTTCAAACTGCCTATTTTTTGTGGGCATAACTTTTTTATTCCTTTATTATTATTATTATTTGAAACCACTCCCCTATTCTTCCTCTGCCACTTTTAATCCTTTTTCCCTTTTTCTCTGCATATCACAATTCTTGTATGCTAATTTCTCACTTCAACTGAAATTAAATGGTTTCCTAAAAATAAATTCCTCTCCTAAGCCTTTTAGACCCAGGCTACTATGGAAAAAAATTATAACAAATTAATTGAACAAAACTTTATCACTGATCTCTGATCTGACCTCTCTTTGGAGATGGACGAAAATCTTGTAAACCACAGCTCTACAAATTAAATCTAATTTTTCATACTTATCTTTTTGTCAGAGTGATATTGTGACATATTATCTAGCTAAAAAAACTATTTGAGAAATAGATTCTAGGTTTGCTCATATGTTACTTCACAATAAAATTTACATCATAGTTGTTTTTAACTTAATATTGTTTCTAAAAAGTAAGGACGTACAACTGATAAAACATAAACCTTAACAGGAAAATAATTTTTCAAATTCTTGGTTAAAGATGATGAAATTTTATTGCTGAGACTTTTGGAAATCAGCAAAATCATCATATTGTTCACAGACCCCAAGGGAAAAATACACGCCCTGAGTGTGATTCGCACATCAGGGTCAACTATTTCAACTAATACATTATCAGTTCCGATGGGCACAATATCTAAGTATCACTTCAAAATCTGATGCCTCAAACTATTTCCTTTGGTGATAGGTATATTTACCTACATTGCAAAGGTTTCACGACTGAAACAGAAATGTTCTGGCAAGTAATCTTACCCTTAACTTACAATTATTTCAGTGAATCACAAAATAAATAACTGATTCCACTACACTCGTTGCTGGCTGTTGGACAAACATGGAGGCACACATATTTCATTCGTTTCTCTCTTTGATGTTAGTTTTAGTATCTGTGATCAACAGTGCAGGAAAATGAGAGGCCTCCACAGAGCAGGAATGCACAATCTGCCCTGCTGCTTTTCTTCTTGACTTCTTCCGGTTTAAAAGAAATGTGCCAGCACCACTCACTCCTTTGTCATGACCTGGGCAAGGAAGGCTGAGTAAGACTGCCCTCCCATGGCAACAAAATAGTTAATAATGGGAAAGTGTGAACCATTTTCCTGGACACTCTCAGTGTACACTGGTAAGAAGGGAGGACACAAGACAAAACAGGCTGGGTGCAATTCAGTTTATGTCAATGCACCAGTGCTGGTATTCACTCCACTGAAAATCCCTTTTTCCCATCTGCCATTTTCTCCCTTNCCTTTCCTTTCCTTTCCTCATATACATACGATAACACTCCCAAGGCCAAGATAAAAGACATAACCAACCACTTCCTTGATAAACATCAGAGAAATCAGAAATGTAGCCAAGATGTGCCTCACTTGACTATTTCCTAAATAAAAAAACATTAAAAAAAAAAAAAAAAAAAAAAAAAAGAAAAAGAAGGAAAGAGGAAAGATCCCCATGGGCCCTGAAGACAACAGAAAGAGATCCCGGAGGGGAAAGCAAGGTGACACCATGGCCTGAAAAGGGACAGCTTCTGGCACCATCACATGAGATTTAGTAGATTAAGCCAGTGACTTCACAAAGGAAATGTTTACTGAAAGCCTGGAGTTTAAGGAAATACTGGAGGTGGCACTTAATGCCATGGTCTAGCTGACATGGCATTAGTTCAGACATAGGTTGGACTCAATGATCTCAGGATTTTGCCCAACCTAACGGACTCTGTGATCCTGTTTAAAAAAAGCTAGATAGAACCAGTTGAAGCACTCAGTTATTTCAGCTTTCTATAAGGTTTGAGGGATGACCAATAACTTGCTGATGAGATAGGGGAAGCCACAAAGGCATCACATGCCAAGAGCTCTCCTGAGAGCTCAGATGTGGCAGAAAGAAAAAGTGCCAAGAAAATAATATATGAAGGTGAAATTTAAAACCCACTCAAGCTGTGCAACAGAATAATTCACTCATTATTCAGAACTACCTAATCTCCTAGGTACTAAAACCCAATAGGTGACTTCTTATGTAATGTTTCCAGGAAAAGTTCCCTGTGCACTAACCTTAATTACCCACACATATGCTTATAGTAGACAGGCATCTGCTGATCAGCTGTGCTCCAAGACATGTAGGCTCCAGCAAACAGCTTAGATCTGAAAACTGAAAACCAAGATGTGGCCATGGCTGCAGTAGTGGCAGCCATAGTGGAAGCACATGTATGCATTTTACACTTTCAACTACTGGATAAGCCTTTTTTTAAAAGCAAGAACTGTCTTGGAAACAGGGACTGGGCAGATAAACACTCCACTCCCTACCTTCAAGCCTGGCTCCACCTTTATTTGTTCCATGACTGTTGGCTTCTTGGCTGCAGAGTGACTCCAACTCAGCTTAAAGAGTGGACACTGCTTACAGCTTCTCTCTCCCTCAGCTGAGGTGCTCACACAAGATGGGCAGGCTGACACCCTCCAGAGGCGAGCCTGGCTCTCTCCTCTGAGGTACCTATGCTCCTCATACAATTGACATACCAAGGCAAACCCCTAAGGCAAGCAGGCAGGCTTTTCCAATCCGTGTCTCCAGAGACACAGGTCTCCAAAAACCGCCCAGGCAATGCGGGTAATTATGCTGGGCTAGATGGGAGGGGATCATCCTCCTAGAAAAGCCGTCTAAAATTTTGGTGGGGCAGTGCCTAGATGAGACACCTACACAAAAGACTAGAGGCCATCCCAAAGGGTGCCCGTGCAGTCCCAGGAGAGCCAAGTGACAATGGCTGTGCATCACCCATATCTTCAGCTTTAGTTATTTTAACATCTGCAGCAGATGTTAGTGTTACTTATTCCTGCCCACTCAAAATTTATATGTGCTGTATCATAATGTTCTTGAGGGGGAATCAACTTTTTTGATATTTATTATTAAACATGGAATAAAGCTGAGAGTCTCTGAACTACTTTATCCACAGAAACTGACTGCTTGCATTCTTTTCTAGGTCACTAAGAATATTAATTAGGAATCCCATAAACATAAAACATTTGGGTTTTTTTTTTTTTCCAATGCAGATTTTGGACTGAGTTTTCAGAGCAAAAGAATACAATTAGTTAATTGAACAAAGATTTTTTGATTTCTACTGAGATTGAGATATTTAATTACCAAATGCAGTGAAAAGAAGAAAGAAAAATGGTTTAAATTTTCATATCCCTATCACCCCACCAAAAAAAATAACCCCTTATTTTACTAGCAGACATAACCTGCAAGAGGACTAATGAGGCAAGACAGTCACATCAAAATAACAGTTCTTACCTTCATACTTCCATTTCAGTTTTTGTGTTGAATGTGAGTCAATATCAATAGATAGATATAGAATAGATATTGTTCTTAAACAATCAAAAAAACACTACCTAAATAAGCAGGAAAGACAAGAAAACACTTTCTGAAATTCTCATTTTTCACCTTTTTTCACATGCTTAGGTGTGTAAGTACCCAAGAAGAAAGCGGCCTTGCTTTCAATTTCTCCTAATATTTGTTTTATAAAATACCTTAAAAACTTCTCAACCCACAAATCTGTAAATGAATGTGTTAAATTTGCATGACCTGGAAATGTGAATGGTGGCTGAAGGACAAAAAAAAATCCAGGAAGAATTTTCCCCATGCAATGGCATGGATTGAGTTACATTATCTGCAGTCCATTGAAAGCAAATCATGGAAAAGGAAAGATAAGTTTTATCCAAATTACAACTAAAACCAGACTTTTACTAAAAGATATTGATACGGAATAAGATGAGTCCTAGCTTCATCTCCTTTACTCTGCTGGTAGACTTTCCATACCTAATGCAAGTGAAAAGTCGCTGCAGGTTCACTGAGCCTCAGGAACTGCATTGATGAGGCATAAGCCCACTTCATAATGTTAATATATTTTGCTTCTGTTTTTTCTAATTTTATAATGCAATCTTTTATGTCTGCTTACATGCATTTACAAATGGTTTTCAAATTTGAAGCTTAATAAATTAAAAATATTTGTATCCTTTTAACAAATGCTTGGTTAAACACAACAAATAAGTACTGGAGAATGCAGGCACAAAGTTACAGTAATTAATGTACACTGATAGAACAATGCAAAGTACCATTTATGCACTTCAGTGAGCCACAGCTCTGTGTTAAAAGAGAGACAAATATACATGACCAGTCCTCAAAAGATGCTCAAAAGAAGGCCTCGGCTCCATTTATGTCACCTGTCAGACTCAGAGCCTGGCCCAGGCAATTTCACTCTGAAAACTGAAATGTGTAGGATATTTGAACATGCAGATGCAAGGTGTAATTTTATTCAGTAACTGGCACTCACCTCCCAGTGTTCTCAATCAAAATGTGGTTTTTTTGTTACAATCCAAACTTAAAAGTGTAAGAAATTCTCCTTTCTTGTGACAGCAGGGTGAATCCTATTATCAGTACAGATAGTGCTGGGGTGTCTTCCGAGGAATCGGTTGCAATTCTGCTGTCCTCAGATGCTCAGCATCAAGGAGCTTTATCACAGGGCAATGAATGCGCCAAAAATCCCTAAAAATCGTTAATAATAAAATTCTCACCATCCCCAGGGATTTATGATGAGAACTTAATTCAGAGAGGTCTTGAGAATTCAAATTAGGAGAGGTTTCAAACACTTAGACCCTGACACACAATTTTTTAAATGTTTTTAGTTCAAATATGCATTTACTTCACGTAAGCAAACACTTCATATGACCTAATTTTTGCTACATGCTTAGCCTGCAGGCAGGTTAGCATCAGATAAGGCACAATAAGGTATAAATATTTTTTTGGTATTATGTTTGCATTGTTTAATATATTTTCAGAGTACTTTCTTTCTCTCAGAAAATAGCAGAATAATTGCATGTCCTTCTGAGTCATAGAAATAGATAACATTTGGTATATGAGATTACTAAACAGCTGGAAAGTAAAACATCCAAAATCCTGATTCAGTGAGTTGTTTAAAAGTGGTGCTTTAGCTTTAAATAAAAGTGGTGGAAGAGACCAAAATTTTTGTTCTTAAAAACTTTCTAAAGCAGGCTTACCTGATAAAATTTACTGCCTTTACTATCAGAACTGTTATTACTACCAGTGAAAGAATGACTGAGATCTCAAACTACAGCCTTTAACTGTGCCAAAAATACAGACAATTGGTGACCCATTCAGAATATTTCAGAAGTGCAACTGAAAAGACCATGCCATTGCTGGGCAGCCTTTTTACAAGAAGATTTATGGTAAGAATGAAAGCTCATGCCGTTCCTTTTCATCCATTTTTCCTTTCCCTGGAGATGAGACAAGCAGCAGCTGATGTGGAGGGGGGCTGTTGGCATAGACTAGAAGAAGCTGCTACAACTGATGCACACAACTGAACTGCTATTCTCCCCACCTTTCTTTAAGGGACATTTTTCACAACACCAAACCAGAAACATGTAAATATGAATAGCTGATACCTATATTCTGATTAAGTCATTAATAACATGAACTAGATACCAATCCAGTCATGAAGTACTTCCTGAAATTTGAGAGTACTTCAAGAGTAGCTAGAGAAAGACCATTAATCTTTTTAGATTATGTCTCTCTATATACTATGTAAGCATATCTTTAACAGTTGCATCTGTACTTTTTACTGAAATCTGACGTAGTGATATTAATTATATTTTTAAAAATATATAAATAACATAACCCCAGATATGGTTACAGACATAGACAAACATAGCCCTAGCCATCCAAGAAGTCATCACACGAGATTACTCAATCTGGTCAAACACATCCAGAGGAGTACAAAGCACTTTGCTTTAACCTTAAATCTTGTGTGTTCTTCAAAGTCTTATTCTGAGATATCAGCTAATCAGAGTCTTTTCTCTTCAAGAGGTGAAATAATTTCTGTCCATCATCACCTGTATTTTTCTGACTGTTTCTTGTACTTGTATATGTGTCAGATACAAATATTTGCCTCCCATAAGCCCAGCACAAATTACAGGAAAAAAAGTAAAACAATATTACTTTATTTACATGCAAGTTTTAACCTTTTCAATTAGATACAAAAGTGCATGTAAATAATTATGAACAATATTTTTTTCAATAAGAAAGGCCAGCTCCTAAGAACAAAAATGTGAGAATGTATAGTCTAAAAAGGAGTGGATTAGATTTGCTGAATTACTCGAGGGTTTACAGTAGGCACAGAGCACAATGACAGTAAACAACATCTATAGTATTTTATTGTTCCCCTGAATGCCTGAACGAAGAAAACCCCATGCAAGGAAAAACAGCATAGGTTGGATCTCCTTCTATTTTTCCCTCAAAAAACAAAAACAACAACAACAAACAAACAAAAAAAACCAAAAAAAACCAAAACAAAACAAAAAAAAACACCATTCATGCACATTCACTCAGTGAATGCTTTCTAGTCTCCTCCTTATAACCAGAAAGCAAACTTGCAGATGAGAATTTCATTGCAGCCAGGTTAAGCAGAAGGACTCTGAGCTGGCTGAGCTTCACTCTTTTTCTGAAGAGACACTCTTCCAGTTCCTCTAGCAATCTCCCTTTTATTGCCAGCGTCCTCTTTTAAGTGGTTGTTTAGACACTTTTTCTCAATGTTTTCCTTATGCCCTCCAGACTGTGATCAAAGGCCCTGCTGCATCCCTTGGCAGGCAGGAGTCTTTGCTCTCTTGGCTGCTGCTGTTGACAGCAATGACTGTGGGTGCCTCTGAAGCACTGAGAAGGCAGCAGAAAAGTTGATACGAGAGGAGAGGGTCCCCTGCTAACACAAAAAAACCTGAAAAATAATGAATGTTTAAGATACCACTACTGCTTTTTCCCTACCTCATTGTACTTATTCATAAAAGTCAAAAATATTGTCATCAGATAACCTCTGAAAGATGAGGAAGATCTTCTGCTAAAGCCAAAATCAGTGCAAATACTTATGAAAAAAATAAAATTGCTTTTTCTCTGGATGCATCCTATCTGTTGTCACATTCAAATAGCAGTTTTTTAAACACAGCCTTAGAAAGTTCATTTCTGCCCCTGCTGCTTGCTCTGCCTTTGCCTGCTGTCATACAGCAGCTCCCTAATCTCCCACTCAAAGTAAGTCTGTAGTTCTGGAGCTCAGCTCAAGAGGAGGTGGTTTGGCAAGCATCTGCCTTGCTGCTGAAACTGGGGTAACTCCCTAGCGAGAGCAGAAGAGAACAAAGGAGCCTGTAATGCTACAAGAGGACTACAAGGAAACGCAGGAAGGAGCTCATTCTTGTTTGGAAACAAAAAAAAAATATTTCCGATCCAAACACTGAATTAACATTATTGAGCAGTTTCTTTGTTGCAGCACAGCAGTCAGAGCAGCAACATAAACAGGCCCCAAGAGATGCAGGCAATACATATCTTGTACACACACACACAAAAATACATAAAACTTACCAGTGCTACTTTGCGCTTTTGAAAGCAGAAAAAATACCAGTTAGACTTTCAAAAGAGCATAAATAACTCATGTGTTCGAACTCCATGAAGCTTCAATGAAGTTAACTGCCTTACTTCTCTTGAGGCTTCTGTAACCTACACAGTTACTCAAAACTTACTGGAGGTTAGACAAATCATTATGATAAATGACCAATTCAGAAAAATTCAAGAAAAAATAAAATCATAAAGATATTGAGCTCTACCTTGACATACTGAAAACAAATTACTGCTGAAATTCAGAGCTGATGTGGAAGCTCTGCATATTGTGTACTCACATGTCAGGGCTTTGGCAGGCAGAAGGTGCACCAGAAAGCTGTCCCTGCCCACATCACCTATTAATCAGCCAGATTCGTATGAGAATGAGAAACCATCCAGTGAGACGCAAAGTTCCTGAGACTGCATTTTGTCTTCTTCCTCAGCAAAAGAGGATGAGTAACTGTAAAACCTTGTCGTTCCCCCTCCTCTTTCTACCACCACCATTAGGACTTTGCGAATGAAGACTTAGTGCGTATAGATTTAATCTCCACTGGGCATTTGCTTTATTCCCCTGACTGTTCTTACACAGCAGACACAGTGAAAGTGACTGCTGACTCCTCTGTCTGGGCATTAGCTCAGAGGCAGCAGCGACCAGGTCAACAGACACAAGTTATGCACCAGCCAACTATTGTGCCACTTCCAGCGTGAGGCCACTTAAACTGCATCTGCTAATCCCCCAGTTTTGCACGCCTGACCCAGACAAAGCAGGCGAGGCTTCGCCTAAATACCCCCCTTCCCCATAGATATAAAGAGGACTTTCCTTTCTAACCCCGGGATTGGAGTCCGTTGTGCAGCTTCATTTGATGCTGTCTTGTTTCTCTTTCTGAGAAAATTAGTGCTTACAATGTGCCAAATAAACTTCCCTCATGCATAAGTACAAGGGAGATTAAAAAAACTGAAATGGTCAAAATATTGTCTCATCCCCATTGAGTAAGATCTTCCAGTGCTGTATAGAAAGTACTGGTGGTAAGAGTGAGTTCCCCTGCACTCTCTTCCCTGGACATTCCTGACAGCTAGGGTATATTAAAGACTTTAAATTACTAAAACCTCCAGGCACCCTGCGGACAATCCAGGCTGCCTCCATACCTCATAGGTCGTACACTTAAAATCTGTAACAAAGGCCAGTAACTTCTCAATGAAGATAGTCCAAATATCCAATAAAAATGAAAGATTATGGAATGGCATCCAGAATGCTCCTTGTCCTCAGGGAGGCAAGGTCAACGTGGGCCTTCCCTCGCTAAACACACTGTGCTTTCATAACTCTCATTTATATAGAGTATATGAAATCACTCGCTTATGAGATTTAAAACCCACATTTGTTCTTAACCAAAAACATAAGTGGAGTAGATACACAAAAAGTTCTTACTAGCAAATGATAAAGGCACTCATAGATCACAATATATGCAGTTTTTATTATCAAAATGTTCCAAGATCAAGAGTTGAAATAACCAGTTACACTATTGACATCAAATAAGTATCCAAACGCAGTTTCTAGATGTTACATGGAAGCATGCACTCACAGAGTACACTGTCCTAGTTTCCCTAAGATGCCTGTGTTCAGGGGATATCAATGTTCACCTAAAGCAATGCAATAGGACTATTTTAAAGTGCAGGGCTTTGAACAATTTTTAATGCTATTACTCAGCTGCACTGTAACAAGTTATGGAAATAAAGGGGACTTGCAGCAAGCTCAACCAGGGACACACACTTGAGGCATGAGGCTGTACACACATGGCCACATACACACATCCGTATATTAAACCTAACTTACTCAAGATACTACCAACGCAACATAAATATACAAAATCATCTAAAAAAACTTGCTTTAGTTTTCAGTGGATAAGGCTAAAAAAGGTGAAGAGGTTTGTTCAACTACGATTCTCTTTTCCTCTTCCTTACTAACCAGTGTAACCAATTGTGCCTTGCCATGAAGGAAGCTTACAGAAGGCAATTTCAAAGGGGAACAAAAAGACCGAGGAAGGGAAGGATACCATTATGCAGCTAATGCCTCACACTGGCACAGTCAGCAGCAGAGGACAGACACCCTTTTGACAGGATTAATTCTGTCTGTATCCCCCCACCATCCTCCCCCTCTGAAGTGCATGGCTGTGCGCAGAGGATAATCACAGGAGCAGGCACCAAAATATTTAGCAAATGTCATCAGTATTGGGAGAGGTGTCGTGTTTACATCACCAACACAGTGGGGAGAGGGGAAGGGAAAGATATTTCTAAAGACCAAGCAAACCATAACTGGCTAACACACATTTGCTGCATCAAGAACTGGACGGTGGAAATAACAGTGATGACAGATTTGACACTGAACAAAAATTAGTTGAATGGCTCATGGAAATACTGTGCATATATACACACTTGCCATTTAGATCCCCGCATGATTTTGTGTGATTGTCCTACTTTCAACACGTTTCAGTCTTTACTGAAACTTTTCCATAGTCTAGGCTATACTTACATAAATCATAAATGTGTAGATGGCTTTGGCCTTCTAAACTATTATTTTCACTAGCTTCTTGAATAATAAGTCCATGCTTGCAGAAATTTGTCAATTTAACAAGTTGTTTATTAATGAGAGGTCATCAAGGTTGGTTAGTTAAAAAAACTTCAACAGTCTGGTTTAATTACATCAAGCACAGGAACTGAAGTGGCCTGAATGCACATAAAATACTCTGGGAGCTCATAAACACAGTGTAAGAAAATTCATAAAATTCTTAAGTATTGGTTTGTGTATTCAATGTACATTGACTCACGCTACCATTACTCATGATTTGATAGTATCAGCAAAATGATTGGCATTTTATAAACATAAATAGATAAATTTACCTTCAAAAAAGCGTTTGCATATTGCCCAATAAAAAGAAGATAACAGAATGAAAAAACAGATGAGATAAATAAACAGGGATAATGAGAAATCATTACATTCATCACTGTTAAGTACTTTGCTATTGCAAAAATTCTATTTAATATATATAGTAGAGTGGTCCATGTATCTCTATGAGCTGTCCTTTGATTATGATGAGACCCTTTTGTCTCCCATCCTGAGACAACATCTATTGGAAACATCTGGATATAACCTGTCAGACTCATCAGACAGATAACACTAGGGAAAGCAAGACCCCAAAGCACTGGAGAAGTGCAGTTTAAAGTGTTAGTATCCAGGGTTACCAACACCATCTAGGTGAATGATATTATCCTGGCATGCATGACACTGGCAAAGTATTCTTCAGCCTTTTCTGGTGAAGAGTTGTCCTTAAACAATAAAAACATATTTTTGTGAGGAAAAACTTCCTGAGAAGTCAAAGAAATAGAGAATGCTTCAGCCTAATTGAAGGGTTTAGGAACTCAGATGACAGGACTCAAAACACAGAAGCTTGGTGCTTATATTTTAGCAAATTCTGTGCAAAAAAAAAAAAAAAGCTGGGTTGATGGGACAGAAAAAGAGAACATAAAAACAGAGGCAGGAGGCAGTACTGCACATAGATACCCCGAATCCTACAGCCCCAAACACCAAAGACATTGAGATATCAGTGTTTTGGACTGGAGGAGACTGGTGCTCATGTTGTTTTGGGGCATGGTGTAGAGGGGATTTTTACAAACACTCATTACATAGCCACTAACAGGATCCTGGTAGTAACAAGTTGCCTAAGACTGCACTAATTACTACTGTTGTAGAGTGGCAGTCTCAGAACTGCTATGCAAATCTCAGTTTCCTGAGCAGCTTTACAGTAAAGATAAATATCTAGTATTACGGCTTTAAAAATGAATGTCATAATTTTGTAGAAATTTGTTCTTTAAACTTGGCTTAAAAGAATTCATTAAAAAGACATAAGAAACTAATTGAAAATGGGAAATATTACTTGTTTTGCAGCTAATTCCCATCTAGATTTCAGGGAGATGAGATATCATCTGGCTTTTTCTTGTCTTATGGCTCCCTCTCACTGGAGCGCATCAAAACCGATTGCATTATTTACACTCCCAAGCATAAATCAAAGTCCAAAAGGTTTTCTATAACAGAGATAAAAGAACAGAGCACAGACATGATCCATCACACAAGTAAAACACAATAAAGCTTCAACCCTAGGCAGGACATCTGTATGCTATGCTGCAACACGAAGCTTCCAAAGCCTCCAAAGTCTTTGAAGACTGATGTGGCAATTCAATTTGATGAAAAGGACCATATTAAATTTCTTATATAGCATACAAAGTGAGTTTATATTTTAGTTTTGGTTTATAAATGTTTAATCATGAAACATCTGAACCAGCAAAACGAGGAGGATGGTTCTCTACATCAACATGTTTTCTTTTGTTTGTCATATTTAATAAGGAGCACATTTATGAATCCACTCTGTGGATTTCAGTCTCTTTGTGGCATTCAGACCAGAGGGATGTAGGAATTGAGAAAGGTTTTGACGCAAAGGGATGAGTCATTCAAAGATTTCCCAAATATTTATTTGCCCTGCAGAAATCACTTGATGGGTGGAACATGAAGTTGGGTAACACCAGAGAAGTCCCCCCACCTCTCTATTTGCAATGCAGGGCTGGCACACAGGCACACACAAAAGCTTCAAAGGTCGTGAGGGGCTGTGGGCACATCTTTGCATGTGTATGGGGACAGGAAGGGGGAGGGGAGGATGGTAACACATGTATTTCAGTCCATTCTTTCCTCTTACAAGCACAATGCAGAGAGATTACAAAAGGGTGTTTTCTTTGGACCTGAAATGCTATTTGGGAAATGAGCACTATTTCAAATGATTCCTGTTGTTGCAAATAGTCCCACTACTTAATGCAAGGTCCCTTTTTATTACCTCGTGCCCAAGTGACTATATAAAACAGAGATGGGCAAACATTTTTAAGCGGTTTTTTTTTAATTCAATTTTCTACATCACGGGCAAATAAAGGCAACCTACAATGTGAATTATTTTGGGGGGGAAAGGGTGATTTTTAAAATAATAACAACATCAGCCTCAGTCAGGTAATATTACCTTTAACAACACCTCATAAATCTGCATAACTTTAAAATCTTAAATGCCAGAGAGCAGACACAGCAATAAATATAGATGGTGGGGGATGTTGCGCTAGGGCAACGTTTTTGGCTTGTCTATTAAAACCATAAGAGTAGAAGGCTGCTCTTCAATACAGCTTTTGAAACTCTTCTCTTGATATTCCTTTGGACGTCTGCAGCCCAGAAAGGGTACAGGTAACTCACACTGAAATCTGTTGAATTTCATGCAGTAGAAGCAGACATGCCACAAGGTCTCCATTATTGGTATACAGTATAATGGCTTGTTTTGTCAGGTATTTAATGTGGTGGCAGAAGGAAATTTTGGACCACAGGCAATTATTTCAGTGGAATGTCCACAAATACAGCCTAGAAGAGAAGTAAGCTTCTACGGTCGTAGTATTATTTTAAAATTATCTGCCTACATAAACATGACAGTGTCCCCTATGCACAATATTGTGCTTCTAAAAACATGCTTCCTTAAAAATGTGCATCTTGAAAATGCTTATGTTTACTATCTGAAAAAAACCCAAACAGTTATTAACAGTGCCAAAACCAAGAATGATTTCTAATTTTATCAAATCACATTACGAATGCTGTTAAGTTTTATGCGGTTGGTTTACACTTACACCCTTTCTGCTCTACCAAGAAGCCTGAAGGGCACCAGATTAGTCTAAGAATACAGAAGCTTGCAAATGAACTCATTGCTACTGAGCACGAGCTGTGCTAAAACGCTCTCACTATTCTCTCTGCTACCCTCTAGTGAACAAGGAAAAATAAGCTCTAAGTGCCTTTGAATCTTACACTGAATTGAATCTTAACCGAATTATTAATAGGTTCAGTTTTCCAGTTTTGGACTAAAATAGAGATCTCTTTCAATAGCACTTCTGGCAATTATTTTTCCTGACTTTGTCATTTCATAATTAGAGACGTTTAAGACTGCAAACTGCATTTAAAAACACATTTTTGTTGAGGATGTGATTGGACTAGTTGACCTTAAAGTCTTTTTCTCTACATTCAGGACCTTTTTTTTTTTCCTCCCAGTGATACACATCGTTTAGCAATTTAAAGCTTTTTTTTTTTAATTGTAACTTGCTTTGAACCATGATAAGTGTTTTGCTCATGGTGAGGAACTACTTGTCTTCTTTCTAGAGGCAACATTGGGAAAGGGGGATGCAGTGGAGAATAAAGCATTGGAGAAACTTAGAGAATTTGAAGTAATTTGGTATCTACAGCCAGACACAAGAAAGGGGTATTTCACTGAACTATTTGCGAAAAACGACATTCAGGACATATTGTGAAGGTTACTACACTGTTACTGTTTCCTGTTCCTCTACACCCTTTCTAGCTCCTTTCCTGCCTCTTTCTGAGGATTAAACAGATGGTAAACAGAAACTAATGTCTGTGTAACTCACCATCTGGCTAATAGATGCATTTTTGCATAGGCTCATTAGCATGCTTGTTCCATCCCAAATCCTCCATAACAGTTTCGTCTCTGTCTGTGTCATCTTCATAACATAGTTAATAAATGCAAAATGCATATACAAAGTTGCAGTTCATGTGGAACGTAATCACAGCTTTTAACTAACCAAAACATCAGAAATGGGACTCGACCCAACCCTCCTGAGCATCAGCTGCATTTTCTGTCTGGTCCACTTTTTGATTATTATTTTTATTCTGCTTGAATTTCTGCCTTTAATTTACCACTGGTTCATTTTTTACCTGAGATGCTCTCTGCAAGAAAAAGCAACTGCTAACTTAATCTTTGTAATCTTTGCTTTACTTAGAGGGAAAGGCAAATCATTAAAAATTTGCCTTAAAACCTAAGCTTATTTGAGTTATAGCTTGGCTGGCTTTTCCCATTATAATTACCCTGAGATGCCTAAAAGCAAGAAGAAGAATGACAGGGCTAATTTTAGCCTATTCAATAGCATTACGCAGTTTGTCAAGAACAGAGGGGTTTTTTCTCCTTGACCAATTCTGTCCCCATTTAATAATACTGGTCAGAAAGTTCAAAACTTGGCTTATTCAAGCTCAGCAAATTGCTGCTTAGAAGTGGCAGTGTCACGACGGACTAACAGACAGATAAACACAAAGTCAAAAATACAAAAAGTCAGGCTGAGAGTGGGATTCAGCAACAGCCAAGTGGAAGTCAAGAACACCAGCACTGTGCATTGCATTAACTAAGGATATGCTGAGGTCTCTCCTCAGCTACTTGTTAATCATCAGCTTTAAATTAAAATGGGAAATATTCAGAGGAGAAAAAAATCTACTAAGGTTCACTAATATGTTATCTATGAGGGTTTTAATATAGTTAGACAAAAAAGGAAAAGCATGAAAATCTTATGCCAAATACTGGGGAAATGACAGCAAAACAAGTGGACTAGAGCCCTCCCAGGACTGAGATGCTTCATCAGCACACGCAGCACCTGCTCTACAGCCCATCATTGCACCACACTGCAGATGTGGCTCAGAGGCACAGCATTTCAGCCAGCCCAGACTCAGGGTTGGTTTTACATTGCTGATAGGGTTGCAGCAAAGACAGGCAACCACAAGGAGGCAAGTTTGTTGCTGGGCTGAAATGAACCCAACACCAACATCAGATTTTTTGTTGGTTTGGGTAGTCCTATGGAGCTAATAGAAAGAGAAAACTAGAGAGGAAATAAGAGTCAAAGAAGCAATGATGGAGAAGAAAGGTAGGCATGAAAGAGGAGAATATTGATAGAGAATGGAAATTGGTTGAGAAAAGGGAGAATCTAAAAATGCACAAAAAAATGTTGGTTGCCCAAGCCAACAACAGCAAAGCTGGAAGTCAAGATATGCCCAGTAATTTTCAAGAGATAGCATTTCAAATGCACCAAGGATATGCTGCAAATAACTTGTTTATCCAGATTTGTCCACATGCAAATACATCTCATGACCAGTTTTTAGAGAGCCAAACTTAGAAAATCTTCTTTAGTAAAAATTGTGATACGGACAGCAATGCAATTTCTGACCATAACTCCAGCCCACCTATCAGTGAGACTACACTTCAGTAGTGGTCTGGTAGGTTTTGTCCCAGTTTTATTTGGCAAGACTATCACTACTCATTTATACTTGCACATTGCCTTGAAAACATAATCATTTTACCTCAGACTACTGAATTACCAGCATGACTCTGAGAACTCTGGTTTTAAAGAAGAAGACTATAGAGAGAGTTACATTGACTCTGAAGAGAGGTGGCTCATTTCAGATCTCTTTCCATAAGATGTTGAAGACCCTCAGTTTCAAGTGACGATATTGTCAAGTGCTTAGCATACACAGGTTTTGACCTTAGTCATCTAAGTTTCAGAAATCCCATATGGTCCACTGGCAAAGTGCTTCAGTTTTTGAAGTACTGTTCTCAAGGCAACAATGCATTGCTTAATTCCACACCAGACAAACTCCACACTTCAGCAGGAAGCTCTGTTCCAAGCAGAATTTGTAATTATCAGATCCAGTAAAAAAGAAAAGAAAAAAAAGTTTAAAAAACAAAGGAAGGTATGTCTGGCCTCTTTTGTAATACCAACCATTTATGTTTCCACAGTTCTTTTCCAGTCCTTTGTGCTTCTACATCTGAGCTGTACTTCTTGGCTATGGGCTTCACAGTGTTCTTCAGAAGAAAATGACAGGCAGCAGGATGAAAGGGATGGCTAAGGGTCCAAGGACCAATTTTTCTTCACTCCAGACAGCAAACCCGTTTCAGCAAGCTCCCATCCATAATCGTTACCCCACACCTGACATGGCAGTATTTAGACAAAAGGCTCACTCTTACACCAGGGTCTAAAGCAGTATAAAGAAACCTCCCAAAGACAAAAAAACCCCAACCCCCTAAAATTCTGCATACAAGGCAATTAATTGCAAAAGATTTACGTTATCTAAAGTAATTGCTGTCTGGGCCTGTGTTTTTGGTTTTCCAGGCAAGGTTTGTGTAGTGGGGGAGTGCTACAGGGGTGGCTTCTGTGAGAAGCTGCCAGAAGCTTCTGCTGTATCTTGACAGCCAATGCCAGCTGGCTCCAGGACAGACCCACCACTGCCCAAGGCCGAGCCTATCAGTGACAGTGGTAGAGCCTCTGGGATAAGATATTTAAGAAGGAAAAGAAAAAGTTATTGGGCAGAAGTAATTTGCCACGAGGGAAGGAGTGAGAATATATGACAGCAACAGCTCTGCAGAGACCAACCAAGGCCAGTGAAGAAGGAGGGGCAGGAGGTGCTCCAGGCACCAGAGCTGAGAGTCCCCTGCAGCCCCATGGTGAAGACCATGGTGAGGCAGCTGTGCCCTTGCAGCCCACAGAGGACCCCACACTGGAGCAGGTAAGTTCCTGAAAGAGGCTGTGACTGTGTGGGAAGCCCAAGCTGGAGCAGGCTCCTAGTAGGACCTGTGGGAGACCCACGCTAGAGCAGGCTGTTCCTGAAGGGCTGCACCCCGTGGAAAAGGACCTACACTGGAGCAATTCATAAAGAACTGTAGCCCATGGGAAGGACTTACATCGGAGAAGTCTGGGGAGGCCTGGCTCCATGGGAAGGGACTACATGCTGGAGCAAAGGACTCCTCTTCCTGAAGAGGAAGCAGCAGCAGAATCAACATGTGATGAACTGACTGTAACCCCCATTCCTGGTCTCTGCACTGCTGGGAGATGGAAGCTAGAGAATCGGGAATGAAGTTAGGCCTGGGAAGGAGGGAGGGGAGGGGGAAGGGTTTTTGTTAAGATTTAATTTACTTACTTGTTGTCCTACTCTGATCTTTTGACTGCTAATAACTTCAATTAATTTCTCCAGGTTGGGTGTGTTTTGCCTTTGACGGTAATCAGTGAGTGATCTCTCCCTGTCCTTATCTCAACCCATGATGTTTCATTTTCTGTCCTCTGTCCAGCTGAGAAGGAGAGTGATAGAACAGACTTGGTGACACCTGGTCTAGCCAGGGTCAACCCACCACAGGTTGCTGTCATGAATAGAGTGCACCTTTCTCAGCATTACTAATCTGGACTCATTAAAGGTCACCAAATAATACCATATTGGGGCAGGGGCAGTACCTACAAAATAATCTTTCTGAGTATAAATCCTTTCGATAGCTGATGATGTGCAGTTGATGCAGGGGCGATGAACAATTCTAAGGTGTTCAGGAGGGATCAAGAACATTTAAATCAATGAGTTTAATCAATTGGCACATGTTCACAAGAAAAAAATCAAGAAGGGTGTGGCTTAGATATGACATTTTGCAATGCCCATTCCAGATGGAGAGTAGAACAAATACAGCAGGATAATTACTATCTAATTAGAATATAAAGTTATGACATTGTAGTCTGCACTTAGCCTGATAATACTAGAGATACAAAGCAAGCACTCACTTAATTATTTCAACACTTGAACAATACAGAGATGAAGAAACATATTCTAGAACTGAGATTCATCTCAGTGGAAATTTCCAATTATTTTTTTTTCATTTATTTTTATTTTAAATCATCATCATTCCAAATTAGGGTTAATAGAACTGGGGATCTCTGAGGCAAAAAATAAAACTATTAAAAGGAATTTCAGGTAAATTAAAGTATTGTGCATGATAAAACTAAAGTTTTTATTTCAGGTGATTTTAGCTTCAAGGAACATACACACGAAATAAAAATGGCAGTACAAATCTAGAAACCTCATGCCACCTCACACCACTTTGCAATTGGTGTTTTTAGTGTAACAGGACACTGCTTCTCTTTCCCTCCTCACTGCTCCCCACCACCACCAAAAAAATAAAAATTCAAAGCATCACTGAAATATTATTTTTCCACCAGAGAAATATGATTTTTACCAAATGGCATTTTCCAGGAGAAAAAGAACAGCATGGAAAAACCCCTTACCGTCTCTTTCTCCAAAGCTACTCCTGTGGCAATGCCTAGGAGTGTGTCAGGCTGTTTGTCGGACAGCTCTATTACAACCCTCGACTCTCTGTCTCCTACCAACATATCACCTGTTAGAACAAACAGAAAGCATGCTGCCTACCTTTTGCTTCGTTCATTCCCAGCTTGCTGCTTCCAGATGGGACAAAATTGCTGAAGCCATCTGGAAATATTATGATTATACATTTGCAGAGGGAAGTCTGGTGGTTCTTTCCATCTAATTCCTTCAGAATAGTTTATGAGCTATTATTGTTTCTCTGTTCAAGGATTTCAAATGTGGGTGTTTTTTAAAAATACAATAAGCCAAATTCAGAACCACTCCAGACAGAAGTTCTGCCAAAAGTAACATCCACAGACTGAAAAATGTTCACCGCCCACCAGGAACAGTGCAGAGGCCATCCCAAACCAGTGTGACAGGCTGAGCAGTAACCCAACTTCTGTCACGCAAAACCCTGGGATCTCCTAGCTCAAAACCCTGAGCTAGGTTGAAACCTATGGGACGGTGTCAAATGCTTTGCACAAGCTCAGGTAGGTGGTGTCAGTCATTCTTTCCTCATCCACCAACATCTTCACCTCATCATAGAAGGCCACCAAATTTGTCAGGAATTATTTGCCCTTAGTGAAGCCATGTTGGCTGTCACAAATCACCTTCCAGTTTTCCATGTGCCTCAGCATAGTTTCCAGGAGGATCTGCTCCACGATCTTGCCAGACACTGAGGTGAAACTGACAGGACTGTAGTTCCCTGAGTCCTCCTTACATCCCTTCTTAAGACAGGCATTATGTTTCCGCTTTTCCATTCAGCGGGAACTTAACTGGACTTCTCAAATACAATGGATAATGGCTTAGGCACTTCATCTGCCAGTTCTCTCGGAACACTTCTCTCAGATACATTTCGTGAGATCTCATGGACTTGTGCACCTTCAAGTTCCTTGGATGGTCTTGAGCCTGATCTGCTTCTAGAGCAGGTGGTTCCTCATTCTCCCAGTACACACTTTTCCCTTCTGCAATTTAGGCGGTGTGGCTGGAGCACTTGTCAGTGAAGGCTGAGGCAGAAATGTCACTGAGTACCTCAGTCTTCTCCAAATCCCAGGTAACAAGGTCTCCCATTTCTTTCCAGAGAGGGCCTACTCTTCCCCTTGTCTTTCTCTCACCTCCATATATATTGAAGGTTTTCTTGTTGCCCTTGATGTCCCCTGATATCCCTGATCAGCTTTAATTCTATCAGGGCTTTAGCTTTCCTAACCAAATGCCTGGCTGCTCAGGCAATACAATCTCTGTATTCTTCCCAGGCTACCTGTCCTTGCTTCCACCCTCTAGAAGCAGGCTTCTCTTTTGTGTTTGAGTTTGTCCAGGAGCATCTTGTTCATCCATGCAGGCCTCCGGGCATCTTTGCATAACTTTCTTTTTATTGGGATGTATTGATCCTGAGCTTGGATGAGGTGATCCTGGAATATTAATCAGCTTTCGTGGACCCCTTTTCCCTCCAAGGCTTTATCCCACAGTATTTTACCAAGCAGATCCCTGAGGAGGCCAAAGCCTGCTGAAGTCCATCTCCTGCCGGCACTGGCATCAAGCTGGTAGGATTGGGATAGATTTGTTGTTCTCCTCCCTTGGAAACCTTAGTTTGAAGCCCTCTTCACCAGCTGGGCAAATCTATGACGAAACACTGCAGTTTCTTCTCACCATAAAGACATTATTCAGGTGCTTGTACTATACAGCAACAGCTTATCTGCTGCAGATAAATCTCTCCATCTCTTCTGATTTTAAAAGGACAGTCAAATGGATTTCTCCACACAGCTCCTCCTGTATTTTAAGTAAGCCAGAAGAAATCTTCTATTCTCAGACTGGTAGGGGCTAGTACAAACCTGCACCTTACCCTGGCTATATGGACTTCCCACCTTGCACATTGCTATTACTTAGAGCCTTACAGGAAATAAGAAGAGTTCTGGGTAGTTTTGCTGCCTACTAACAATTTAAAGTGTAACCATCTTCAGTCCAGCACCTTTGCCTATGTCTATCAAAAAAGAGTACCTAATTGTCCCAGATTGCCACCGACCACCACCAGCATTTCAGAAAATAGAACTAACCTTAACCACAAATATGCTCAAACATGCCACAAACTTACCATAGCTTTTCAGATGTTGCCCTCACAGATGGCCCAGGGGAAACCCAAGGAGAACTCCACGGGTCTTATCAGCTCGAATTCAAAGGAGGGAGAGAACAGCAACAGGATCGAGCATGCACAGGCACATTAGGGGAGGAAACAGAGATGCTCCTTGCCTCACTGGGATGTAGCAACTTCCAGTGATTGCAGCCCAGCCCTCCACCAAACTGGTTTGTGCCTTGAAGGATATGCCAGGAAAGTAAAGGCTTGTCATGCACTTCTGTTGTGGCAACATGCTTACATAGAATTTTCAGAAATACGTGTGTTCAGAAGATAGACACCACACGAGTCTTTGTTACAGAGATGTAAATAAAACATCATGAATGTAAAACTAAGAAAGCTTCCTCTCCAGGCACTCAGCTGCCTGTAGGCTGTAAAAATGCACTGTTAGTGCACAGCTGTTGTACAATAGTTTTCCTGAAAAAAAATCATTAGGATTATACATATTCAAACCACTCACAAAAAGAAAATTTAAGCTTAAATTAAGAGCAGAAAAATAAAAAGGCAATTTAGATAGAGAGATAAAAAATTCTTTACACAGAATACCCACATGCAACTCCTTAAAAAAAATTCCCTTCTCTTGATCTTCATGAATTGTTTATAACCACGTTCAGTTAATATATAGATTTTAATTACTATGAGACAATTGTGAAGACAACTTTTTAGCTCAATAATATTCTCTCTTGGATCACCAACTCAGATCCAGAAACTAAGGAGGTAAACTGAGTTCCTACCTTACTGTTTACAACAAGATGTGGAAACCCTTCTCCTGAGAACTCTTGTGCCACAGTTGCACTGACAGAAATCCTCATCCTTGCTCTTTTTTTCCACATAAAATGAACTGAAAATACAGAGAAGTAGAAACCAGCAGCCCCGAGGAAGGACAACTGCGGGGATCTCAGTACTGCTCTTTGCAGAGTGGGGCTATGGTAGGTGACAGAGATGACTGGTGTTTGCTGTGGTCAGAGGCAAATCACAGATCTCCTGCAAATCAGCGATTTCCAAGTGTGCTGCTGTGTGTAGGGAGACTAGCAACATTCAAATAATACCAAAAATCTATGCAGACCATATTGGCACCACCAGACATGCCTAACAGCCCTCCCTCCCCTGGTGTGTGCCTTCTTACTGTGTTCCTTCGCCATAAAATCATAGATGCATAAAATAATTAAGGTTGGAAAAGATCTCTAACATCATAGAGTCCAATTGTTAACCCAGGACCACTGTGTTCACCTCTAAACCATGTAGTATGCAACAGAATCAGCCCCAAATCCAGAACTGGCAAAACCCATTATCTGTACAGTTCCACACAGAGCAAGGTCCTGCAAGCATCATCCACCATTTATTCCTGCCAACACTGTACATCTCTGTGCCTTCCTTCCTTCTAGATAGGAAGTAAATTAAGCCTTTGGAAAATAGGAAGCGATTTACATAAAGTATTAATGCCTCTTGATGCAACAGTATTCAATATTTTATTCTTTGTTGCTTCACATCAATCACAGTCTCTTAGATTTCAGAGGAATGTTTGCCCAGTCACTGTGTAAAGCCAAATATTTAAAAAAAAAATTCTGCTCATTCCTTGACTGAAATTAATTATGTATTTATAAGCACATAGTCTGGTGGATCACAGGTATTTTGGAATAAACTAAAATATAAAACATCATTATAGACTACATTTTGCATGCAAAATTGGCAAACTCTACAATTTCTATCATCAGTTATAAAGATTAATAAAAATTCTTCTAATCAAACAAAGTCAAAAGCCTTCCACAGTATTTCTCATAAATGCAGTCAGGTTCCTATTAACGTTATATATCACCTTATAAAACTATGAGACACATACAGGCTTGTTCTTCAGCAAGTACTGTTTGCCAAAATGGACTTTCATTTTCTGTTCCATAATTAATTCATGTTTAGATACAGGTGTCTAGAGGCAAAGTGTAGAATTATTCTGTTCTACATCTGAACAGAATAGTGTATCAGCTACAGCTTTTACATTATTATCCTTAAGAATTCAGTGAGGAACTAAAAATCACATAATGATGAAATGACTTTGCCAAGGTTATGCAAGATGTGCCTGGCAGAAATGGGAATCAAACTTTTAATTGCCAGAGTCTACTTAACCACGAAAGTCAAACTTTCACTCTCTTGAATTTGGAAAAAAAAAAATAATCTAAGTCAAAGTGCTTTCATAATCCACTAGAAAGGTATGATATAATTGGATACTGAATAAATAAATCCCAGTTTACATGCAGTGATATGTCTATTTTGCCAATATTGACATAGGTCTACTTCGCTAATACTGACTGCTTTTTCTGTATTTTCACATTAATATATAAGAATTTTGTTCAGATTTTCTGTATAATAACACCTTTCTCTGAAACTAGACCAATTTTTAAATATATTTTTAGGTACTTCTTTCAAAGCCTGTAATAAAAATTTGTCTGAAATTTACTCCATTTTTCCAAATCCAAAAATAACAGCCTCGAATGCTATAAAGTCCAAGTCTAGTATCAATGCCTGGTTTATTTTAATTTTGTGTGTTCCACTTTCAAACCAAATGCTTCTAATGAGATTAAAAGGGGGGAAAAAATCGACTAAGTAGAACAACTCACCTGGGCATCTTAGAAGATCATTTCAAATCCATATAAAAAGCTTGCCTGGGACAGTTCTAACATTGAGGAATAACATATTGGCCACAAGAGCCTGTGGTTTACTTTAGCCCTGGGATAATGAAAAAAGCAGAACAATAAATAAATGGTCATTTGTCTCCACTTTCACCAGTGCTGCATGGTATGTTAAAACAATGTAAGCCTGAACTGTGTAAACCTCCGTCCCCCAAAAATTGTGAATAGTTTCTCCATGCTGGAATGTTTCACTGATTCCTGCTAAGTGATTTGCAAGGCTGAGCAGAAAAACAGAAATATCTTCTCTGTTTCTCATATGAGGATCACGATCTCTTTGAGGTACCTTAGGAACTAACAATGAGAGAGGATCAGAAGGTGCAGTGGTTGCTGCAAGGTTTGTTTGAGTCCAAAAAATCAGATTAAGATCTTTCTTATCATCTTGTCATTGATGATAATAAATGTGATGGTATTAGTTCCTTCCGTGCTCATCAGTGTGAAAGGATCTTCATACGTCTACAAACAATTCATAGCCATATTTCATAGCTCTGGAACTGAAAGACTCACCAGCAAATAACACTGGTGCTGCACTGGTTTAGTTCTATTAAAAGAAATAAATATCAAAACATAACAAAATCCCCACACTTTTCTCAGGGACCACATACACCCAAAAGTGATATGATTAGTCTTCGCTGTGAAAATATTACAGTCACTCAGATCTGTCTAAATGATAAAAAGAGAAAATACTACTAAACATAGAGACTTAAAATGATTTTTAGTAACATCTATATTTAAACTCCAAAATAGCTACACCATACAGTATGTATTCCATAGTAAGCTCTGCAACCAAACAACACTTAATTCCTTAAACACAGCACTTACTTACCAGCCTACCAAGCCTTTAGGACTACTACATTAAAATATAACTTACAATCTCAAAAGCCAGCACAAGGAAATGTGAATTCCTGTTTATAGGACATTGTAAGGCAACTTAAACCCATGTACCAAGGTTATGGTTTACTCAAGACTAAACCTCCTTTCTGTTTTGGAGCAGACACATTCCCAGACCTCTGGTGGTTTAGGGCATTCCAGAGGATGTCCTAAGACAGACCAAGGCTTTGCCTGCCAGCAGCACAGGTGTTGCTGTAGGAGTCTGACCTGCCCCACAGTTGTTCCTGGGACACTCTGACTGTGTTGCTCTATGTCTCAAGGCAGACATATAAATTTCTCTGTGTGACTATCGTAACCTCTTCACCTAAGCTGATGGTAATTATATCATGGGATACTCAAAGAGGAGGAAAATGAGTGTGAGGATTCACCCAAGCTCAGTAAATGTCCTTCCTTCTACTCTCCCCAATTCCTATGTGCAAATTACTCCCACTTACAGCCTTCCTGTTTCAGTGGAAATCAGAGATGATACTTGAATTAAGCTATTTTCCACCAATCCCTACTTAACCTACACACAGCCCGTCTGCTACACGGCACCTAAGGCAGCCTATACTGACAGCAAACTCCTCAGTAGGCTCAGCAAAGGTTTCTCTTGCCATACAATCATTCATAAGGCCAGTGTTAGGTGAGCAGGAGTTGTATGGAGCCTTCAAGTGTTTCCAACTTAAAAGCCTTCATAGGAGGGGAGCATCTTTTAAACAACATTGAATCTAAAATTTAGAGAGTAATAATTCTCCCTGAGATTAGCTCAGCTGGTCAGAGCAGAGTGCTAACAAAACCAAGGTCATGGGTTCAGTCCCTGGATGGGCCATTCACTTAAGAGTTGGTCTTGATGATTGTTGTGAGTTTCTTCCAATTCAGAATATTCTGTGACTCTGGTGAGATCTATATCTCCTGCAGTGATGCAACAGCTCCTTGCTGCCACTGACTGGAAGCTAACTATCAAATAAATTACATTTTTAATGTCACAGTACTTATTCTTTGATTGTTCCTGGACACCAATTCACCATCGTACTGAAAAAACTGAGAATGCAATTTACAACCAGAGAATTGACCAAGACAGCCTCACACAATGTCACCATTCACATCACGATCAGTACAGTTAGAATGAGCAGCAATACACATATTTTTCCTTTGCCTAAAATTCTTACTACACAGGTAATTTAACCTTTCCTTAGACACCCTGCCTCTCTGCTGGTCTTTGAAGTTCAACAATAAAAAAGCCTTGACCTTAGGTATATGCCTTCTGTCATGTTGTGACGTTTCCTTCTAGATTTTGGGAGACATAAACATTTACAAACCTTCACATGCTTTCTCGAAAACACTAGAAGAAACTTGGCACAACTGAGCACAAATCCCTTCCCACAGTCATGCCTTGCCACCTCTCTGCTCCAGTGAGATAGAGTTCAACCTGGCAGCTGATCCCACTTTCTGGAGGATAAAAAAGAGCAACAGACAGGATGCTCCTACAAAACTTTAACTCAAACAACTCATGACAGCATTGGAGAAGTCACCTGAGAGAGAGCAGCTTCTTTCCAGAGTAAGGAGTAAGGAGCAAAGTAAGGAGCAGCAGTAAATATAGGTCAGAAAAATTTCATCTCCCAAATCATCTTCCCCAGACCCCACTGCTCACTTTGTCCCTAAGCTGCAAGGTCCTGAGTGCTGTCAGCAAGACATTTTGTGCTGGACTTCCATCACTTCTTACCTCACAAATGCACCCAGCTCTGGCAGGGACAGGATTGCCAGAGCCCTGCTCCTACCTCCACCCACATTTTAAAGCTAATGCCTGACTCAGAAAATGGTATTCTTTAAGAAGTGCCAGAAAGTTCATTTATATGTGATTATAGTTTTCTAAACTCTTTAAAATTCAGAACTTGGAGTTAATTTCAACATTAATTGCCTAAATATTCAGCCGAATTGCTTCTCTGCTCCCAAGTGAGAGGGTAAAAAAACCAGACTCATCTCAAGGTTTGCAAACATAATTGCTTTGGCATCCATAGCTGTGAAGTAGTGACAGCTCTTCATAACATAAAATTTACTTGAATATTCAAAAGTTAGACTTCAGAGATCACTGGAACTGATGTTTTCCTTTTTGGGTTTTTTTTTTTTCTTTTTCTGTTTGGCTCCTTTATGAAGTAAACTGGACTTTATGCAAACTTTACTCTAATAGCAGTTACACAGAAAAATTACATACACAAACATAGATAAGTCTATCTCATCAACAAAAGTTATTAGAAACTCAAAAGAGACAGCAAGACTCAGGTGCAGGAGGCAGGTTAGTATTTACTTTTAGGTGCTTTTCTAAAACCAATTACCTTTCAAGTTCACTTTCATCCTTTAAATATAATTTCTCTACCTTCCCAAACAGCTATGAGTTGTCTTCCCTCCACTTCATCTAGCACTTGGCAGTGAAAATATAAGAGCAAAAAATGCACACAGCTTCTTTCGAATAGGATTTTAATTCATAATTATATCCCTATTAGAAAATATTCCTACATTTAATATGTGTTAAACTTTCATTCATCCATTTGTATGTGATTTCTGTCAATCATAAATACAACAACTCTGTTTTTTCAGAGCAGTAAAAGCTGTAATGGTTGACAAGCACATAAAAACGGACCTTTTGTGTACACCTGCTCCAGGTTTCTGCTTCAAAGAAGGAAAAGTGAAGAGTTTCCTTCTGCACGAAAATATACTGTAAACAGTGCCGTTGTCTGACAATTTTGGCAGGTATGATTTTGTAAGAAGCAAAAGCCAATTGGAATATCTTAAAAGAAATCACAGACCCACACGGCTGTTCTGCTATGTTGAAAATTTCACAATAATTCTGAGGCTGCTGCGCATATTTCCTACAGAAAACAAAAAGTGTGTATATGTACATATTTATTTAATTCAAGTCCTAACCAATTAGCATCTCCTCTTCCACCTCCCTGCCTCTGGTTAAAGCATTACTTCTTTTCCCTAACCTACACTGCACACACTTAACAAAGCTGTGGGTGCCTAAATGTTCTCCCACTTGACATGTTAGAATCGTTTTTAACATCTTAGTTTACAACTGAATGCCTGTAATTTCCTAGCATGTCCTGAGGCAGTTTCCTAAACTGTGTCATTATCTCGACAAGTCTTCAGGGGTAGGGCTAAACAAGGTTTAAAATGTTATCTACAGGGCTCCTTCGGGGTCCTTAAAGAGTTTTTCTAGCAATTTGGGTGCTTAATATCAATGGGGGAAAGTGCTTTTATACTTTTTCATTTGGCATTATCTTTCCACCACCATGTATTTTCCACAAGTAACAAAGTTATTGCCCATTTTCATTTGTAGAAAACTAGCATTTTTTTTATTGCCTCTTGTATCTTCTAAAAATTTCTATAATTAATTTCATAACACAACCTTCCACTGAACATTTTTTCCCTGAGCACTTCCAAAATTGCTATTAGGAAGGCTGTTCTCCCTTATTATATGTTTAATCTTTCTAAAACATTACCTCCACGAAACTTTACAAGAGTATTGTAAAACATTTTAGAAATGGAAAAAAAAAAAGTCGTTTTTGTCACATTAATTATACAAGTACTTCAAGTTTCCAGGAGTCATTTTTTCAATTTATTTTACTCTTATTCACCATCATCATATTCAAAACGACAGCCATGACATGTCTCACTGTTTCACTAAGGGGAAGAAATCTGCAACCACAAAAAAGATGTACACTTTTTTTTCCTCCCCCTCCTTTAAAATGCACTGCAGAACTACTCTGAACATCTGGGCATGAAAGGGAACTGGATGGGTTTTTGTAGTACAAACAGCTCAGCAGAGTGATTTTGTCTTCATTTCGGTCTTCTTTACAAACTGATAAAGATGGGAATTGCATGTTTGACACATAGTACATGAACACTAAAAAAAAAAAGAAAGCGACTCCTGCTTCTGATTTTGATCGAATTTGTGGAGTTATTTCAAAATAATAGGATGAACCACAACTTTTGGCCAGACTTTTAGTACCTGGGAGAGAGTCTGGCCATTTAACATTAAAATCTGTCAAATTATTGAAAATTACGATCAAGAGAAAATCTAGGGTTAGAATTCTGGCAGAAATAGAAATGCTGCTTTGAAAGACATCTGCAGTTACAGGTCTACTTGTTGGTTACATCAGTGGGATTAGGCAGCACCCACTCGCATCTGAGATCATACTTTCAGGTCCTTAAGCTTTTAAGGAATAACCATTGAATGCTTCAACTTTCTCTATTGATGTAAAGCCTGAATATGTCATTGGATGACCATTGCAACAGAGATCAATCGAGGTAACAGAAGAAATAGATTCAAGGGCATTTTGCATCGTGTGGAGCCTGATGTGAGGCACTTGCTGTGGCTCACACAGGAACAGCCTCTTCAGACAAGGGTTAGCACTGATTCTGTGAGCGGGTCCTGGCGCAGTGTGCAGCCAGCTCCCAGGCACGCCTCTGGGTGGCTGGCACAGAGCTCCTCTTCTCAGCAAGCAGGGGCTGGTGATGTCCCGGAAAAACTGCTCAGAGGTGGAGCTGAGCAGAAGACTCACGCTACGGGGTGTCAAAGTTGTGCTGCTGTGAAGTCCACAAACACAGAAATCCTGCATAACTCGTAATATCCGTTCTTCTCCAAACCCTGCAACAAGCACCCAACAACCTCCCCTTCAAGAAATCTGTTTCCTGTGTTCATCTGCTAACTTTGATGAAAAAGATGCTTCTGTAACTTTGTAACATGTCAAACATGCTCATGAAGAATGAGCAAGATTCCAATAAGTCACAAACCAAATTAACATCCCAGATACCATGTAGCTGGAAAGAATATCAGTGTAATTTCAATCTATAAATTCCAGATTTATACAGTGGTAATGAATAAAATTCCTTGGCCATGTTTGATTTTCAAAGGTAAAACACATTCTGTGCCACGTTTTCATACCTACTGAGACCGATAAAATCACTAAGTGAGAATTAACAATTAGTTCTCCAAGTACAATACAGAATCAGTTTTTAAATTCTCTGTTCTGGTTTTAAGAAATATAAATAATAAAAACATGAAAAATAAAAATGGAAAATTGAATATGGATTCTAGCCTGAGACAGCTACATTTTTGTCCCCCACTTAAGACTTCTTCTAGCATATCTCAGTTAAGAAAACAGAGACAAAATGTAGTGAAAAAACCACTATTCCGATAAATTTAGTGATAATGTATCATAATTAATAGAAGATGAGTTGATTAAGACTCAATTAATAGCCTGGTTAATAATACATAATAATGAATAATTATTATTGGTAAATAATTAATAAGCTGGTAGGACAAATCAGTTATGTTTACACTTCATATTTAGACATTTTTGTTTTCTTAAGTCAGGCAACTTTTCTTGACTACATGACAAAATCAGCCACAGTTAATATCATTTAAGAGTTAGCAGTCTGACTCTGAAAATTAAATTATAAAATTTAGTTTTATTTTTCTTTATGTAGCAGAATCATTTCTTCATTAAAACACATGGTTGATTTAAGATGAAAACCTATTAAATACATAGTTTTATAATACAATGAAGAGATCACAAGCCTAGAAACAAAACATTAATGCTCCCAAAATATTTTAAGGATAGCAAAATATTACCTTGAGACAGAAATCCACAATTATTTGCCTTATAACTGCCAGAATAGTATTACTTCTTCTTACAAGATTACAGATTAAATTTAATTTGTCCAAACTAATTTTTTACCTACAATAGGTTGTCTTACCCATTTGAATGGGATTTTGGCAGGAGATTCAAACATTTCCTATTCTTAAGCTTTTTAACATTAAATTCAACATTAAATTCATAAGGTAGTAGATAATTTAATGCATCGCAGGAGGATTCTTTGACCTAATTACTACGTTTAGTGAACTGTAATATTTTTCTCCCCAGTTATTTATTGGTTTCACAGCAGAAGCTCAATCAATTTTGTTCCTGTTGATAGAGGGATATAAATGTCTATCTTCCATGTAGATATTCTTAAATGCTAAAAGTGATCTAGAACATGATGAACTATATTAATTTATTTCTATTTTATCTTGAACTACTAAATGAATGGAAAGAAGAAAAAGAAAACAAACTGTAACTGCTAAAGTGGTTTCTGGAAAGTACCCAGCGAGGAAAGGACAGCCACTGACATGGACTGCCAGCACAAAAATAACTAACTGACGCTGGGCAGCAATGAAAGCCGTAGGTAGATAATTACTGACAAGCAGAGAAACAAGTGAAGCCCCTTTGCCATTTAGCTGAAACACCAGGTCAGCCTCCCAACTGTGCAGCTGCTCAGAGCTCTCTCCTGAGCACTGGAGAAATCACCAGATGGGGACTTGCTCCATAACCTTGCCTGCAGAGTCCAGCGCAGGAGGCATTGTCAGTCTCGTCCACTGGACTACTGTTCCCAAAGCAGCAGCGAGCAGGAGGCCACAGCAGCATTGTGACACCTGCCCTGTCTCCATCCTTGTCCACGGCTGCTCAGTGGCTTCAGCACTCTTGGGCTCTGCAGGAAACTCAAGCTCATTTTACTACCAAAATCTAGGGAGAGAGGATCCCCGTTTCTCTCTGCCTGCCCTAATCACGACCATACACAGCCCTTCTCAGCACTCTTCCTGTGCATTAATTATTTAAAATATTCGATAGACAAATCATATAAAATGTATTTTCCTCATTGAGTTCAATAGAGGATATCCTGCAGCTGAGAGGTTCAATTCACGACAAGGAGGTGGCACACTTGGGCCTTTGGGCACTGAAAGGAGATACATGAACATAACTAGAGCCACAGTGTAAATTAAACATATATTTGCTCAGGAATAAACAAGGCAGATGTGTTAGATGTATCAAAGGTAGGGTGAGAGGAAGGCACAACAGAACAGGTTTCACGGCAAAGGATTTAATTTCAGCCATCCATGAAACATATTAACTCACTTAGAAATCTTTCCTTCTGTGCCTCTCCTGCAAAGAAAGCAAGCAAAGACAAAACTAGGAGAAAGTATCCTAGAAAAGAATACAAGTACCGCCCACACTTATTACAGAAAGTGGAGTCACCAGGCACAACCCAAGCTGCCATGTGGAGAGAACAGATAGCATAAATCACCTTCAATTCCTACTTGCAGTAAATCACTCTCACCCATCTCGACCTCCCACAAATTTGTTTTGCAAAGCCAGAGTTATCCATCAATTGATCTATTCTGTGCAAGCTGAAGAACAGCCATATCTGCACGTATAGATAGCTCTCTCCAGAAAAGTCATCTGTTGCTTTTTGCTTGTTAGTGGTCCTGCACAGACTCATGAGCTCCCAAAGCGCACCAGAACCTGGTAAAAAGTTACACCCAGGAGGTTAAAATAATGCAAAAGTTTCCTATGCCGATTGCTGAGGTCAAAAATATTTCTGTGTGTCACAGAACTACTGACTGATGCTGACACAACTTGTACCTAACCATCCTTGAAACATTTACTGGGCTAAACTTTCAGCATAATGATTTTATATATGCATTAAAAAAGATGCTGTAACAGTTCGTCACAAGCTTCTTTCTGCTCCATAAAAGAACGCGAAACACAGGAAATGAGAAGTCAATTGCTTTTCTGTCCGTAGATGAATGAGCGAGACGCCAAGGTTGTATAACAAATGCAAGGCATTCATTCCCTATAAATCAGAATATACAGATTCACTATTTGTGCATTCCCTGAAGTGGCAGAAAGGCATGATACATTTCGAGGTAACATACATTGAACTTGGAAATCAGTCTAAAATATGGCTATTAACAGGGACGTCCAGATACTCACCTTCAGAAGGACTTCATGTTTCTGAATTTCTTCTTCAAACTCCTCCCACTTTCATCATTAAACACTGACTTTTAAAATGCAATTTCTTATGGAAAAAAGCAGACTTTGAGGAAAACAACCCTTCCATGAATGTCCGCATTAACAACAAAACTCATTACCCGGGGCTTTTAAAACATGCAGGTCTCACAAGGCTTTGCCAGTTTGGAGACAGCCAAATTGAAGTTTTCAAAATTCCCTAGCTCAGTAGCAGTCCCCAAGGCACAGGGAAACCCTTACTGGGATGTTTCAGAATTCAACTGCAGCCAGCAGAATCACAGGCTACAGCAGCCAGAGCATCACCACATGAAAGCATCACTCAGTTTCCAATTCAGAGGCAATTTTAGAAATTGAGTAATTTTAAATCTATAGCAAGAGTTGCCCAGTTAAAACTAAGCAGGATTTTATTATATGTGTTCAGAAAGGACTAATAAATGCTGAAGAATGTGACTTTTAAACAAGAACCTTCTGACACACAACTAAAAGCCCAGAGTAAAGCCCAGCTGGTTGCCCATGGTCTGGGGGACACAGCCTCGGCCTGCCTTGGCAAACACATTCCCAGAACACATTGGAGGATGAAAGCTCTGAGCACTCTGAGACCAAACTGCTCTGTGTTTTGACAGACTTTTTCCGTCCTGCAGATGCTCATGATAGACTCAGAGACACTTCAGCATCCAAAGCAGAGATGAATTTAACCCTCAGTGGGGAACAGCAGGTGGCTGTGTGAGGTGGAAAAATTTTCATGAATTCCACGAAATGGTTGTAAATGTAAAAATGTTTATATTTGGGTTCATGTGATGGTGATTTGAGAGAGAAAGTAACAAGCAAAGGAAAATCTCCTGAAAGAAAGGCTGCTAAGATTTTGATGCAAGTCAAAAGAATGCAAGAAAAAAGTTCCAAATAGTGACACTATAAACTTCTTCAAAAAAGAACCAGACCTTCATCTCTATTTTGTGATAGAAGAAATAGGTAGCACACAGCAGAACACAGCTTAGCTCACCACTACAAATATTAAATTACAGGTCTCTGGCCAACACTGTCAGAGGAAAAAATAAGCTACACTTAGAACATGAGATGAAAACAATTCTTCTTTTGTAAGCTATGAAACTATTAACTCTCAGGAAGCAAGCTATGTTTCTAAAAGGAAGGACATGAAAAAAAAGCCCCTCTTCCCCATGCTCTCACCCACTAAATTCCTCCCTCTCCAGAGAATGACAATTCCATATCAGAGTACATGTTCAGGTACAGAAATCAAAGTACAGGCAGTTTCAATTCCACCAAGCTGTTGCATTTGAAACCTGCAGTTAGCACATTTTTCCCAACACTAATTTTTCTTCTCTGCAGAAAATACATGGCAAAACAGAAAATTCTCTTGGAAATATAATTTGTATTTGAAAAAAGAAAAAGTAGTCCACAGACATGCTGCCAGTTAAATTTTATATGTGTTGTATATATAAATATATGTATATATATATACACATATACATACATATATATCTTTTAACTCTGTGTGTGTATATATATATATGCTAATATATTTGAAACCTACACTTAGGGGGTTACTTTCTCCTGGACTCAAAACCCTTTAGTTAGGAGAAAAAAGAAAAAATGTTTTCATTGTAGTGTCATGTACATTTTCTGCTGCAGCCAGTCTGTATGGTATTTCTTCCTAAACTAAAACTCCTTTTTTTCTTCAGGCTATTGTCTAAACACAGACTCTGTGTTACAGCTGGGATTGTTTTCTACAAATGAATTCTGCTACTGGTACAGGAAGAGACAAAAATTGTTATTTGGAGAATGACCAAGTTGCAACTGTTGCTTTATATGTTTTTTTTATTTCTCCTTCCATTCTCAGCTCAAGCTGTTTAGAGCGGAAAGGACTCTTCTTCAAAGCAAAATCCAGATTTGAGGATGGGTGCAAATTACTGTAATGTCTGCGTGTGTGGGCATCTTTACCACTCCTATTCCACTCTTGTGAAACTAACAGGAGCCCCGGAATAAAGATTCTGGGGTGCTGCAGTGAGTCCAGAGGAGAGACACAAAAATTATCAGAGGGCTGAAGCCCATCTCCAGTGAAGACAGGCTGTGAGATCTGGGGTTGTTCAGCCTGGAGAAGAGAAGGCTTCAGGGAGACCTTAGAGCAGGCTGCCAGTACCAGAATGAGGTCTACAAAAAAGCTGGATAAGGACTTCTAAATAGGGCATGCGGTGATAAGAAAAGGGAAAATAGCTTTAAACTGGAAGAGGGTAGGATTAGATTAGACATTAGGAAGTGTGAGGGTGGTGAGGCACTGAACGAGTTGCCCAGAGAAGTTGTGGATCTGTCCCTGGAAATGTTCGAGGCCAGGTTGAGCAGCCTGGTCTACTGGAAGGTGTCCTAACCTATGCCAGGGGAGTTGGAGCTGGTTAATCCTTAAAGTCTCTTCTAACTCAAACCATTCTTTGAGTCTAGGAGACTTATTTCTTAACCAGTAAAGCACAGCACTTGGAAAGACCAGAAAGTATCTGGGAATGTCCAATGAAGTATACTTATTGCAGCCACCTCCATTTCAGACAGATCTCCATTTTAGCAATTAGGTTCCAGTGATTGCCCTTTCTGCAAGCCAGTGTCTTCTCCCTCAATATCAGAAAGTTGCACCTTCAAATAAATGCTGGCAGGCTCTAACCTGCAGACCCCAAAATCAGCATCCCTCCCCATCAGACACATTCTCAGCTCACAATTTATTAAAACCAAGCCTGCTAAACACAAAATTGGTATAAAACCCCTGCTCAATAAATTAGGTTTCACAGTTTGGCAGTAGTTAACTGCCTTACTGTTGAATTAATAGCTTTCTTTTCTTGGTTTTCTCTGCATGGCTCACCTTCATGCTGGCCATAAAAGAAAACAGGCTTTCTAACATAGAGCTGTATAAATGTAGGTTCATCTTTCTCTGAACTTCACACACGTGGTAGGCAAGTGTAGACTCAACAGCAAAGCTTCTGTGTAGCATGGAGACCAATATGACCATCCCCTAACATCAGAAGAGACCATCTGAGCTACTGACTCCATCCCAAGCAGCACATGTGCCCAGACAAGAGGATGTCAAAATCCATCTATGCACACACTTAACTCACAGCACGAGCTCCAGACACTCTGTGCCAAACCTATGACCTGTGACATGAAATGCTACCTGTCTAAGATACGCAGTACTAATTAGGAACAATACCAGTAATGGAAATTTCTTAGGTTAAAAAGCTCGGGTGATGTTAAATGATAAACCATAACCCACATTTCAATGCACAACAAAGAAAGTTTAAAAAATCAGAAAGTAATTCCTAGATTACAATATCCAGTCTGAAATTCAGTCCAAGTTTCTCTGTTTCCTTTTTTGCCACACAAACTCAGCTGTCAGCTAGCAATATTACCTTTGCAATTGCAGCTAAGTCCAGCTGTCTGTACAGCTTTGCAACCATTGCATCCGAGGTGACAAAGTGGTCATTCAACAGACAAGTGGCCTCCTGAAGTCGGACGTGCAGGGTCACCACTGCTGCTAACCAGAGGCTCTATGCTTGTATTAGAGCCCATACAAAAAACTTTCTCACGAGCTACCCCTTCCTAACAAAGGCTGCCACAGCAGTTGGGTGTATCTGGCAAAGCCAAAGTATTTCTGTAAAAACTGTTTGAGTATTTTGTAAGAAATATCGTGTGGTATCAGAAGATACAGCATGGCCAGTCCCCACCCAAAACTCACAGGCTTCTGAAGACCTTTTGCCTGGCTCCTCTCCCAACTCCTATTTTTCCAGTTTACATCTGTCCATGAGTGCTTCAATAAGGATCTGTTTAATGATAAGGGCAAATATTCCTGAGCAGGTTCTCTCTTCTGGAGTTACGACCCATCCATATCTGTTTTTCAAGGAGATGGACTAAAAATTCATCATTAATCCATGTGGCACTTTTTCTATGGTAGCTGAGGGAAAATGTTGAAAGTCTCTCTCACTCTGAAATCTCTCAAACCCTTCAGGTCCTTGACCTCATGCTGCTAATGCAAAAAGTTTCCACTAGATGGTGTGGGATATGTAGCTCTCTATATTGTTAGTAACTCTCTATATTATTAGTAAATACACATTCAGTAAATAGTATTTCCCCGAGTTTCAGTTAAAATTCCCTTGCCTTTCGAGAGAGAATTAGTTTATAGGAAAAGCAAAACACATACCCTAAAAAGCATTAATTCAACCCAGAATGTGTGCACACTGGTTTTCCAGGAGGATAAAAGCAGTAACCCTGAAATCCTATTATCCAGTGAATTGCCCTAAAAATTAAGCATGGCATTTTATTACTTGAAGTAGGACAAAAAAAACAAAGTCATCCCTTTGAAAAGGAGAAATCTCTCTCCTTTTTTTTCCCCCCTTAGAAAGAGAAAACACTAAGTCCAAGAGAATGCAGAAAACTCTGAAGTTTGTTCAGTCCCATTCCAGCCCATATCTGAAGGGCTATTCTGCTTTGCAGATGTGACTTTCTTACTTAGGTTTCTTCTACCAGGGACATGATGCAACAAGTTCTCCGGCCCTTGGCTGTGTCAGCACAGCACACACAGTGCTCCATCCCTCTCCCCAGAGCTGTGATGGTGGGATCTGGAGAAGGGGGGGAGGAAATTAATTATCAGAACTGCTACGCACATTTCAACACTTATTCTTTTGTAATAATTAGTCTCAGATGATCTACACAGTTATCACCAAGGACTCGATAAGGCTTGGGTACAATACAATTGTTAATTAAGACATAATTTCTTCAGAAAACTTGCATTATTGAGTGAGAAGGAATTAACTCAGCTTGACTCTTGGATCACTGAATGAATTTGCAGAGTTCAGAATAAATAATAATAATTAAAAAGAGAAAAATCATAATCTTCACATATCTTTAACCTTGGCACATATTAAAATAGAAATTATAAAGACAAAAAAAACTATTAAATCCTACTGACATTTTTAGGCAATTTTCAGTGCTGAATAGCATGATAAGTCTATACACTGCTGAAAAAATTGTATGCAAGCACACATGATCTAAAGCAGAAATGGATTCATTCCTCACTGACTAATAATCATAAATAACAGAACAAAGTCAAAGTGCCACAAGGAAAAGAAGTGACATGGAAAGCCACCAGTTCTTTTCTTTTTGGGTGGAGCTCTTTGTCTTCCCTTTCTTACTTCCCTTAGCTTACCAACTCTCTTACTCTTGAGTGTCTTCTGAGCTCTGCTTTTTCCTTCCTTAGGGAGTTACTTTTTCCCTTGCAGCTTCCCCAAAGAGCTGCAAGTGGTTCCTTGGGAATCTCATAACTTTATATTTTAGAATTACTTGGGAGTTACATTTGAGAGTCTTTCATTATTACTTTATAACTCATTGCCAAGCAGGCCAGTTATAGACTCAAATGAAGAGGTCATTCAGCTTTATTTTTAAAAGTCCATGATGAGACAGTGATACTTATGGAGCCAGACTATCTGGCAGCAGATGCACAGAATTACTTTATCGGGAGTTCTTGTCAAAAACTGTCTGGAGCTTGTGATTTTATACGCTTATAGAATTAACTATCATAAAACAGGTAGCCGAGAAAAAAATAAGTGTTACTTGCTTATCCCACTTCAACAAAAACCCTGTGGGAAAAGTTTGTTCAGTATTCTCATAAATTATTACAAGGAATTTTCCAAGAAGGGGGAAGAAAGGGGGAGGGACGACCAAAAAAGCCATTTCATAATAAACTGGATTTGCATGACTGCAAACATAATCCATACCCGCCTCAGGAGGGGCCGATACAATGCAGTCACCCCAAAACCACCTCTTTCCTACTGCCAGGTTGTGGCATGCAACTGTCAGGCACTGGCTATGAGAAGAACATCCTAAAAAGCCATGAACAGTGGGTTACAGCTGCCACTCCTGTACTAAAGTGTGCTAACAGGGAAATTCAGGAACAGCAACCACTATTTTTACCCTCCTGTGTGGTGTTCTAAAGCATATATCAAGTTTAGCCAGTCTTTGGTTCTATCAAAACCAACATAGAACCTTCTCAAGGGCTTCTCCTATGTCCCTGTGCCCCTGACTCTTGCTGTCCTTTACAGGGACATCAATTACAGTCAATTTCCTACCGCTCTATCTACACAAAGTTTTCCAGGATCAACTCCATCTGTGTGACCACTGATTCTCCAGCTTCAGCTAATCACAATTATTCCTAAAAATGCACAGTGGTTTGTCTGTGAAAAACAATAGATGCATTTCTACCTTTAGAAAATCACATGTTAATAAAAAAAGAGAGGTAAGATGACCTCACAGGGTAGCCTATGACCCTTCCGCTTTTAAACTTCCCATGTAGTGGAAATTGCATTTTCAAGGGCTAGTCCCTGACACCATGGCTGGAGTGAAAGCAGAGGACAATCTCCAACCCAGAACACTGAACTGCCACATAAGCAGCACTAGAGATCATGGGAGAACAGATTTTCAGATAAGAGTTAAAGGACACTCTGAGAACAAGAAAACAGATTATTACAGTGATTACTTGATACACAGGACAGCCGAAAGAGATGTAATAGAGCCTTGTGCAACACGGAGAGAAGTGTAAGAGACTAGTATGCAGGGAACAGGCAATAGAGCTTTCGACACAAGTATTAAAATAAGAGGTTTTTTAAAATCTATACATGTTACTCTATAAAAGACTTAATTACTGCAAAACATTATGCTACATTTCCTTCTTCCTATACCAGCATACCACTCATAATATGTTATGAGAAGATACGGACACATAAAATCATTGACTTAATTAATTCTTACATAAATCAAGAGAAAACCATATCCACAGGAATTCAGCTGACACAGAAAGGAGACAGCAGCAGACTTGTTCAGCGTTAGTCTGGAGCATCACATCAGCAGACTTGACCCAGCCTGAGGGCCAAGGCAGCAGCTTCAAACACAGTCCCTTCCCAATGCTCCACTCTGGGGCAGTGCCCATCTGCTGTCTCTGAAGCTGGTGAAGCCTTGCACCCACAGGTCTGGCCCATTTATACCCCAGAGAGGCTGACCTCTTGCTGACTGGGAACAACTGGCCAACTGTGGGAATGAGGGCTGGTTGTTCCAGGCCATATTGAGCTCTAACCAGCTGCTGGAGTTCACACCAGCACCCTGATCCTGCTTGCTAGCCCAGGTGTAGCCTACAGGAGGACCATTTTCAAGTGTGAGGCAACACAAAGCTGTATCTCATATAGTGATTTACTTTGCTGAGATCTGGGCAAGCCTTAGGGGTGCCACAGCACCAAGACAATTATAGCAACTGGAGAAAGAGCAACTCACTTATCAAGCTCGGTACCCTGTTTCTCCTCAGAACCATATTTAGCTCCTTTTAAATTATTTGCTGTGTTCCATATTACAAGCACTTATATTTTTTGCCCTTGACACCCTCATTACAAAGCTACGCCCCAGTATTTTTTTTAGAGATGTTCTTTTCCATTTGTATTTAAAAATGTCACTCAAATGCAATGTGTTTTTCTCCAAAATGTCTCCCTTGGCTTCAGATATGCATTCCAGATATGTACTATTCCCAAGAGGGGGGTGGCGGGGGGAGGAGGGGAATAGACTTCTATATTCAAGCCACTTTTTCATTTGAGCAGCACAGCCCAGCAGACTTAGATAAGCTAAGGAATCAGATTAATGCAGTCTGTCCTTTCCAAACCCAAAACCTTACATGCATGTTTGTACATATCTTTCCGTGCATTTTTACTTGTGAGAACTCAATCCAAGCCTATCTACTGGAGCCAGCTGTTTTAATGGCCTCATTACTTACCCAAACCCACATCTCAATAAGGTTGGGGAAGTTGCCAAAGGATTTGGCTGAACCTCTTACAAGGCCCCATGATGAATGGTAACTATCATCTTTTTATCTCAGTGATAGGAAGGTCTGGTTGAATTCTCAAATTCTGGATGATTAAAGAAGAGTGGCGAGTTTCTGCTTTCCACCCACCATTAACAAGAAGATTTTGACTGGACATTCAGGCATTTCCTGAATGTGAAATACGTACCCCGTCACCGCTAGGCTCAAACCCTGGAATTCTTGGTAAAACAGGCAAAACCCCTGGGGTGTATTCAAACACCAGAGCACCTGCTGCCTGTTATGTTCCTGAAACAAGAGCTTCAACCTCTGAATTTCACAATCAGCCAGGACACTGCTGGTTTTCCACCACTGCAGTTAAGTGAAGACATTCACCCAGATCACTGCAGCACAAAAGAGTGGCAATAGAGGCCACAGAGAGCCCCAGAGATGCTCCCTCAGAATTCAGGCTCACTTCCCTGACACCTGAAGCTGACTGGTTCACTTTCAGACTGCAGAAAATCAGGTTTCTGAGCAGACAAATGGGAACGGCTGAAGTTCTCCAGGAAGCACTTCTGGAGTGCTTCTAAGAGAATATATCTGCTTTAGTGCCTGCCTTCATGCAGCCAGTTGTTTTGCAGTGACCATTACTGTATTTCAGTGGAGAATTAACCCTACCCTGACATTTAACTGAAAAAGAAAGATTGTTTTAATTATTTATTGATATTTTATGAGACAGAAGGAAAATTACATATGAGAATAAAGAAGTTCAAGTTGCGTGACACTATCAATTTTCTCCAGTTCTTTTAGAAAATAGTAATCTCCACTTAATTGCACTAGAAGGAGCCCAAACTATGAGAGCTTTGGCCTAAAACTTTATTCTGAGAGTTGTCTAAAATGAAGCCTGATGTGCACTGCCTGCCTCCCTGCCGCCTTCTGTTTGCTGGCCCTATCATTGTATTTCCATCACTTCTGACATGTTACCTAAAGTGCTGCAATAATAATAAGACAATGTGGGATGGGAGAGAACAACAGAGATGTTAAAAAAGTCATGCATGAGGCAAGGGATATTTGAAAGGGCAGGAAAATAAGAAACTGCTTCTGTGCAGAACTGCTGCTACTATAAGACTGCATGTAAATATCACAAAATACATCCAAGACACACAGGCTCCTCTGAGATGGTTTCTACAACTGAATTTCTCCTTCACCTCCAAAAAGTATTTCAGCTTACAACTTTTCAACTGCCAGAAATTTCAAGCTTTTCCTGTTACCTCAAAAGAACGACTTCTCTGAGCTCCTATATATGACCTTCCACAGCACCAAGAGAGAGACTGTGTTAAACATTAAATCATTTAAATGGTCTAAAAAATCTCTCATATATGATAGCTAGGGTTTTTCCTATCCTGGGTTTTACTCACCATAACCCTGAAAAACAACTCTGCTCAACAGCAGCTGTACACTAAGGGGAGCCCCAGCTCTCCACACCACCAGCTCGGGAGCCAAGAATGGGCTCCCAGCAGGGACAAGCCCGAATGAAGAGAAATGAAAAATCCACTATTGCAAGATTTCCTGTAACACCAGCAAGTCATCCTGGAAGTTTTGCTACTGACTACAAGTGAGGGAGGCCTCCTCACACTTGCTCTTCAGCAATGTGGAAATCATTCAATCCCCAGGATGCATCCAGACCACGTGGAGCCAAGTGAGAGAAGGGGCACCTCTGGAGTTCAGGCACTCACATTCATGCGACAGGACATGATAGACAAGTAAACACAAATGGAGTTTAAAGCACTAGAGAAGGAGAGGAGAAATTAATTCTCTGTACAGAGATGACTAAAGAGATGCAATCCTACGAGAGATCTCCTCTTTCTCACTGGACCATATTGTAAGTGGCTCTTCCCACTCCTCTCCCTCCTCACCAGACTAAGGCTGTCCAGGATGCACTAGTCCAGCCTTTATTAAAGATAAAATCAAACTCATCCTTCCTAGCACAGGTCAACAGCTAACAAAATTACCTCAACAGTATTCTCAAGTTCCCAGCACTATCCAATTCAGTTTTTACGACCCATTACCCGGGTATCTCACCAGCTATGTCATGTTGTCTCTTGCATATTTATTAACTATTCATGTTCCAAGCAATGTTAACCTTTTCTAAAAAAAACAAAAAGTAGCAACATTTACGCTTTTCCTTCCCAGAGTGCCTTCAGACACTTGGCTAAAATTCAAACTTCGAATTTAGTGTTCTTAATTGTGGGGTGTTTCCCTATTGGGCTCCTATATTAGACTGCTGGCGCCTACCAACTCATAAATTTGTCTCTACTTTTTTAGTATTTTTCACACATCTTGTCTTAGCAAAGGTTCAAAAGTTCAGTAGAAAAATACTACTTATGTCTGTGTTTGCTGAAAAGTCTTATGACAGATAATGTCAAGAAATTTAACACGATTATGACAACTAAATTACACAGCACTACATAGATCTTGTAAGGTTCCAGAAAACATTGTAAGTAATTAACTGTTGTTAAGAGGTTTACACTGCCTCGCCAACACATACTGAGTCTTAAATCTGAACTGCTAATAAGTACATCAGTAAATTTTGTAAGGAGTCAGACTGAATTACACCATGGCAGGATGTCACTTAGTTTGCTTATTGCTTTCCTAATTGATAAAGCAGTATTAACAGCTGATTCTTTACTAATCTACACATCCTGGAGGACTTAGTAAGACTTTTCCATAGTACAAGAAGCCTGTTTCTCCCTCTGCCCCATCAACATCCACCAACAAAGGCACAGAGAGGCAATTCTAAAAGACCTTTCTTTGGAGAAGATCCAAGTGTGGAGGGAAGCAAGCACAAGGTTACAACCTGTGCCTGGAAGAAGTTATTCTTCTGTCAAGTGAGATGGAATACACCACCTGGAACAAAGATACTTTTGGTGTACATAGAAAAGCATACAATACATGAGAAAATGGAATAGAAAAAAACAATCATCATTTAATGGACATCAACTTACTGTCACAGATATTTTAAAGTGTTCTTGATTTACAGAAATGAGTATGTGAATAAATTTACAAAAAAAAAGAACACATGAATAAAATATAAAAATAGAGTGGCTGTCTCTACTGGATTTTCTTCAGTAAATGCAGGATATTACATGCAGAAACGAATCCTAGTCAATATTACTTTTCCCTCCTACTTCTTGCAAGAGATCTGTGCAAGGATATTGAGCAAACAGTACCACCAAAAAAATTTTTAATTTAAGTAGTAAACACATTCAAGCACCAATATCAATAATTCCCTATAATCGAATTCTCCCTTTTACATTGGGCTAAAAGAAAATCACTTCTGTTGACAGAGAATATTTCTTTTTAAATTCCAAACTAATGTGTACCCTCCTAGCATTTTTATCTCTGAAACTCTATGAGCAACAGACTCAGGCCGGTAACAGTTGAGTGGTTTCCAACTTACACTCCTTCAATAATTACCACCAGCATGTACAAATGTCCTGCTGTTTCCTGGTGACGTAACTGCTTAAATAGGAGCCTACAGTACAGGCTAGATAATGACAAGTGTCAGTGAAAATAGAAAAAAAGAACAAACCAACCAATTCTCCTAGGATGAAAAAGAAGTTGTTATCTCTTATTAATTAAGCTGTGACAGATTTTGTTTGTTTGTTGCCTTTTTTTTTTTAATGGATTGGGATTGCATGGCCAGGTTTTGGTAGCAGAGGGGCTGAGGAGTGGCTTCTGTGGGAAACTATCAGAAGCTTCCCCCATGTCCGACAGAGACAATTCCAGCTGGCTCCAGGATGGACCCACGACTGGCCAAGCTGAGCCCATCAGTGATGGTGGTGGCATCCCCGGGGAAACATATTTAAAGAAACCGCTTGGAATAACAGCAGCCCCGAGAGGAGTGAGAATATGTAAGAGAAACAACTCTGCAGACACCAAGGTCAGTGAAGAAGGAGGGGGAGGAGGTGCTGCAGGTGCCAGAGCTGAGATTCCCCTGCAGCCCATGGTGAAGCAGCTGTGCCCCTGCAGCCCATGGAGAGCCACAAGGGAGCAGAGATACCCCTGCAGCCCATGGAGGATCCCAGCCTGGAGTAGGTGGATTCCCAAAGGAGACTATATCTCCACAGGAAGACCACACTAGAGCAGGATCCTGGCAGGATCTGTAGAAATTGGAGCCCACGCTAGAGCAGGATTTCTGACAGGACTTGTTATCCTGTGAAGGACCCATGCTGGAGCAGCCTGTTCCTGAAGGACTGCACCCCATGGAAGGGACTCGTGCTGGAGGAGTTTGTGCAGAGCTGTGGCCCCTCCGGAGGACTCACACTGGAGAAGTCTCTGGAAGACTGTTTCCTGTGGGAGGGAGCCCATGCTGGAGCAGGGGAAGAGTGAGAGGAGTCCTCTCCTTGAGGAGAAAGGAAGGGTAGAGACAATGTGTGATGAACTGACCACAGGCCCCATTCCCT